>JAGFMF010012074.1:13885482-13936053 GCA_019455555.1 Galemys pyrenaicus | reverse complement strand
TCACTATTAGGAGGAATATGAAAGAACAACAACAACAATAAAGAATAAGCTCAAGGAATTGAGCAGTTATAACCAAAAGTAAACAACAACAACAAAAAAAAAACTTAATAAGACCAAAAAGCCGGGATAAACCAAAGGGACCATGGGGGGGAAGAGGCCAGAGGGTGCACAAGGGACTGAGGTGATGGTGCACGGGTGAAAATGTGGTGGGTACTCCCTGGGGACTACAAATGATGTCAAATATAACTAATAAAAAAAAAAAAAAAACTTACACACCCCAAAAAAAAAAATAAATAAAGTTGCTCTCTCTTCTAGAAGGATGTCACAGCAGAATTACTGTAAGGAAATAAAATGGAAGTCCATTATCCAACCCTTATATGTGGGCCAGTGAAATATATTAGGTATATGAAACCTGGTGAAAACTGAGTACCATTTAAAACCACAGGCCTATACAACCCTATGTTACAATACTATACTACTGGGAAGGACTCAAAGGACTTTTGAGACTCTGGTGACACAGGAAGACAAGCCTATAAGCTGCTAGTTACTCCTGCTAAATGACTGCATCAGGTTTTCACATGAAGCTTGCAGGATGGCATTTTAATTTGTAGGAAGAGTAAGTTTGAGATGCTAGTTTGGTTTCTGATAGCTTCAGGCTTTATTTCTTCTATCATTGTGAGTCCTGACCCATTTCTGACAATTACAGGACCTGAGGCGGAGGCTCACATACCACACGTCTAAGTATTTAAAGTTGTAAATCAAGCTAGCAAACTGCTAAATGAAATATGTTCTGTCCTCCCACATTGACAAATATACCTTCATAATGACAAAATAAAAAAATACATGTAAAGTTATGGTTCTTACATGACTGAAAGCCAGGAATGATCAAAAAGGACTGCTTTAATCATTACTATGCATATCTGGATGTTCTGTTCATGGGCCGGAAATATTGTATATAATTTATAGGTTTTTATGTATTTTTCCATTAAATTTTTTATTACCTTCATTTTAGCAAAATGAATGTGTTGTTTTATACAAGATTTTTGTGTAGTATGTATTTGTTGACAACACTGCTAGATTAGACAAACTTTTCTGGTTGTAATTATTTTTTTAAGATTCATTTTAATTTAGAGAAACCATACTCCCCAGAGTCAGTAGCAACTATAATTATCAATGACATTCTTAAAGCAGTACTTAGATTTGCTAAGAATTTTATTTGTCATATTCCAATATAATAATGAAGTCATATGATAATCATTATTGCAGAATATATCTCAACTATTATAATTTCATCATAAAACCAATATCTTGTTTCACAGATTATCCAGTACCTGTATAAGTGTAAGAGTAGTATCAATCACTTAATGTGTTAGTTTGCTAAGGCTATTGTAAGAAGTACCACAAATTAAGTGGTTTAGAAAACAAATTTATTGTCTCACTGTTCCAACACTAGAAGTTCAAGAACAGCAGGGCTGGTTTCTTCTGAGAACTTGGAGACGTCTATCTTCTTTTGGTAATTTGTCAGCATTCTTTGGCTTGTGTGTGCATCAACTCCAAGTCTGCCTTGATATTTATATGGCATTCTCCTGATATGTATTTCCAGATTTTACTCCTTGATAAGAACATCAGCCATATTGACTTATTATTGTATTACAACCCATCCCAATGACCTCATTTTAACTCAATTACCTCTGTAAAGACCATATTTCCAAATAAGAGCACATTCTGAGGTATTGGGGAAGGGGTCACAGGCTAACCCATAGCACGTAATATTGCAATTTTTTTCATTCATGTGAACTCCTTTTTTTTTGAACTTGAAAGTACTTTTTGTTTGTGTGAACATAAATTTTTTTATGATTGATATTGAAGTGAGAAAACATGAAAAACAAAGTATAATTTGAGAAAACTTTCAAATACCTAAGATTTCATCTCAATTATATTAGTTTTTCTATAGTCTATGGTAAATTAGACTGAAATACACTTCTACTTAAGTTCATTTTGCCAAGGTCTATTTTTTTTTGTTGTTTTTTCTTTTATTTATTTATTCATTCATTTATTTATTTGCTTTCTGGGTGGGTTTTATTGGCTCTATAGATCAGTTAGGGAGAATTTTCACTTAAATATTTAATTTTATAATTGAAAAACATTGAATATTTAATCATATGATATGTATTCTGTAATTATCTAATTTTTCTCTTTTTTAATATAAATTTTTAAAATTTACAATATTTGACATCAATTGTAATCCCCATATATTCCCCATCACCATATCACCAGTGCACCATCACCGCAGTCCCCCGTGCTCCTGTCTGCCCTTAACCCTCCCCTCTCCCCACCAAGTGTCCCCAATTTGTCCTTCTCTTTTCATTTTTGGTTTTTGTGTCTTTATTGTTGTTATTGTTATTATTATTGTTCTTATTCCTTTCCTTGATCCTTAATTCCTTATGTTCCCTTATATTCCTCCTAGGGGAGGAACCATCTGGTATTTTTCTTTTGCCTTCTGACTTATTTCGCTGAGCATAATCCCTTCCAGTTCCATCCATGTTCCTATGAATGACTCTAGTTTATCTTTTTTGATTGCTGAATAGTATTCCATCATGTATATGTACCATAACTTCCCCATCCACTCATCTGCTTTTCGGCATTTAGGTTGTTTCCAGGTATTACCTATTGTAAAGAGTGCTGCTATAAACATAGGGGTGCAGGTATTCTTTTGAATCAGTGTATTTGTGTCTCTTGGGTATATTCTTAGGAGTGGGATTGCTGGATCATATGGAAGTTCCATTCTTAGTAGTTTGAGGAACCACCATACTGCTTTCCATAATGGTTGGACCAGCTTGCATTCTCACCAGCAGTGTAAGAGAGTTCCTTTTTCTCCACATCCTCGCCAACATTTGTTGTTGCTTCATGTGAACTCTTAAAAGTACAATTTAAATTTATGAGAACTTTCAGAAACATTGAATGGAATATGAAGAAAAATAAGAAATTGAGTTCTTGGTAAGAGTGGAATGATAGTTTGTTGTGTAAGAATCTATTGCATTGAAAATGGAAGAGGAACTGGACATGTTGATTAGCTTATCTTTTCTCTTGTGAAAGTGCTTTTGACTGACACTGCAATCCAAGCAGTGACCATCTCCTCCATTAGTCATGACACAACACATAAAACTTCATGATATATAACCTCAGTGGCCTTCTGTTTCAAGAACAGGATAAGAGAGATAAAGAATTGATGCATGGGGCCAGAAAGTGTTAGTCACTGGAATGGATGTTTAAGGTTTTGGTTAAACTGTGCCAATACTGAGTGCCAGATCCCAAGAAATAAAAGGTTCCTTGTATGCGCTTTACTCTTACTAAAGAATCTTTTATGGACTTTTTCTATGTGGGTCCTATACAAGGACCTTTCTTCCTCCTCCTTCTCCTCCCTTCACATCTTTCCCTTCTTCCTCCTACTTTCTTATTGTGATATAGCTCACCTGCCATAAGATTCATCACTTTAAAATGTAAAACTCAAAGTGCTTGTAATGTATTCACTGAGTTGTATAACCCTTACCATTTTCTTATTTTAGAACATTTTCATCTCATAAAGAAATTCCTCACAGGCCCTAATAACCCCTAGTCTATTTTCTATGTCTATGAATTTGCCTACTCTATACATTCTATATAAGTGGAATCACAATTGTGTCTTCTTGTATGTGGTTTCTTTCACTTAGCATGATGGTTTTGGGTTCATGCATGACACAGCATGCAACTGTACTTTGCCTTTTTTCTAATAATTTGACACATATAAATGACCATTGCATCCTCAGATTGTTTTCTTTTTCGAGAATTATTTTTGGCTATTTTGGAACCCTTGTATTTTCATATGAACTTTAGGGTCAGTGTGATAATTTCTGTCCAACAGGCAGCTGGTGTTTTGATAGGGATTCCATTGAATCTGTAGATCAGTTTGGGAGTATTGCCATGTACACATATAATTATCCAATCCATGAATTTGAGCTTTCTTTCCACATATTTAATTTCTGTGATTCTTTTTCAGTAATGTTTTGTAGATTTCAGAATTCAACTCTTGCTCTTTTTCTGTTAAATTTATTTGTAAGTATTTTATTATTTTTCATTCTATTGGAAATGGAATTGCTTTACTTATATACTTTCATTTCAGGTTATTTATTGCTGCACTATAGAAATACAAATGATTTCTGCATATGATCTTATATCCTGCACCTTTGCTAAACTCATTTATTAGCTCTGATAGTTTGTGTGTGTGTGTGGATTCCTTAGGATTTTCATGTCATTTACAAATAGAAGTTGTTTTACTTTGTCCTTTTCAATTTGGATGCGTCTTTCCCCCCTTTCTCCCCCTAATGACTATGTTAGAACCACCAATACAACCTTGAAGAGAAATGGTGAGAGTGGACATGCTGGCATTTCTTCCCTAATCTTAAGTGGAAAAATGTTAAAATACTAACATGAATTTTCTTAGATATCCTTTATCAATTTGAGAAAGTTCCCTTCTTTTCTATTTTGTTGAAGTAGTGTTGGATTTTGTCAAGTGTTCTTTCCGTGAGATGATCGTAGTGTTTATGTCCTTTATTATTTTAATGTGATGTATTATACTGATTCATTTTTTTATATTAAACCACACTCACATTCCTGGAATTATTCCCATTTGGTTATGGTCTATAATTCATTTTTATACATTTCTGGATTCAGTTCACTTAGTATTTTGTTAAGAATTTTTGTGTCTCCATTTATATAAGATATAGTTCTATAGTTTTCTTGTGCTATTTTGTCTAGTTCTAATATCAGAATAACTGGTCTCTTGGAATGAGTTGGGAAGTATTCCCTTGTCTTTAGTTTTTGAGAATTGTTGGTGAAGGATTTATGTTCATTCTTCTTTACATGTTTTTTGATAGAATTTACTGCTAAAGACATTTGGATATATTCTTTTCTTTGTGTAAAATTTCAATGTTTTAAATTCAGCTTCTTTACTTCCTAAGGGTCTACTCAGATATTCTGTTTCTTTCAGAGTTAGTTTTGTTGTTTGTATCTTCCTAGGAATTTATCATTTCATTTAATTATCTAAATTGGTGGTGCATATTTGTGCATCATTTCCCTTATTGTACTTTTAATTTTCATGATGTGCCTTCTTTCATTCCTGATTTTAGTAATTTGTGTGTTCTTTTTTTTTCTCTTGATCAAAACTGTTGGTCTAGCTAAAGTTTTTTCAGTTCTGTTGTTCTTTGCAAAGAATTACCTTTTATTGAAAACTAGTCATCTAAATATTGTACTGTGGGCTCTCTGGAAATCAGAATATTTCCTCTGATGTGTTGTTATTGTTGCTGCTGTCTGTGTGGTAACTTCCTGAATAATTCTGTGTTGTTTATATACATTGTCATGTATAGTTACTGAATTCTCTGCAGTTAGCTTAATGATTAACTAGCAATTGGATGGGAATTTCCAAGAGCTGGTAAGTTTCCCATTCTTTACTGAGGGGCTCCGTGTGTGTTTTGGGACATACCTTCAGTTCTGCAGCAGTTTATAACTCTGCTTTTGCTTTCATTTCCTGCTCGAGCAAGGACTCCAGTTTAGCCAGATGTGAGAGCTTAGAGCTTTCTCAGGTCTTTTCTGGGTATGCACACAGCCCCTTACCTAACTAAACACAACCTTCTATATCCCTAGGAATGTCAGAAGTTTTCAAAACCCCTATGGGTTTCTCATTTCTGAGATCCTCCCTTTGAGCCTTTGAGTTTTTTGGCCAGGCTCTTGTTTCCCTAAAGGGTACTGCTATGGGTTTCTCAACAAGTGTCTGGGGAGAGGGTTTTTCCCACTAAAGAAGCTGAGTCGGGTAAAATAAAGACAAGCCCTGTGAATGGGGCTTTTCCACAGAGCTATTGGGCAGCTCCATTGTTCCAGTTCTCTGAAGATGGGGTTTTGAGGCTCTTCCCCTTTCCTCCCCCATCTCAAGTGACTGCTGGGCTGCTGCTTTTCATAGCTGCTATGGTGGTGAGTCAGCTGACTTTCACGGTTAGCGCAGAACTCAGAAGAGGGAGGTGGAAATAGGTGGGAATAAGGCAAGTTAAAATTCCACAGAACTCTGTCCTTACCAAATTGCTGTTTTTCTTTTTCTTTTTTTTTTTTTCTTGAAGAAATACTCCTCAGAGTGTTGCAAGTCTTTGGCTGATTTCCAGGTCCCTGAGAATGTGATTTTCACATTTTTTTTGCAAGTGTTTCCATTGCTTTTATGGAGGAATAGGTTTTTGAAGACTCTTCTCTACCATTCCATATTCCCTGCCTCCTTGGGGGCATTTTTTGTCCTCGTCTCCTTGTCTAAGAACAATGCTGGTTGGTTGCCATCTTAGTGGACTTGTGAGAGTTGCTGGTACATTCCATCAGCAGCTTCCTGTTGTTGAATCCCTTCCCTAAACCAAGGCAATGAGTTGGGGTTCTTCACGTATATCACTTCTGCTCCAAAATAGCTCTCCAGGGAAGATTTTTGATTCCCATTTTGTTGAAGTTATAACTGAACCTCATTCATACACAGTTTCTGCATTTTTAATCCTCTAGGATGACTACATTGATTGACTTTTATCCTGGTGAGGTCTGGACAGAACTGGCTCGCTATCACTCATGTTGGCCTGATGCCTTCTCCTGGTGGATGTTTTGAACTTTTTGATAGATGCAGATTTAGTCCAACACTGAACATTGATTCAGTGCAACACATGTTTATTATCACCTCCAAAATGCCAGACTGTCGACCAGATTCTGTGGAAACTACTAAGAGTCTTTCTGTGGAAAGCCTAAGCTTTGCCTTCAAACTGCTTACTTAGTTTGCTAGAGACTGAAAGACCTGGCCTTCTATAGCATCAGAAAGTGCTTTCTACTTCTTTCTACTCTTGACTCTGAGTCATATTTGATACTCTGTATTTGAAATTAACACATAGCAGTGTTAGTACTGATTTGAAATTCTGGAGCAGCCTTAGTACTGATTTACCTTCATCCAATTTTGCCTCCTGCAGATTATTTCTCATTGCAGAAACTAGAGGGAGCTCTTAAAAATATCTTCTGCCCCATTAGTACCCTCCCTTCCCCACCTACACCAAGACATTCCTTCACTTATGGAGTACATTCTCTGTTCTTTACTCTGGTCTAGAAGGCTCTCTGCCTTCCTCTTAGTTTCTCTGTGCCCTGTGCCCACCTCAATCATCCAACTGTAGCCACATCAACAAAAGTTCTGTTCCCTGGATTCTCCAGGTTTATTCTGCGGTCTTAGGATTTCTATACCAGCATTTCTATCTGCTTGGAAGTCTTAATTTCCCCAATCTCTGCATGACATACTCCTTGTCATACTGTTCTCCCCTAAAATGTCACCTCCTCAGAAATGACCTCTGAATTTAAAGTAACACCTAATCCCTTTCTAGCATATAACCCGGCCTCATTATGTTAGAGTATTTATCACTACCTAAGCTTTTTTTATAAAACTTTGTCTGTTTTATATTTTACTGTATCTCCTGTCTAAAATATAGACAGCAATCAGAAAGATTTGAAAAAAAAAAAAGTAAACGACTAAGTATCATCTTCTCTGAGATAATAATAACAGTATTTATTACGTAAGATTGTTATTAGTAGTAATGAGATAATGGATATAAAGTTTGTAACACAATAAAGCATTCCTTAGTGACTGAGGTAATATTTACTGACTGACTTCACTCCACTATGTCAGCTATCTTATAACATGAAAAGTCCTACACTGGGTCTAGTAGACAACTAAAGTTTAGTGAATTTAAGCTATATTTCTTTCTTCCTCTGAGATTTGCAGAATCAGTTTGTAAAAAGGGAGTGGGAAAATAAAGTAAAACACCTCTTGCCTAGGGTTGTTGTGAAGATTAAATGAAATAATAAGATGACACATATAAAGTAGTTAGCATTGTGCCTGGTACATATTAGTAACTTAATAATGTGAGTGACATCATAATTGTCACCATTATCATCACCATCATCCTCATCATCATGGCTGTTTGAGCAGAGGATATGCTTTTTGGCCAACCAGAGTTTTCTGCTGGACAGCATTCCCTACTGTGAACCTCAACAAGAGAAGGTGAAGTCTTCATTTCTTTTTTCCTATTGACCTTTGACTAGACCCCCTTTCTGCAGAAAGACAAAATGACCATCTTTTGATGAATTCTTTCCTTTTCTTATCTGCTTCCAAGTCTCAGCCACAGTGAAGAAGTGTAGCTGGGCTCTAGCCCAGCCCAGGAAACAGTAATGTAATTTTCAACTCAAGATAAACTCAAGGATAACTTTCAGCATAGCTACTTAGTCAGGTCAGGGGGAGAGGTGTCTTGCAGAGAGGGGACCAGGAAGTCACTCAGCAGCTGGCCCAGGACACTGAAGGCCAAGCCAATTACTCCAGTAAAGAAGTTAACCTCTTTCTCTTCACTCACCCGCCTGAGATTCAGTGTTCTGCAGAGAAGGGGCAGATGGAGAGAATGTGGAGAGATTAGATAAGAAAGATTTCCCAATCCCAGGGGGATAAATCCAAAAGTACAGGAGGTTGAGAAGCCAAGCTCTTATATCCCAATCCACGCCTATCACTCAACAATCCCCACTGTATGAATAGAGTGTGGAAAGCTTCCCATTAAACCATACTTGTGAATATTGGCAACGTGTATCTTTGTGTGCAGGAACATTTCAAAATAGAAGAGGGAAGATAAGTACTTGCTTTCTAGGAGCACACATTCTAAAAGCTTGTCTACCGGCCATGAACTTCCTGGTCTACTCATTAGTCGTGAATGTATCTACATATCACCACATGGTAGATGTTCAAACAATGTGTGTTAAATTGAACATAGAGAGTTTCTGTACTGAAGTCTTTTCTCCACATATGACAAAGTTTTATTCTTTCCTCTATACTTTTTATTTTAATCAAGCTCCTTGTATGTTTCCAGGTCTCTGATTCTTAGATGCTGTTTTTAAGTCACACAAGTAGATACTAGGCAACAAAATTAATGTACAATTCCTCAAGTTACATCATTTACACATCATCTTCCTATACTTATAAGTTTTAACATCAGTTTCAGCTGTAAGCTACAGGAATGGGTTGGCACTTTTCAGAAATTAGAGGACATTTTTCACCTGAACATAAAGGCCCAGTGAAATCAAAATTCATAGCAGTGCTTACAAGTCACCTGGGGTGTTGTTAAAGTACAGATTGGAAGGTATAGTTCTATGGTGGATCCTGAGGCTGCGTTTCTAACACACTCCCAGTTGGTGCTGCCTGACCACATACTTTGAGAAGCAAAGACTTAGAGAACAAGCAAAGGCAATGTCTGGGTCTTTTCTGTGTCATTCACTAGCCAGTGATCCTGGGCACATTGCTTACCTTCTTTGGGCCCCATTTCTCTATTTGCAAACTAAAGACCTTGAGTTCAATATCACTTCAGAGTTCTAAATTTTATGACTTCTTAAAACTCAATTTTCTATTTCCTTGATTATACATAGTAAAACCTCTTCTGAATTACGTGCAATTTGCTTTGAGGTTCATTTTCTCTGGTTTGAGGTGTTTGTAGTCCTCTTTTATCTTCCAAGAATAAAAGTGCCCGTCCAAGCATGATCAACCAGTGAGAATGACAGAGCACTCCCTCTCCCACCTTCTCTACCACTGATTCTGAAATGTCCTGATATGTGTCCTGCTGGGTGAAGGGGAAGTAGTTATCTGTTTTGCCTTTTGGGTTAATACAGTAGTATTTTCCCCTACTAGGTACCTGCTTAAGAACCAAGTGCCTTTGTTTGAAGTCTAGTAGGGCATCACAGCAGCAGGCAGTGTATGTGGTAGAAACAACCCCCTGATGTCCTCACATGGGTTTTAAAGCACTCATCAGGTGACCTTGTTGCCTGACTGGCAGACCCTGAGGCTGATAGGAAAATAAGGACACTGGGTTGACTTGTGAATATGGATTCCTTATCCACTTGTACAGTCATAGAGCTTTCTGAGAGAAACAGTGATTCTTACAACAAAAACAATTAATGAGATCTTATAATCTTGACTATGGGCCTCCCTGGTGGCGCAGCAGGTTGAGCACTGCATTGTGAAGTAGCTGGCATAGCAGACCTCTCCTTTCTGGCCCGCTGCTCCCCTCAGCAATGTATTTCAGTAGATCTGCCTGCTCTGCCCCCCACTCTGTCTCTGGTGAATCATCTTACCCCCTACGACTCTGGCCTGTTCCCCAGATCTTGTATGATAAATAAATAAATCTTTTTTAAAAAATAAAATAATCTTGACTATGCTAAGAGTAGACAGGCCTAGTCAGTTTTTTGCATCAATGACATAATTAGCAGGAGACTTTTATAGCCTAAAATTCAGGTTTCTTCTTCTCTTTTTGGTCTTTGGTCTCTCTTTTATATCAGTATCAGTGTTAACAATTTCACTTCATTGCTCCTCTGACAATCACTCTCTTGTTCTCTCTCTCTCTTTGCCTTTCACACCCATACATACACACATGATCCCAGAGCAAAAGGGACCCATTGTCTTGGGCCATGTTTCTTAATTCAGGTTATACATTAGAATGACCAAAGGGATTTGAGAAGCACCTTCTCTCAACCTTCTTGGCATTTGCCACCTATTTATACCATCCTGCCCTGACACCAAATTGTTGATAGCAAAAGATTTAAAGCAGCAAGAGCTCTGCCTGATAATCACATGCCTACTGCAACATCAGGGTCCAGTCAGGAAAAAACGGAACAAACTGGTAGTATGTAGCTCAGAGAAATTAATATAGGGAATTAGTTACACAAGTGATAAACTTGTTGAGAAATCAATAAAGGGTGGTGGTAATACTCAAAGATCAGCACCAGGTAGAAGTTGAAGAAGCAGAGTAGACTTGAGAGACAAAGAAAATAAGTGGTTTTACCAAAGCCCAGGAGATTGGAATGATGGCAAACAGGTTCTATAGGTGCTAGAGCCAAAAGATGTTCCTGCTAATTGCCCAAGGCAGAAAGAAGGGAGAAAAACAACTTGGATTCTTCTTTCCACACCTCACTACATCCAAATGCCAGCTAGTGCCTCTGTTAGGGGAACTCAATAAGAAACTACCTAACTCAGGCAACCTGAGACCTGCAGCCTACAGAGATGACCTCCCTGTGGATGCTGAGCAGAGCAGGAAAAATAAAGGAATGAATTTGGGTAAACAAGCCCACACCAGCACCAATACCACTGAGAGAGTTGGCTGTAGAGGCTGGGAGGAGACAGTGTGAGTCAGAGGTAGTGTATTCCAAGTTGTGCCACTGCCCAGCCTGTAGGGGGAACATCCAGTGAACAGTTTGAATTATGATGCTGGCACCTGGGACGGAGAGCAGGACTGAAGGAGTAGATATGATGGGTATTTTGCCTAAGCCAATGGGCAAAGCTTTGATGAGGGTGAAATTCCCAAGAGAGAGTAAAAAGGGAGAAGAATAAGAAGACTTCATATTTATATGATTGTTTATAATTTTTACAACATTTTTTCATGTCTTTTGATCTTAACCATCCAACAGATTTAACAAGAGGACCTGGTATTTTATTTTCCTTTCTGAAAAATGGAAAAATTCATAAGTGATGATGCCTATGCTCTTTCTTATTATAACAAGTTATTTTGTTTTGTATAAAGGGTTACTCTGCATCAAGACTTAAATGCTTGTGGATTCTGGGAAGCTAAAAACAGAGCAAGAAAACTTCTAGAAATTAGCCTCATGGAATTCTGAAGATGTAATTTGCTAACTATGGTGAACACTAAATGCTATTAATGCTAGACATCTTTATAAAATTTTGCAAAATTGGAGACTCCTATAGGTTGGTGCTATGAGTGCCCAACTATGAGATTAAAATTAAGATTATGAGTTCCCAGCTATGAGATCAAGCAACTCACTGTCTTAGTTCAGGTTGTTGTAAGTACCCTAGCTGGGGTGGCTTAACAACAACAGACTTTTATTTTTCACAGTTCTGGGGGCGGGCTGGAAGTTCAAGATCAGGGTATCTGCTTGGTCAGGTTGGAAGAGGGTGAGAGCCCTCTTCCAGATTGTGGATTACCATGTTCTCATTGTGTCCTCATGATGGAAAGAGGGCAGGAGAGTTTTCATAACAGCACTAATCCCATTCAGGAGGGTTTCACCCTCTTGACCTAATTGCCTTGTAATACCATTACAATGGGGGATGTTCTAACACATGAATTTTGGGGGACTATGCACTTAGCTGATGCTTTCCCACAAGGGAACTCAGCTAGCAAAGTATAAAGCCTCAATCTGAACAAACAGATGGACTTCAGGTTTCAGACTTTAACCAGTCTACTGTATTTCTTCCTTTTGTGGGGAGGTGGTCAGTTGATCTTTTACATGAAGGACACATTAGTAACTTTACATGTTTGATTGTGGAAAGGACAGTGCTCAAGCAACTTATCTTCATGGAGCAGTTTTATTACAGGAGAGGTATCCAGCACACCAGTAACAAGAGATGGATATGTAATACAGAGGGTCCAAAGAACTCAGGAGCAAGTGTCATACGCTTATAGCTGTGTTCCACTGGGTACCCTTGCCTGCAGGATTTGAAACTGCTGGCTTGCCTGGGAAGCACCCGGGTATCAAGAAGTCCAAAGTCAGTTCATAGTGGAGCGCTCTTATAGTGAGCTGGTCACACGGGCACATTCCAGATATGTGACATGTCTCAACCATCAAAACCCCAAGGAATCCACTGAAGCCAGGTGCAAATCATAAATCCAATTATTATAGCTAAATAATGCTGACAGTTTGATGCCTCTTGCCCTAAGTAACTTGTGAACTCATGGTTAGAGAGCATCGTTTATCTTTAGAAAATACACTTAATAATGATTACCTATGGTTAATGACTCTGAAGATTAGTCTGGGACCATTCAGGTCAGCTGAGGTTGACCCAGGCTGTTTAACTCTCTTGAGCTTGCTTAGTGTATAAGTTAGGAACCTACTCTAGAACTTGGACAATGGTGAAATAACCCAAATACAAGTGCTTGCCCCTGGGATGAAAAGTCTCCTATGTGGATAATCTACCATGCTTCACTCATTACAAACATCTGCTACTCGACAGGTGACCTTATATTTTTGTGGCCAATTTACAATGTCCCTATCTCTGCAGATTATTTCAGCAGTGTACTGGGTTGCCATTCTTTGTGCATATATGAAACTCTTAACTTTCTTTCCAGGTCTTTAGAATATACTATAATGGATGTGTTGTTTACGTAGACCAATGGTGCCCACTAGGAACATAATGCAAGCCACATATATCATTTTAAACTTACTAGTAGCCACACATAAAAATTAAAGAAACAAGTAAAATTAATTATATATTTTATTTGCTTCAACATATCCAAGACATTATAATTTCACTATGAAATCTGTATAAAAGGTACTAATGAGATGCATTTTTTCTTAAATGTTCAAAATCTGGTGTGTGCATGTGTTATATTTACAGCACATCTTAATTTGGATACTAAATTTTCATTAGAAATACTTGATCTGAACTTACGCTCATAAAAGTAGTAATTAAAAACATAGATTCACATTCCCAAGTTGTTCCAACTATACTCAAAAATTTTCCAATAACCAAATAAAAAAAAACAAAGTTTTTTTTTCTTTAATATTCACATCCACATTACAAAACTTGTTCAACTTTTTTAGAAGACTTGATTGACTTTAACCACAAGCCTACCAGTTTCTAAATTATGTCTTTCCACATTTTAAATTTACCAGCTCTTTCATCAACTCTGTATTAATATTGAACTCAACGGTATATTGCACAAATTGGAAAGCAACACTAAATGTATCAAGACCAACAAAACATTCTTCATTTTTTTTCTTGAGGCTTTTACAATTTATAAAGAACTATCAAATACAGTTAAAATTTTCTACATGTTGATTCATACTAAATGTACAAAAGTCATGATTATTGATTTGTGTTATGAAAGGTTTCAATTACAACAGATCTTTTCTTAAATGTCTAGTTAGGGCACAATAAACTTCTCCTTTCCTTGGAGCTGCAGGTTTAGCATGTTCTTATACAATGTGTATCACTAAGAAAATGTAAATCATGCTGCAGTTTTTGTCTTTGATAATTATTTGGCAAGCATCTCTCTGTTTCAAGAAAGTCCTGACTTGGAGTTAACAGCACAGTAAATCTTTGTAAAACTTCTTCCACAATTCAATCATTGGCAAGGAACACAAGATCATTAAATTCACTGCCTTTGATTTCTTTCAGCATTTCTACAAACTGCCAGTGATTCTATTTGCAATTATATGAAACAGTTTTAACAACTGTATCCATAACACTTTTCATAGAATCTACTTCACATTCTATATTTTCAGTATGTATCAGATTGTAGAACAAAGCAATAAGGAAACCATCAGTCTTGTCTTGAAATTCCACTAAGTCTATGTTTTTGACCTAACAGCTGGAGTACCATCCTTTGTGAAAGTTACCAATTTTCTTATCCCTAGCTATGGCCACTTATTGAGCCCTCCTACACCAGGGACCCAGAAATGCAGTGGACATCCACTCTGTAGCTTAATTCCAAAGAGTCCTGAAGCCCCTTTCTTACTAGTGGTTCCAACATTCGGTCTATTTCATTGAATTCAGGGGTAGGGTGTTTGGGGCAGGGAGGGGCAGGAAAGGAGATCAGGAAGTCAGGATTCCTAATCCTGAAAAAGCACTCTGATGGTTGGTGCACAGGGAGATTTAATGTTTGGGAGCAAAATGAGATGCATTCCATTATTCTTGGGAAACAGATGTGCTCTTGACTTTAGTGTTGGGAAGATGTGTGAGGCAGAGAGATCTCCTACTATTACTCCCCTTGGTTCTCTTTCAGAGAGATTTTCCTTGTCCAAAACACTACAGAACTCACAGCTTCTCCAGAACAGTATTTGTTTGAGTTCCTTTTCTGCTTAGAGCTAAAAATAGAAATTAAAACAACAATAGGAACAGTAATCTGATAGGATTTCAAAGCAGAATTTAGCAGGCTTCATTTCCTCTTGGATTAAAAAAAATATGTAGATATGTGATTGTTTGGTGATGATCTTGATTAAAGAGAAAGAATAAATCGCAAAGAGAAGTATCAAGAAGTTGCAAAGTAAAATGTTATTCTTTTAGATTAGTGCTAATTTTGAAACAGCGTCCCCCTCACCCCGCCCACCACCACCACCACCACCAGCTAGCAGTCAGAACCTGCGGAAGGTCAGGCAATGGAAAGAGACAGCTTGTTCCCATGTTAGAAACCAACACAACAGAGGAGCTTGGAGACCATGGCCTCCAGTGGGTGCCTGACTCAGACCCCAGTTGGCTATGGATACCTGACTGTCCTTTTGCCTGCTTTTTTTTTTTTAATGTATATAAGAACTGGGATGTAGGCCAGAGGTACTGAGCGGCTGAGGGCGGGGGCCCCAGCAAGTAGATTCAACAGAGACAGAGTGAGGAGAACAGGCAGACTGACTGAAATACAGTTCTGGGGGAGCAGCAGGGCTAGACAGGAGAGGTCTGCTGTACCATGTGGTTCACCTCTCTGGCCTGGGATTGAACTCATGCTGCAGTGGCTGCAGATGCTTCATAGTGCTGAGACTTAACCACTTGCACCACCAGGGAGGCCCTCTTTTTTTGTTTATAATTATTGTAGAATATACATAAGATTTGCCATTTTTAATATGTGTGTTTCAATTTTCTTAGTATATTCATGGTGTTGTGTAACCATCACCACTATCTAATTGAATATTTCCAGCACCCCAAAAGAAAACCCCAGACCCATTAAGCAATCCGTCCCCATTTCTCCCTCTCCCCCTGACAACCATTCATCTGCTTTCTGTCTATGTGGATTTGCCTCTTCTGGACATTTTATATCAATGGAACCATGCAGTAGACGACCTTCTGTGTCTGGTTTCTTTCATTTAGCATAATGCTTTCAGGTTTCATCCATGGTGTCTTCTGTTTCTTCCTTGTGTTTCAAGGACCTTGAGAGACTTAATGAAGTCATGAGAGACCTGGCCTAGAAACTGTGTAGATCTGAGTCAGAATACCCAGCCTGCTTTCGAGCTTTAGTTTCTTGAGCTACAAAATGAGCCTATCTTGAGATGTCTACCTTAGGGGTTCTGTGCTAATGCAACCTATCCATTTGCTAATTCAACAAAGATTCACTGAGCAACTATTCACAGGTTAAGGCTTAAGGGATATCATGGAAAACATCACCAGGCAAATTCTTTGTCCTCATGGAACTTGGTTAGGGGGAGATATAGACACTAAACATGGAAACAAATGAAATAAAAGATCAGGTGATGTATAGTAGTCTAGGGGTAGAAAAGGGCTCTTCCAAAGGGCTGACATTTGCACTGTCATCTGAGGACTGGAATGAGCCAGTCCTTGAAGAATTGGGGGATGAAAGAATAGTCTCAGCAAAAGAGCAAAGATCCTAAATTCCTAAAGTGGGAAAGGATTTGGCATAATCAAAGAATGGGATGAAGGCCTGTGTGGCTGTCACTAGATGAGTACGGGGTGAAAGGTGGGACAAGAGATAGGAAAGGTAAGCAGGAACCAGCTCTTGTGGTGGTCTATGGACTTCCTGCCAAGAGGCTGGCAGCCATGGGAGGGTTTAACTAAATGAATGCCAGTTATGTCTGCTTTTCCTGGGTTAAGTTGAGAATATATCTATCATTTTCTTCCACCTAGAATTCTTCTAATTCAACTGGCATCCTTAGCCTTTTACAGGTGCTTTGCCCTTTAACAGGTGATGGAGTAGAGCACTATGGGCAAAAGCAGTTGAACAAGGCCTAGGGAAGAAGAGGAACTTCAGTGAGGATGAATTCCCTCTTCTTTTCATGACCAGAGCCCAGCCTGAAGGGATACTGCCTCCATTCTCCCGGCACCTTCACATGCTTCCCTGTTTCACACTATGCTGTGGTCAGTGGTCAACTCCTGTGAGCACTCATCTTTATATCCTCTACCCAGATGAGGGTAATTGGTTAGTATCTGAACAGTCAAGGCATAACAGAACATGCTGTTGCTCCTTGGCTCAGAATAAAGAAACCTCTGGGGTTCCAGAATAATCTGTGGAGTCCTCGCTGCTGAAGAAATGGGGAAGAAATAGCATTAGCTCAAAGGATTGTGAGAATTAAGGGTGATAATGTGTGTCACTCACCTAGCATAGATTCTGGTACATGATGAGCCTGTGATGGAAACTTGCTATTATTCCTAGTATTAGAGGTCTGCTTTCTTCAGCTTCTTTTAGAGTTACTGTTTGGAAATGGTTCATGGAGGGAGAATATAGACCAATCTGCAGGAAAGAAGGGCTCTGATGCAGGAATCTGAATACCACCATACCCCCATCCCCTCAGTTTTCGCTGTCGCAAGGGACTTGAAAGTAGAATTAATAAAGTGCCTTGAGTTTACCACCAGTTCCTTTACAGCCCAATTTCCTGAATATTATGTACCAGATGAGACATAAGGGATTGCAAATGCAAATGGAAAGTGGGATATTGTTAGCTGGGGCCAATATAAATATGTTTGTGGAGGAGGGCAGAACAAAGGCCTAAAGGCCTGATGTTGACAGAAACCATGTTATTGTTTAATATATGACTTCATCCTAGTAAAAATGATAGCTCCCCCAGGCCTGCCAGCAAATGGGAGAGCTGGGTTATCTATACCTACACATGCCAGGAACCTCAGGGGAGTGGGCAGCCTGTGTGTGACCCTGACCCAGCTTCCTAATACCCTCAGATGTGTCTAAGGGAGGAATTTAGAGCATCGTGTCCACATTGGAGTCAGGAGTCTGGATCCCAGCCCTTCCAGGCACTTTCTGCAGAAGAGGACTCAGCTGGGAGCCTGGTCCTCTCTAATGCATATCCAGAAAACTACTGAGTAGTTGTAATGAATAAACAAGGTAAATAAGATTTTAAAGAACTGCTACATTAAAGGGATCCCTTGGTATTTGCACGAACCTCACCTGCTTGTGTGTGTCACCCTGCAATCACCAGAAGCCTTGAATTTCATGGCTCCATCTCCAGCCTTAGCCCTTCCAAACCCACTTTGCTTAAAACCTCTTTTTTTTTTTTTTTTTTTTATAAATCTTTCATTTCTTTAGAGCCTTTGCAAAGTGTATAAAGACTGTGGGGCTAAGAGAATAGAAGGTCGGGGAACCCGCTAAGAAAATATTGACCACCTGGTTGGTATCCTAATTTTTATTCAACCCACCAGAAGACCCCAGCTATTCCTCTGCTTATCACTTTCCTCTCGATTTGCCCCTTTATTTTAGCTAGTTCCTCCATAATAAATGGAAATGTGAGATTTTGATGGCTCAGGGGGACCTTCCATGAGCACTGAGTGGAAATTCTTAGCCAGCAAGTTGAAGCATTTCATCAATGTTATGAACATGGGGACCTAAGAACTTGACTTGATGAAGCTTCCCAGTTTGCCTCCTTCCATTTTCTTCCCCTGAAAGTTTCCACTGGAAATTCCCCAGCTTTGGTTTGAGTGTTTGGCTCTGTAATCTTGGAGCCATGCATATACCCCACAATTAAGACTTTGCAACTCCACACAGTGTTTCTTAAGAGAAAGTTAGATGCAATTAGGTCATTTGAAGATAGATTAGCCTGCCGTCTGCACAATATTAAGAAAAATCACATTGGCAAATGATGGGGCCTCTTTGAAGAGCTCTGAAGGAAAGCCACTAATGAGCTCTACACTGGGTTTCCCCCCGTTCCGTTCCGGAAGGGTTAACACAATTTGTGGGAAAAGAAAAAAAATCCCCTGTGGTATTAAAATGCTGTGTCAGAGATTTGTAAGCTCTCCTTTGTAGCTCTGCCCCCAGGCCTGGCTCACTTCAGTTAAGATCAGGTTAATAAGAGCTCTGTTACTGCCTGGCAGTTCCTAATGAGGTTATAATTTGTTGCTTGACCAGTGAAGAACAGTTATTATTATTATCATTATTAAACTGTTGAGGTATTTGATTCAGTAAGCTAAGAGACATCTGTTGTTCTTGCTTGCCCAGTGTCCATTCATTGCTCTTTTGACAAGAGCAGCAGCTTTTCCTTTGCAGAAGACTGACTCATGTCCTCTCTAAGTTTAGATAGAGCTGACCCTAGAGTCAAACTAGGGTGACTAGATAACTAAGTTAGCTCAACTGGTCTGTTTGAAACCCAATCAAGCCACTAAATTTGTTCACTAACATGAGTCTATCAACACCTTTTCCTATGCCCACACCTCTGCCTTTTTTCTTACCTTCTGCCAGTTGAGTTTGGTTTCTATCACTTGCAACTGAAAGTCCTGATTAACACATGGGGCCCTCCCTGGTGGCACAGTGGTTAAGGAACGCACTATGAAGCAAAACCGCAGCCACTGCAGCATGAGTTCAGTCCCTGCTGCCAAGTTCAAACCCTGCTGCCGGCTGGGGAGGAGACCCACATGGCGCAGGCAGACCTCTCCTGCCTGGCCCGCTGCTCCCCTCAGCAGTATGTTTCAGTCCATCTGCCTGTTCTGCCCCCTGCTCTGTCTGGTGGATTCTCTCACCTCCCCGCACCTCTGGTCTGTACCCCAATGCTTGTATGCATAAATAAATCTGTAAAAAAGAATAAAATAAAAAATAAAAGTCCTGATTAACACAAATTTGAAGGAACTTATAATTTACTAGGCATGCTAAAGGAATGGAAAAGAAACATGTAAAATTAGAAAAACCAAACTAGAAATCACCATATTTAGAGAGTAAAGTCTTAAGTACATTGAGTATTTAACATTAACTATATGGCACCACTTATGTTTCACATGTGTTGGAGAGAAGCCAATATAGGAGAGCAGTGGGACCATCAAACTTGGCCTTAGGAAAAGGTGTTGATATACAGGTGAAAATGGGTGAGTTACTTAACCTCTCTGAATCACCATGTTTTCATATACAAGATGGCGATAGTAGATGTTAAACAACCAGAATGTCCACGAGTATAAGCTGAGATAGCCAGTGCAGGAGCATTTAGGATGGTACCTGGCATATGTCATAATTGTAGACCATGTCTGTAGTGTTCCCTAGGCATTGTGCTAAGCAGGTGACATGCCTTATCTCATTTAGTCCTTCCAATAACCAGGAATTCAAAAATGTTGAGTCTGATTTGGGTAACATTTTTATTCCTGTACTTCAGCCTCAGCAGAGCTCAAATTCACTGTCCAGTGAGAACTGAATATATTACCTAAACTCTTTTGGGAGGCTAGATTCCTTAACATATCTTAAAATGTTGTAAATTTAATATAATCACACTGCAGAACTTTTGGAGACCAGAGTAAAAGGAAAAAATAAAAGTATACACTTAACTCCTACAATACAGCCATCAGTTCCTAATGGAAAGGTTAAGAATATCTGCTGCCATTTTTTCTGGATCCCACAGTGTGATCATGGGCAAGTTACTTAACTTCTCTCAGTATCAGTTTTCTCTTCTATCCTATGGGATGTTGATAGAAAATCCCTTGTCGAGTATTTGGTAAGGATTATTTGAGATAAGTCATGCTTTATAGAGTACCTGGCACATAATACACACTCAATAAATATCAATGCTTTCAGTCATTTTCTCCATACATCTTCCATATGACTGTAATAACTATGTGTGGACAATTATTTCCACATTTTTTTCACTTAACATTGTACCTTATGTAATTTCCTTATAGTGAAATAATCTCCCTATCTTTCTTTACTAACTTATATGTCTTCCTGATTGAAATCATTGTAGTTTATCAACTTGGCCCCCCTTAAATACATGTACAAATAATGCTACATTTCATACTTGTATGCAGATGGCTCTTTGTAAGAGTTCCAGTCTCAGTATGCTATTTTTTTTAGCTCAGATTATGATTCTTCCCAGTCCTTTTCAGAAAGTAGTAAGAATGTTTAGTACCCAAAGTTAGCGAATGCCTTTGACAAATTGTAGATTAAGCTGGTTTGATGGACAACCACAGGAAGATAATTTTTTCCCCACTGAATACCCTCTTACAATATTTTGTGTCTCATCTTTCAGGTGGCTTTATTGTGGTCTGAGTGTTGGCTCATTCTCCCTACCCTTTTTGCTAACAGCAACAAGTACCTTTTAGCTGGAAGTTATTCCCCTGGACACTGAATCTTATTTCTTGGAATAGCAAGGAGACTCTGCAAAAAATGGATTTGAGTGTTTTTTGTTGTTGTTGCAATTCAAAGCCTCAGCCCTTTATTTGGATCCTAGAGTAAGAGTTCCTTGAATACTTTGAAATTGGACCCTTCTATATACACCTGAGTCACCTGTGAGCCTGGCCTGCAAGATCCCCTGACTGAGAGACACACAAAGCTAAGGGCAAAGGTGAGCTTTGCATTTCTTCTCCAGGTCCTAAAATTCCTTTGAAATCTTTATGATCTGTACCTTCAGGGATTATGCAAACAGCTTGAGGAAATCCTAAAATTGTGTTTTCTCCAGATAAGCATTCAGGTCAAAGGAAAGAGCTTTGCATGCCTTCTCAATGAACAGAATCTTGTTTAAGTTTAGCCACTAAGAACTCAAATGGTATTCAGCATACTTTCGCAGAACTTTGGGAAATAGTTTTGAAGGATAAACAGCAAATAATACCCTAGAGCAATGGCACCACCTGGAACCTCAGATCCCGTGGACAATTGGAGTAGTTGGAAGTCCATGAATACTTTATGATATTTCAAAAGTTCTACTGGTAAATGTGTAGGATTATTTATTATTATTTATAAAGTCAGCATAGGACAACTAGAGCAAGTTTAGCTAGAATTAGATCGATTAAGTAAATAAACTTACATTCTCATGCTAATTAGAAGATTTAATTGGCAATATTACTTTCAGTAGGTATATTAGTAAATGTTGGTTAACTTTACTTTATTAAAATATTATAGTTATATGAAAGTTTCTTTTTCACTTAATTAGCTATTGGTTAATCTAGATCATTTAAAAACTTATGCGACCTTGGGCAAATTAATAAACTACTAATCAGATCATTTATCAGGTGTGTGGTCCCAAGTAGGTTATTTAAATTAAATTAACTGAGCCTCAGTTTCCTCATTTATAAAATAGAAATAAAATACTCTCCTGTAAGATTGTTATAAGGAGTAAGAAACAATATTCAAAACACACAGTACAGAGGCAAAGTAGCTGGCATACAGAAAAGTTCATTATGTAAATATTAGTCCCATGAAAACTGCAAATTTATATAGTAGAAAAAAATAAGGTTTTAGTCCTTGGAGGCAGGATTATTGTGGGGGTGAAAAGGTTGAAGGACAGTTCCTTGGCTCTGACTAGTGTTGTTACTTAAACAAAACAATTATCAGCACTATCATCAGGATGAAACGTTCATGAAAGTTCACCTCCATTTTGTAGCTACCAAGCAACATTCTTTTGAGTGCTTTCACACCTGGCATAACATACCTTTTCTCCCTGGACCTGGGTAGCTGATATTACCCTAGTTCCTGAAGGCAGAGGTGGAGCTGAGCACTGTGTCTGGGAAGAAAGCTGACAGGCAAGTCCTCTGATCCTTGCCCAAGGGCCTGCTTTGTGAGTGGGGGCATCAATGCAGCTTTTGTTCCACCTTCAGCTGCTGGCCCACAGTTGAACCCAGAAAGGCCACTGCTCAGGGCATACTGTCCCACCAAGGACAGACAGCACCAGCCTGAGCCAAGAGTTCTCTGAGCCCCCAAGACCCAGCCCTCTGGTTCTCCCCAGTAGGGAGCCACTGTCAGGGAAGGGTGACACCCCCTTTGGAGTGCTAATCTGTTCAAAATTTCATGGAGGTAAATTGGAGGTTTGAAATATGATATCACTGCTGAAAAGGCTAGAGCCATCATCACAGACCCAGTTTATCCAAGTTAATTATAAGACATAATAATTGCCTTGTACTCATACAAGTGAATTGTCATTCACTCCTTCATCAGATATTAATTGAGCTCCTATTAGGTGAGGTGCCAGGCTTTATGTTCAATATTAAGGATAAGACAGATGAAAAAATTATGTTCCTGCCCTTAGAATCTGGTGGGCTGGTGGATAAATTGTCACTTATATAGACAAATACAATATAAAGTCCTGGAAAATATAATGAAACCTAAAGAAAAGAGAACCCGCTTAAGGGGGGCTAATAATAAAAATAATAGTAGTTATAGTTGGTCAATAATTTACTCTGCCTGTCACTATGCTAAGTAATCAGCATGCATTATGCATTTAATTCTTTTTTAAAAGTGTATTTTTTATGTATAGAAGAGCTGGGGTGTAGGCCAGAGATGGGGGGCAGTTAGAGGATTCACCAGAGACAGAATGGGGAGCAGAACAGTAGATCTACTTAAATACACTGCTGAGGGGAGCAGCAGGTGAGACAGGAGAGGTCTGCTGCATCATGTGGGTCACCTCCCTGGCCAGCTGAGGTTGGAACTCATGCTACAGTTGCTGCCAAAATTTTCATAGTGCTGAGACTTAACCTTGCACCACAAGGGAGGCCCATATGCATTTAAGTCTTAAAACACACCTATAAAACTTTTTCTTCCTATCTCTTTTGGGAAGGCCATGCAAAGGATTTGTCATCTGAGGATTTTTAAAACACAGTAGGAATTTATCAAGTGAATAAGGAGACATGGTGAGATCATTTCAGGCACAGGAAGTAAAATGGTCTCTTGGGGACCTGCAGATTCCTTGGTGTGGAGCAATGAGGAGGATTCTGATTGCAGTGAAGTGAGAAATAATAATTTATTCTTAAACAGTAAGCCTTCTAATATGGATAACTCTTAACAGAGCTGAACTACAAAGGATATGGGCAGGTAGTGAGAGGGGAACAGTGTCCTGATAAAACAGGGCAAAATGAATGATTGGTGGAGACTGGTCTTCCCCTTCTTCAGGTTGAAGGAGCTAAGAAGAGAACTAACTAAAGATGTGGGTAAGTTTATAAGAATAGGAGTCAGGAGAGGGTCCCAGGGAGGAAAAGGGAGTGTCATACCTGCCTAAAGCCTGTTCTGCATGTGAAGTCAAATACAAGTTTTATGGGCAGAGTGAGTTGTGAAGGAGTACTGTAGGGCCCTTGATGAAAGGAGGGAAGGTTTGGAATCATTGCTGAGGGCAATTATGAGCTGCTAATGACACCCCTTTGGATTCTGAGGAAGAAGGGAGTGTTCAAAAACAGAAAGTAGAGAGTTATTCATGGGTAGAAAAGCGATGGCATGTGCAAACCTGTTGAATGTAGTGAAAATGATTGATTAGAGTGGACAAGAGAGGATGAAGGCAAGACTTAATAGGTGAGTTGAGGGTCAGACAGCTACACAGGGGAGTGGACTTTTTTGATATTGCTTCAGGATATAGAAGCAGATTCAACAACTAGTCATTAGAAGAGGGAGGATTCTATCCCCAAAACAAAGACTTGTAAGTAATACTGTCCACAGTGAAATAATCTGCCTTGCAAAGCTTTTCAATTATCGCAAGGATTTTGTGCAGGAAATTTAGTAAACATAAGTAGATGGCTTCTTAGATTGTAT
The DNA here is from genome assembly GCA_019455555.1 of Galemys pyrenaicus. Classification (NCBI taxonomy): domain Eukaryota; kingdom Metazoa; phylum Chordata; class Mammalia; order Eulipotyphla; family Talpidae; genus Galemys; species Galemys pyrenaicus. Next base: position 13,911,544 of record JAGFMF010012074.1, on the reverse strand, counting down.
AATATTAAAAATGTATGCCTAGGTAACATGTAAAGTATCAAATAAAGTCAGTTCCAGCATCTTGGAGGTTTTTCTCCTTTCTCAGCCTGAGACTCTTGATTATGTTCAGTAGGACTTACGCAATTTAATAACTACAGAAACAATCTTAGAATTTTTGTTAATTTCAAAATTTTTGCTAACTTCAAAATTTTTTCTAAGATTGGCAAGAGCTCTAGGTGTGTCAAAGTCTGGCTGATGTTTTCAGGAAGTCAAATCAGAAATTAATCCTGCTAGATCCTATGCTCTAGAAACACTCCTAAGACAGCAATCCTGCATGACCCACTATGGGTAGCCTGGCCCAAAAGATAACCCAAACTGTGCAGTCCCTTGCATCCCTTATCTTTTACAGGCTGGGTAGCTTCAAGGAAATCAAATTCCTGGAACTTAAGTTTTCTCATCTCTGAAATAAAGACATTGGACCTTCCCATTTTGGGAATTCCTTCTGAGAAGATATTCTTAAATTTAGGCAAAGTTTTCTCTTTTTTTAAGGATTTATTTATTTATGCATACAAGAGCTGAGGTACAGGCCAGAGTCGTGGAGGGTGAGAGGATTCACCAGAGACAGTGGGGAGGAGAACAGGCAAATCGACTGAAATACACTGCTGAGGAGAGCAGCGGGTGAGGCAGGAGAGGTTTGCTGCACCATGTGGGTCCCTTCCCTGGCCAGAGATCAAACTCGCGCTGCTATGCCAGAGATGCTTCACAGTGTGGCGCTCAACCCGCTGCACCACCAAGGAGGCCCTGGGCAAAGTTTTCTGTATAAAGTTATTTATTCTTTAACATGAGCCATCACTATAAAATAGATTCAGTGTGAAATACCTCAAGGCAGAGCCAGCACAGTTGCCTGGAATCACCTGAAAGGCAGAATCTACCGCAGCTCTCATTAGCATTAGCCAGTACTCTAAGCGTGATTCCAAGAGCCAGCCAGTACATGAAGAAAAGCAAAGGAATGATTAGGCATGTCATTTTCTCCAAAACTGCCCGTTGGTTTGTCTACAAGTATGACTTTCACTTGCTAGTTACCTCCAAAGTCTTGCAACAAGACAAAGCTCTTTATACCTCTCACTTGGAGCATAACTTGGAGACAGCTCCAGAAGGTACAATGATAGACCAATTTTGCCTTGCAGTAGGCTGTGCAGGTGCTACCTATCAGCTTCCACACCTATCCCATTCCAAAGCTGGCAAAATGTGCACGAATGTCATGAGAAGAGATTTATAATACTTTCTGATTCCACCTAGGTCCAAATCACCATATGAATAATCTTTCTCATAGCATACTAGTAATTCTACAAGCTGTCTTAGCCAAAATCAACGGAATGAGCAAGCTTAAGGAAATAATTTTTTTTTCTTTTTTAAGAAATCGTTTTGCTAAAGTTTTATAAACCTCATAAAAATTAAGGGTTGGTTTGAATTTTGGAGAAAGACTTGCTTTATCTAAACTCAGTGGCCAAAAATAGTTAAAAGAGCACATGTTGGATATAAAAGCACCAAAGTAGTAGTATCGATTATGTAGTCTCAATATTCCAGACTCTCCAGAGCCCTTAAAACCAGTGTTTTCTTGCAGGTGTTAATGGGTCACACAAAGAGGAAGACAATTGCAGGCAGAGTTGTGACAGAGAGGTTCGTGGGGTGGGTGCTCTGGAACCCACTGAGGGCTCCTGAGCACAGTCCAATTTGGAGCTGACAATGGCTCTCGTTGTTAAAACAAATGTCAGTCACAGAAGAGCTGCCATTAGAGTGGAGCCCAGGTTTCCATGTTTCCAACGTGGCCAGAGGTTTCATTCCTGGAGAATGTGTTTATTCAGCCTAGTAAAAACATTAAAAAAGGAGAATAAATCTCTGCCGACCCCAAAATGCTTTTCACCACAGCTGTAAACCATAAAACATTTAGAAAGGTAAGCAGGACTAAAGATAATATAGTTCCCCTAAGCAGCATAGACCGAAAGGTGGCCTTTGCAAAGACAGCTGCAGTGCAGAGCTTCCCTACAAAACCATTAAGAGAGGGACAGGTTCTATAAGGTGTTAAATTATTAGTAGTAGGTTTTGTTTTTTTTTTTAAACAGGGGGTAGGGCAATAATAAAAACCATGTGCTCGGCAGCCTGTTTGGCCATATAAAATAGAAAGGCCTGTGACTTTAAGTGTTGTAAAAGGGGTTAATTGTCGATTTCTCAATGTGGCAAGTTTATTGATCTTGTTAACAGCAAAGGAGCATGTGCCATTGGTTACCATGGCAGGAAAGAAAAACAGCCTTCTATCCTGTTATTCCATGGGTACCCGTACTGGTTCAGGGCACATAGGTATGTGCAGTGTTGTCATTGCTTTCTTTCATTTGTCAAAATTTGTACCCATTCTTAAGGTTCTAGTTCCTTGCTACAATTACATTCTTCAAGTCACTGATGTGGATTAGTACCTGTCACCCAAAATGTATTACTAGTTACATGACAACTCCATATGGTAGATAGCTATTTTATACATAAGGCAACTGAGATTCAGAAATTACAAAAATTATCCACTGTTGTAGAGCTATTAGGACAGGGATCCAACCCGAGTCTTCACATTCCAAGTCCAATGCTTTTCCACTCGCAACTCAAACAGTTCATTCATCTGTTCACTCAGGATATATTTATCGACTGCATCAGAGCCAGGCACAAGTACAGGTGCTAGGAATAGAGCAAGGCACATCACTGATTACATCTCTGCCATTGTAGGATCTATATTTTAGAGGGTGTTACCTTAACTTTCAAGATCTGCCCTGTCTTCTAAGCTAAATCACATGCAAGTCAGCATCTGTAATTTGGGTTGGGTTTTGCTGAGTTTTTTTTTTTATTATTATTATTTTCTGCTGCTGAATATTGTTCTCTTGTTATTTCATGCATATTTGTTCCTTTGGTTCCCCTAATTAGACAATCAGCCCTGTGAAGGCAAGGTTGTTATCTAATGCTTGTCTTTTACATTCCATGCAGCACAACTGTGATACTGTAATTCATAAGAAATATATATTTGGCATTCAGATGGCCATAGGTATTTTTCATATTGGTCATAGTCTACCACTGATAGTTCTTAGCTCCTAAAACCCTTGGAATTTCCTAAGTAAGGATACTGATGATAGTGTCTTTTGTTATGTGAATGGGTGATGTTTGGACCCCTCCCTAAGGACTTTGCTGGTTGCCAAGAGCACCAAACACATGATTAGAGGGTTGGAACTTTTAGTCTCACCCCTGACCTGGAAGGGGAGAAAAGATAGAGGTTGAACTTAATCTTCAGTGACCAGTGACTTAGTAAGTCATGCCTATATGAAATTCCCATAAAAAGCCTACAGTAGAACAGAGGTTCAGAAAGCTTCCAGGGTTGGTGAACAAGTGAAGGTGCTAGAAGAGTAGTGAGCCTTGAAAGGACATGGAAGCTCCTCACCTTTCCTCTATACCCTGCCCAAGACATCTCTTCCGTCTGGCTGTTTCTGAGTTTTCACCTTTTATAATAAACTGGTAAGCTAATAAGTAAAATATTTCTCTGAGTTCTGTGAGCTCTCCTCTCAAATTAATTGAACTGAAGGAGAGGATTGTGTGAACATACAACTTACAAGCTCATCAAAAGGTCAAAATCATAAATGAGATCCCGGACTTGCAAGTGGCATCAGAGCTGGCAGGGAGAAGGGAACTCATGGGATTGAATGTTAACCTGTGAAATTTGATGCCATATCAAGAGAGACAGTGTCAGAATTGAGTTGTAGGACACCCTGCTTATGTCTAGAGAATTGGTAATGTGTCCCCTCCCCCACAAACACATTAGAATTGGTTCCAAACTGAACCTCAGAATAACTTAAGCACCCACTTTAGAAAAATCCTTATTCTGATCTTAAGATCACTTAGGGTTTTACTTAGGGCTTAACTATCACAGCCCCAGTTATTGAACACATTGCTAAATGTTATATTTACACTTTCTCATTAATGCTGAAATAGCCCAACTATAAGTCCCATTTAATGGTGGAGAAGTTGTGGCTTATGAAGGCCAAGAAATTTGCTCAAGTTCTCTTGGTCAATCAGAATCAGAGCTGGAATTCTGATCTTTGTTGACCCAAAAGTTCAATTTCTTTCCATCATATTCCTGGTTATCTCCTTTTATAATAAACACATGCCTATGCAGTGAAGGAATCTTTGCCTATCCGAAATACACAGGGAAACAGCAAACTATCCTATTATATAATATACGGAATAAAAAGAGTAGATTCAAAACTTGTGTCACTTTTAGCCTACAAGCCATTGATACACCAATCACTTAGACCTTCATTTCGAAGATCATTTTGTAGCTTGGCTCTCTACCCCGCCCTTCATTTTTCAAATCTTTTTAAAATAGCCTCTCTTTTAGTTCACGTTTTATTACAGAGCGCCATGGAGTGGGCGACTTAACCAACAGAAGTATGACTCTCATAGTTAAGTACCAGCATGGGCAGGTTCTTAATGAGGCCCTCTTCTGGTTATGTCCTCATGTAGCATTCGCATGGATGCATGTGAACCTTTTTAAAATAGGGGTATTAATCCCATTGTGAGGGTATCACCCTAATGACCTAATCTAACCCTGATTACCTCCTAAAGACACTACCTTCTAATACTAGGGTTTCAACATAAGAATGCAAGAGTTTGGCACAAAGATACACTCTAAAACATCATCATCTTTCAATAGAGTAATCTGTGTTTCCCAAAGAGGTGACAAATTGGAGGTTTGCTAAAGTCAGGAGAGAGATTTTAGGTTCACATCTGCTTGTGATAACTGGTTTATTAAAAACATTAGTACTTGCACAATAGATTGGGGCCTGAAACACCGTTGTACATTAGCAGTAGGCATTCATTCTGAGAAAAATTGGTGGATCAAAACTAAAGTAGAGTCAAAAAACAGAACCCAGCTGGAAATACCACAGGTCCTGGAAACTAAGTTGAAGCTGACCTTTTCTTTTAGTTTTGATGGCATAGTTTTCACTTGATGTAACATGGGCTTAATTTTCATTTACATTCTTCGGTCTACACAAAAATGTATTTATTATTGTCTTGTGATAAGCGGTAATCTCCCTTAAAACTGCCTGCAGTTTCCAGGGTCTGGACAGAAAGGAACAAAAATGTAGTGAGGAGAACCCTGCAGCGTGGCAGAATTTATTAAATTTTTTTAAAAATGAAAGAAGGAATCCTAATCCTTTTGGGACTCTTATCAATCAGTCTGTCAACAAGTAACTAATAATTTCTGAATGTGAAGATTTGGATAACAAATGAGTTACATGTGTAACTAGGTTTTGTTTGGTTTCTGTATGTGGATAATGACTCAACTGTAAGTAGCGTCAGTGCAGCATCTAGTAGACGGGGCCTCCGGTGAATACTTGTGTTTATTTAAGGAAAGGCTACTGCTTTTAGTAGGGCTTGCTAAATCTTACCAAGCTGCATTTTTACCAGTTGTGGTTTTAAGATAGACATGGCTTAAAGTTTGCATGGCAAATTTAAAACCCACAGCCTTTTTTCATGCAGACACCATTCAGTTTTGCACCAGGACAACATATTTTTATCAAAAATTTAATAAAAAATTTTTGTTTCCCAATACTATCGATCATGAGGCAATCTAAGGAATGATCCAAAAAGGAGTAATCTATAGGTATTACACCTACACATAAAGGGATTATGGGCATGTATTTTTGTGTGTGTGTATCCAGATAGCTTCTCTTATTTTTAAAGAAAATTCTTCATTTCTTACCCATTAAATGAGACTTATGGGTCTCCCCTCTTCCCTCCAGTGTGCTACATATTTATGTTAGAGTCATAGGGACTGGTCCAAGGATGGAGGATGACCCAGTCAGGCCCATCCTCATCTTCCCACAAATTTTCTCTACTATGGAGCTGACAAAAGAGTTCTCTTATGTTTTTAAACGTGTAATTGCAGTATAATGTGGAACTGCCTTTGACCATAAAACTAGAAGTGAGATGAAAGATAGGTTCATCTGATTCCTTGGATCCAGTCTTGTCCCTAATTCAGATCTACCTTCACTTTCCCATGTTTGGCTAGTAAGCCTTTATTACTTAAGCTAGATCAAGTTGGAATTTTGTCACTTGCAACCAAGATTCCAGGCAGATGCAAATGATTAGAAGATCAGTTCCAGAGAAATGTGATTCTCACACACCTGATAATTAGGAAAAGTATTCAGATATGCCTTTGAAGGAATCAAATAAAGGGAGTGTATGTGTAAAAGACAGTGTGCATTATACTCAAGGCATTAAGGGCCAGTTTTGGTTTTGAAAACAAAGACAAGACCACAGAATATAAATCATATGGGATAACCAATCTGCAATAATTTTCTGCAAAGCTAAAAAAGTATCACCTGTCTACAAGAACAGGGCTTTAAAAATGACTTTAAAACTCACTTAAAGGGTTTTTCTCTAGACACAAGTTTTCTAGAACATTTTTGCTATGCTTTAAAAATATATTTTGAAATGAACTTTGAAACTGTTATTTTATTTTGAAAATATATTTTCAAAAAAAAGACTATTTTTGCTAGTTTTTTTTTAGGAGCATTACTGTATGAAAGAAAGTACTGTACTCAAAATTATGGAACATTTCACCTTTGGTCCACTATTTTAGTTCACAAGTTAAAGATTACCATTTTTAACTGACCTTGACAGTAATAAACAATCAAACCAACAGGTTAGTAACTGTTAGTATGGACAAGTCCCGTTGAAGGACATTAAGCAGTGAACAAGCAGACTGAAATGCACATGTTGGATTCATTTTTCATCTTCCTGAAAATGGTAAAAATAATTGGAGTCCATTTCTGTCTATATCATTTTTTGTAAGTGAAGAAAGAATATTAAAAAAGTCTGACCATAACGTATCATTTTAGGAGGCAGGAAAATAGTTGATATTCACAGTAGACCAAGGTAAACTTAACAACTCTTCAGCACTTTGAAGAAAAAGCACCTGTTGTGTTATCAATGTTCAGCTCAATTTCTCCCAAGTTTGAGGGGGCTAGGGGCCTCATGCCTCATTCACCCATAGAGAATTAAGGAACACCCACAATGGGTCATGTGATGGAACCTATAAGGAGAAACAGATCATGGTAATAAGTTTCGTTAAGACAGGGGATCACAAAATCACATTTGAATGAACTTTAGTTGATTCACTGATGCATTAATTATGCCAAATATCTCTTGTACCCTAAGCTCTTGCCTTAGGAAAAGCTCTTTGATACTGTGTTTAGTCTATACATAAGCACCTCCAATTGTTGTTCAATGTACATAGATAAATTAAAGATGAACAAATAAACAAGCTGGAATATGGTGTCATCAGAGTGCAAGGAAATGACCCAAAAATTCAATGTTCTAGAATTAAGTGTTTTCTAAGAAGAAATCAATTTCTATTCCATGGGGTCATTGTTACAGACTAGAATCTGGATTTTGTTTGCACTTGATTACACAGAGGAAGAAAGAAAAAAAAAATATGTTGTCCTGCTGCAAAGCAAATGACTGGGATGGTTTTCCTCAATGAAAATCAATGTGAAGTCTCGCTCCCAGGCCTAGAAAAAAGTAAGAAAGTGAGGAAAGGAATGCTATTGAGCCTACCTAAAGGGATGAAGTTCCTCCTTGTTTCCCATTTTTCTGACAGCCTTTTTCTGACTTCACATCTTGGAGAGCTCAGTTCCAGGGGCTCTAACATTGACTTCCCAAATTTATATAGACCTATTATAAAATGGTCATTTAAGTATTCAGATAATTTTCAAAGTAGCTCTAATCATTCAGTACATTTGTTAACATCCCCATTTGAGACTCAGAGAAATTAAATTTTTGTTTTGACAAATTTTTTCTCAAGATACAATAGATGATTAGGAGCAGCTAGGATTCAAATACCAGTCTGTCTGGGTTCGAAGCCCACATCTTAACCACTAAATCCATTGCCATATGCAGTCCATTTGCATTCATGCAATGCTGCTGCTTCTGGTCCATGGATGCTTTTTAAATAAATTACTAAGATGAGTTGGTGGTGCTTCTTCCATACGCCAGCCAGTCACACTTTCGCCTAGTGGTGTGTGTACCTTTGTGAAAGATCTGACTCAGGTGTAGATACAGATTAAATTTGGCCACAAAACAAACCCAGAAATGTGTTGCTTCCACACTTTGCATTAACACATTTAAGCAAGGCAGAGACCATAATAGTAGGGTTGTAAACTATAAGAAGCTCAATAAGCTCTTTTTATATTAAATTCAGTTGTCTGTAGTCATATTTTGTTGGTGAGGCTGCTGATGTTGAGGTAATGGAACTGACAAACTTTAATCCCTTTTTGTCCTGACACCTGAAACCTCATCCTCTCAGCATGCTGGTCTTTGGTGTTCTGGAGTGCATGTCCTATCTGTAGAGCAGGCCATATTGATACTCTTCTTTCACACAAAATGCTCACTTGGTCTTCTTCCTTCTTATCCCCAACCATGGACCAACATTATATTCTCTTCTCTCCTCTTCTCACTTCCCCTGCCCCTCATTTTCTTCCTCTCCATCTCTCTCTCTTGCCTGTTTTAGTCACAGCATTTAATTTATCATCAAGCCATGCATTTTCTCCTGAAAACTGAGTTCCTTGAAATCTGGAGTCATTCACCCCCATATCCCAGCAGCAAGTGATATCTCTAAACAGTGCCTACTAGGAAGGTCGAATCAATGAATACATGGAGCCTTCAACCATTTAGTTCCTTCACGACTGATTGAATTATTGGTTTTAATACACAAATAATCATTTTGACATCATCTTTCCTCTTCTTTCAAATTATTCTTACAGTTTGGGGTATGACTTAATGGAAAATGGGGTAGGTGCCCATATTTTTTTAAAGTTAAGATTAAAGCCCTCTTCCCTCCAGATATCCTTTAGGTGAGCAAGTCATTGAGACTTTTTTTTTAATTGAATTGAATATATATTTTACATTATTCTTCTTTTAGTACAATGCATGCTTTCTCCTCTCAGGGGTAGTCCCTGCAAAATTCTCACCACCAATTCACCTGTGCACCATCTCCGTAACAGTCTATATGAGTGCTGTCAAATGTCTTCCATTTGACATTTGTTGTAAAATGACAAGAACACTGGGCTAGAGATAACATGGGACCTGACTATAGCCCTAGTCTTCCCTTTCATTATAACCTGAATTCTGGCCAATACAGTGGGCCACTTTGTACTCAGTTTTGTTGTCTCTAAATAAGGAAGGTTGGGCTTATGAGTGATTTTTAAACTGTTTCTGGAGCCCTCAAAGATTCATGGAGCTGCCACATGTCTGACCAAGAGGGACATGGTGGTGGAAAAAGGTGTGGTTGAATGTAAGCTAATCCCTACTTCAACCAGAATGAAAACTTTTACTGAACTGTTTTTAACCATGTCACATTTTTTAACTTTGACTAGAAATTCGATCCCAAGGGTTTGGAAACTCCACCAGATAATCTGTAAGTTGCCTCTGGCTTATCTGAATTCAGGATATGTAAATTATCAGTGACCTTCACTTATAGGAAGCATGGAGGCATCATACTGTGCTTTCTCTATGAACAAATTTCTTATGACAAAAATTATCTCCTTTTCATCTTGCTTTGTACCTCTTTAGTATAGCACAAAACACAAGAGCCATATTCGTTATCCCTCAGCAGTTATCATCAGTTTAGATCTATCTATCAGTCATCAATATTGAACTTTTGAACAACATACATGTTTTCAGAGCAACTACCCAGGGCCAGCTGTTTCAGTGAGGATGACCATGTAAGAAACGTTGTACTCTTGAGCTGTCCTTTGTGAAAGCTGTGAAGTCATAAGCCATAATCAAAGTGAAGCACAGGTTGTTCATTCACTTTGAAAGAGGCATCTTTATGGTCCTGCTGACATTTCCTAGATTATATTAATAATGTGTTTGAGAGGGTGTGCTTGGTTTATTTTCTAGACAAGTTGGATGAGTCTCTCTCTGTTTTAGCCATGGCCCTTTGTAGGGTTTGTTTTTCCTGCTGTCCCAGGACAGACGACTTAATGGGTTGCTGAAAATGTCCAGGCTGCTTCTGGCTCTGAAGGTAGCTCGGCTCCAACAATGGAAAGCATTTAACAGAGCCTCATGTTTTAAAGCAGGAAAGACTGAGAGGGTATGTCATCTGGTATTTTTCAAGATGTTTTTTAATTTTTTAAGCAGCATACTCCTCCCATCCCCCAAAAAATCTGGTGCAAAACCTCAATTTAAATAACAGATAAAAGAAGAGAGGAGAAAGGAGAATTCAACCAAATTGCATTTTCCTTGCTATGCACCTTCCCCCACACTCAGCAACATTTGGGGAAACTTTCCAGCTCATGAAGCAGTTGTAACCCCATTAATATAGTCTTGTCCTGAGCCCCCTTTTTTTTGTTTATCAGGAAATGGAGACACAATGAGTTTTAGTGACTTGCTTAAAACCCCAGAGCTATAGAGCTTACTATCACATCACAAGGCTTCTGATTGTAGGTCAGTCCCACCCATCTCAGCCCTGCACCCCCAACCTCTATTCCTTCTCTTATACTATGTAACCTCACTTTTTAACTGAAAAAGAACTAGTGGAAATTTGTGTACTAGTCAGTGTGCCTGATGCTTGTAGATTAGTTTTTAACTTTCTAAGCACTTTTTTATAAAAGAGGTATTATTATTATTATTATTCTCATTTTACAGATGAGGGAAATAGAATGGTTAAGTAACTTGTTCAATAAAACTCACGCAAAAGTGGTTGGCCATGGATTGAGAGCCAATTCCAAAAGCTGCTCTATTATATCACAAGATAAAGACTTCAAACTAATGCTTAATGAATAAAGCCCTCTTGACTTGGAGTTTTGACTTATATAACAAGCTTGACTAAAATTTCATGAAATACTTTGTAACTTCACTACTATAAACTACCCTTCTCTAGAGCTTTCTATCACTTTGTCTAAGAACCAGTCCCTACCACTTTTCCACTCTATCTAGAATTTGGAGCTTCTAGAAGTCACGGTTTTAATGTTGGATTCAAGTTCAGTCTTGAGTGGGCCAAGCTAGGAATGAAGACCAAGAGAGTCAAAATGTACAATCAAGAGACTTTCCATATGGACTGAGCAATGGCAAGAGACACAACGGTAGAAATGGAGTTACCCCCTCTACTGGCTTTCATTCCTGTTGTTCAATTCAGTGAAACACCCTATTCACCATGTAACATAAAGCCAATTTTCCTTTCTTAGCCTTGGTTTCTATTATTTGCAAATGAAATCTAATCCAACAGATTTAAACTACCTGCTTTTTGCTTATCATACACCTTAAAAACCATATAGTACTGGCACTATTAGAGATCTCAGCTATCCAGAATTTCACAGAAACTGTAAAATTTTTTTTTACAAGCAGGTATAATATCCAGGGAATGTCCATCTGCTCTGGCCCTGTTGACTTTGTCTCTTAGAAAAGTTAAAATATGTATGTTCAAAATGAGCAGGGAATATAGAACTTCACGAAGTAAAATGCTTTATATTTACAAATAGAATAATTTGAGAGGCAAAATGTAAGTTATTATGGTTTTCAAATTAAATAACCAAAATTTCCATGAACAGCAGGATAAATAAATTATAGTGTGATATAATCATACCATATTAAATTGCAATAGAAGTGAACTATCCTATAGCAACAAAAAGTAATAAACTACAACAAATTGTAACAGGGACGAATCGCACAAACACTTTGAAAGAAAGAGGCTAAGTACAAAGAAGTACAAATTATATGTTCTATAAAGTTCAAAAACATAAAACTAATGTAAATCAGAATAATGGTTATCTTTTAGGGGCAATGACCACGAGGGCCATAAGGAAGAATGCTGGATGCTAATGTTCTAAATCTTTATTTAGGTGATAGTTACATGGGTTTGCTTGCTTTGTAAAAATTCACTGTATTCTGTATTTATAGTTTATGCATATTTTGTATATATACCATGCTTTCATTTTAGAAATTTATCTCCCATAATTCTGAATTGAAATTAGAAATTAGGTACAGAACTTTCTGCTTTTAGGTTTAGTCTCACATTATATAAAACAAGAAGTCAAACTCAACATGCTTAAAACTGGAAAAGGAAAGAAAGAGTATCTAGTGCAATCACCAAATGTTTTACAGAAAGAGAGAACAGAGCCAAAGAACTGATATGCTATAAATTATACAGCTTATAATTGGGAGAGCCAAGATTAGTGCTCAGATCTTTTAGCTATGTTAACAAGGATATTCCAAATAAACCTTTAAAAGAATAATATGCTAAGATCAATTCACTCTGAAGTGTACTTTTATATTAGGAACAAAGGGTTTATAAAATAAATAAGCAATATAAACAATACTATCAGTGCTTGCATAGAAAAAAATATGATGGCATTTATAAAGATAAAACCCTCTGTGACCTGTTCATGAAAGAGAGTCATCTGGTTTGGTGTCTCATTTTGGCAAAATTTTCACCCTGCTAGAAATCTCATTACCAGGCTAATGTTTAAAATAAAGCCTTGATGCTGATGTCAAGGATAATGACAGTGTCAATGATGACAAGGTCAACAATGATGATAGTTTTATGTTTGGTAGTGTGTTAGTTTCCCAGTTTGCTAGGTTAGTGCCCGAATTGCTGCTGTAACAAATCACTTCAAATGTGATAATTCTTAAAATGACATACATTTATGATCTTACAGTTCTGAAGGCTGGAAGTCTGGAATGGGTCTCATTGGGCTAAAATCAAGGTTTTTTGGTTTTTTTTTTTCCTAGATATTCTAGAGCAAAACTGATTTCTTTGGCTTTTCCAGCTTTTAGGGGCTGCCTGCCCCTGTTGGATGTGGCCCTGGGCATCTTCATAGGCAACAATAAACCCCTAGAATCTTTCTTAAACTATATCACATTAGCATTAACTTTGCTGTCTCCTTTCACATTTAAAGGATGCTAATGATCACATGGAACCCAGCCAGGTAATCCTGGAAAATCTCCTTATTTTAAAGTCAGTAGATTACTGATTTTAATTCCATCTGCAACCTTAATTCTCCCTTTGGAATGCAATCTAACACATTCAAAGGTTCTAGGGATTAAGAATGAAATTCTTTAAGTGCCCTTATTGTGTCTACCACAGATAAAATTGCATTTATGAGTTTTTCAATATATTCTTCCATGTATTTTCTTTTTTAAGCTTCAAAACAATGCTTTACCTAGAACAAAGCAATTCAGGTCTGTGTATGATCATCCTCATTTTACTAAGAAAAACAAAAACAGACAAGTGAAGTAAACTGTCTCCATTTCTCCAATTGGTTACTGCAGTCAGAAAAGGTCAGATATCCAAAGCCACTGTGAAAAGTGAGACTGAACCCAACTCTTAACTCATTCAAGCTCCAGAATCTCTGGAGGTGGAACTGTGGTAAACAATTTGAAACACAGGAGATGTGAAGTATTGGCATAACAATTGCTCCTTACTTTAATTTTTTTTAAATGTCACAAAAGCATTGAGCAGACAAATAATGTCAATAAAAAATGTAAGTAAGATTTTACAACAATGTTCAAGAGTCATGGTGATGGACAACAAACTTTTACAAAAAGCATCATTCTCAGCCAATCTACATGCAACTGCTGCTCATCTACAAGGCTGAAAACGTCTACTTCACTCTTTTCTATATTTAACCCTCAGCCTGATTCATGTGCTTTCACAAAGCATTTTTCTGGCTTAGGAGGACTTCAGCCCTTTCAAATTTGTTCCAGGTAGTTTGGAAAAAGTGGTGAATGTGCGAACTATGTGGACATAGAGGCATGCGCTGTGGGTGAGAAGTCCACACAGCATGGTCAGGGGTAAAACAGGTATTTGGGCTTTCAGATGTGCTGTCCTCCTACCCAGAGGCAGACTCCTGCCAGATCATTTCCCTCCATCATGGGTTCTTCTCCTGATCCTCCTCTGAAATGGTACAAAGGAATCAGGGTGTGCAATTTGAGTAAGTTCTTCACTCTCTCGGGGGCATATAGAAAATGATTGTTCTAGACATCACCTCTCAGGTTGATGTCTGATGAAGAAATCTCCTTGGTCTCTTTCACAGAGATTTAATTACTCACATCTACCTCCCTCCATTTGCCAGACTTTTCAAGGGCACCTCAGCACAAAGTGAGACTCCAAGCTAAATGAAAATATCACAGCCCAGAAGTGAAAGCACTTTGGTAGGTGCAGGGCTGGCTTTGCCTGCTTGCTACTCTGTTGTTCAAGCTTCTTCAGTGATTGAGACCCTCTGTGTTTATGAGGACAGTAGATCTAAAAGCTTTGGGACTCTTCAGCATCAGTCTTGCATATTCTTCCAGAGGGGATTTGTGTTCACTAATGTGCTCCCTGCCTATTCCTTCACCCCAGCTGTATATGGGAGGGGAATAAGCTTTGTGATGTCAGTACAGAGCTAAAGCAAACCTTGTTTGACTTCAGGACTTCAGCCTGACATAATTTTCTCTTAGTACTAAATAAATCATTTCCCCAACAACTATAAGGAATAAATATTAGGGCTATGGGTGAAATAAGTTGTGGAAGAGAATAAATGTTATAAACAATAATAATGAAATCCTGCATGTTTTGCCATTTGTAAAGTGTTTTCACATATATTACTGGCCAGCCCCAGTTTATTGGCTGGTCCCAGTAGATACATCAGGAACTCTCACAAGGCAGACATATACTTTAGCAGTTACTCTGTGAGGAATGGAACTTGCACATCATTCATCCATAGTCCATTCACAGAGCATGTAATCACAATAACCCTATGAGACCGGCAGTCTTCTACCTCCATCTCAAGGGTGTAGAAACAAGTTGAGAGTGGTTAAGAATCTTGCCACACATCTAAACCGATATGTTAGATTTGAATTAAATCCCACTGATCATCAGTGCATCACTTTGTTGTAAAACAGTGTTTGGCCTATAGAATGTCCTTTATCGACATTAATAGCTACTAAGTGCTCAGCCAATGCCAGTTGCTATTATTGTTATTGTAGTATGAGAAGAGCGAACTTCATTTATCATCTGAACTCAGATCATTGACAGAACATTTTTCCCTGGTGTATTTGCATTTCTAACTGAAAACTGCAAAAGGAAGAAATGGAGTGTTTACATTTTCTACTTGCTTACAAATTTAAAAATGAGAATAAAAACAAATGAGTTGCTTGACCCAATGTCTTAAAGTTTGCATATTGACCAATGTTTTTTCACTGAAATAAATACAGGTAACAAAGGTTTCCTGTAAAATAATTATTTCAAGCACACATACTCATTTTGTTTAAGTCTCTGGGGTTATTGTTGCAAATACCAAATAAATTAGGTATTTAATTGAATATTTTGAAAATTAGAAAACAGCATATATCTTCAAATTGTCTGTTGAACTAAATAAATTCAGTGGAATCTTTTGATTCGGAAAATTTATGCCTACCAGTAATATCTGCAGATATTAATGTTGATGCCTTGATATAGAAATTGCTGAGAGATCAGCACCACAAGTAAAGTTATAAAATGAAACTGGAAAAATACCAAAATCTCTGTTAGAGCATGCCCTGGAATGATCAATACTTCACATAGCTGAGTCATAACAAACCTGCTTTAAGGGTAAAGTGAGCACTAATGCTCCATCCTCCACAAGAAAACATTGAATCCTGTGGAGTCCAGAGTTAGTCCCGATTCTAAACCCAGACACTCTGGGGCCTGTAATTTAATCTCGGTGGGTGCCCTCTCTGTGCCTGGACCGCGAATAGATTGCTCCATAAGATTGTCACATCTCAGGAGACACGGCTTTTCAGGAGCACTGGATGATTAGGCCACATTATTTGGGAAAACCAGTCACTGTATTTATTTTTACAAGCCAGATGCCGGCGTGCAGTGCATTCTTTTACAAAAATAAAAGGGGGGTTGGAAAAAAAGAAAGGTTCAGGGTCACAGATGAAACCACGAGAGTATTTTACGCAGTTTTATGGGTAGAAATTTTCCTCTATTTTCACTTTCTATGATGGTTCTGGCGGGAAAAGAAAAACCCAGCTCAGCTGCTCTCAATGTAAAAAGTAAACTGGGAAAGAGTTTTAAGTTCTACCCTGGGTACAATAAAGACCTTAAAACCAGGACTTCTAGGGACTTCAACCTGAGGGTGTGGAGAGAGTGAAGTGCCAGGAGGCTGGGGAACATGAATTCTCTGCTCACTGTGATCCTGTCTCTATCAGGAGCCCTTTAGTTAGGCTGTTTTGATAAACACTAGTAATAGCCAGATGTGAACATGTGGAAATGATTAAGAGAGGAGGGATTAACTAATACCATAAAGATCCCACCACACACTGGTGGGATGGAGGAGGTGGAGGTAGTCCTGGTCAAGTTCCTGATAAGATTGGCACGAGACTTTCATGTGATCCACAAATATTTACTGAGCACCTACTATGAACCAGTTACAGTTCTAGGGTAGGCAGTAAAGCTACAGCAGTGAAAACAAAGGAAAAGATCAAAGATTCTGTTCTATATATTACAGAACTTACAGTCCTAAGGGGAAACCCATTAAGGCCAGGAAGGCGTCATTGCTTAAAGAAGAAATAGAAAGTAGAATAAGAGGAAATAGAGTGGTGTGGTGAGGAGCTGTTACCTTACTTTGGTTTGTTAGGGAAGGCCTTTCTGATACTGTGATATTTGGGCAAAGACTTGAACAAACTGAGAAAGTGAGCTTTGAGTCAATCTGAGAGATGTGTGTGCAGACAAAGGAGACAGCAATGTGAGGATCTTGACAGAAGCATGCTTATCAGCTAACAAAGAATGGTAGAAATTACTCAAGTGTGATTTGAAGATCATACTGACTTGTTGGAAACTTCTTTCTGACTTGTTGGAAACTTCTGTGTTCTATATAGTTATTGGTCAGGCTGGTGCCCATGAGTAACCATAGTACTTCCTGTCTTCAGGCAATGAGGAAAAGAAGGGTCTCCTCTCTAAAAGTGCAGAGCAGAGCAGAGGAGAGGTCTGGAGAGAATGGGAGACTGAGGCATAAACAGCTAATAAGACTACAAGTAGCAGAGCCCTGACCTCCACATCTCTCCTGTTTGTTTTAACAGCTCTACTTAGCAGCACCACAAGAAGGAGTGTGGAAAGTGTGGAATCAGATCTGTTTGTTCAGTTTTTACATTTCAGACGATTAGTGAAATGTTAAATGAAACCAAATCTATATTCCTGTCAGTGTGCGGCAGAAAAAGAAAATAAACTCCCACTCTTGGTGTAGACAAGGGATGAGTGAGACAGGCGCACCCAGCTCCTCACACCCACTCCTACTTCTTGTCACCCAGAGCAGCAACTTCTAAGCCCTCAGAGCTTACAGTTGATGTGTCTAGAGAGGGAGTCAAAGGGAACCCAGAGAGCTCAGGGAGATCAAGCACCCATTGTCGGATGTCCTGGCTTTGCCTTTATTCAGATGTCTTCATACATGTCCACCTTGAGCCAGCCTTGTGCTGGTGTCATAGAGATATGATGTGGGCCTACACAAAGGTCTGTGGTGTTCAGAGAAGGCAATGTATCTCAAACTCAGGCAAGGAGGATTTAACTGACACTATGTGTGTGTGTGTATGTGTGTGTGTAACAATCTGCTAAAATCACCTCAGAACCCTGGTCTAGAAGAGGATTTCTCTACTGACATTTAGGACTAGGTAATTGTTTGTTGTGGGGTGACCTCCCTGTGCATGGTAGAATGCTAAGCAAAATCTCTGACCTCTGTCCACTAGATGCCTGTAGCTCCTTTGCCCCCAGTTGCAATGGAAACAAACAGAATGTATCCAGACATTGCCAGATGTCCCCAAGCATTCAAACTTACCGCCTATTGGAACTTCTGGTCCAGAAGACAAATTCCAAGACTCACAATCTCTAGGTATACAAGGATGAAACTCTTCTGATAAACAGCTGGTTTTGTTTTCCCCTAAAGCTTGAACAGTAGAAGACAAGATATAAAAGCAACAGGAATATCTTGGGTTAGCTATGCCAAAGAATTTTCTGCTTAAAAAGTTAGTAGGAACTTAGAAAATATCAGTGCAACATACCCTCTACTTTAGGGATATGAGAGAAACCAGCCTCGTTAACCTACTTATAGTAGTTGAACGCAAATGACTTTCATATGGATGCTTATCAAGATATTTTTTAATAAATGAATCCATGTTCCTCTAGATCATTATGAACACTACTAATTTTTCTCATATTACTTAAAATATGGACTTCAGTTCTGCCATATAGTAATTATTTGAATTACTGTAGATAATGTGACCCTATTAGTTGAGTCTCACCTCCCCCTGCCAAAAAAATAAGGTTTTATCTAAACAGAGAGAAATAATTAACTTTAACATTTACTGAGCACCTATTCAGTGCATTGTATTGGGCCAGTGGTTTTCAACCAGGGATAATTTTGTCCTCTCAGGGACATTAGACAATGTCTAGAAATATTTTTATTACTATAACTGGAGGGATACTCTTGGCATCTAGTGGGTAAGAGGCCAGGAATGCTGCCTAATATCCTCTAATGCACCAGACAGCTGTCCTCCCTCCTGCCCCCTGCCCAGCAAAGAATTATCCAGTACAAAACATCAATAATATCAAGGTTGAGA
Source organism: Galemys pyrenaicus (assembly GCA_019455555.1). NCBI lineage: Eukaryota > Metazoa > Chordata > Mammalia > Eulipotyphla > Talpidae > Galemys > Galemys pyrenaicus. Next base: position 13,892,896 of record JAGFMF010012074.1, on the reverse strand, counting down.
ATTCTTGGACTAGTACTAAGGTTGACAAATCTTGGACTCGGCCATTTATCTATGTTATCTCATAAAATCTGTGTGAAACATTGCTTACAATATCCTTAGAATTATTAATCCCATATTGTAGATGAAGAAATGTTGTGAGGGGTAATGTAACTTGCTCAAGACCCTAAGGCTGGTAAATCAAGAAGCTGGGGATTAAATTCTTGCTCTGGACCCTGTGGTTGGTTGTTTCTGTCATGGCCAGCTGGCCTCCTGTAGGTGGTCTTTTATTTGTTTTATTGAGAGGTGCTCAGTGGGATTTTGCAGGGAAGATGCTGATGTGTCAAAAAAGAAAACTCTCAAGTTTGTGCCCAGCTCTCTGCTAAGTAATATAGCATGGAGTTCTACATGTCTTATCCCCTCAGAGATGATAAAATCTTGGCATATAGGTTAAGGTCTTTTGTTCCACTTTTATTTTTTCACTGTTTTCTAAACATGCCATGTTTTTCAGCCTCAAATGTTTGTGTGTGTGCCAAAGTTCTTGAAACCTTTTCCCTGTCGGTCCTTCGCTCCAGAGCCCCTGTCCTGCTCCCAGAGGAAGAGCATACACTTGACAGATCATGTTGCTTAATAAACTTTGGTTTTCTCATCTGAAATGGGGACAAGGGCAATTTCTGATATGGTTGTTGAAATGATCATATAAGAAAAACAGTAATACGGTACCATTGCATGTTAGGTACTAGGCATTATATTAAGTGCTTTACAGTATTATCTTATTAAATTTTTTAAAAAGTTTTATTTATGCAATACAAGAGCTGGGGTACAGGCCAGAGGTGCAGGAGGTGAGAGGAGTCACCAGACAGAGGAGGAGGCAGAACAGGTAGATCGATTGAAATACACTGCTGAGGGGAGCAGCAGGCAAGGCAGGAGAGGTCTGCTGTGCTATATGGGTCCCCTCCAGGGCCAGGGGTGGAACTCACGCTGCTGTGCTGCAGATGCTTAACAGTGTGAGCTCAACCTGCTGCACCACCAGGGAGGCCCTATCTCATTTAATTTTTAGAATAGACTTTATAAACAGATACTGCCCCCATTTTACAGGAGGAAATTGAGGAGCAGAGGGGATACAAAATTTGCTTGAGCTCACATAATAAGTAGCAGAGCTTGCATTTGTAAGCAGACTGGCTGTAAGGCCCAGGTTCTCTTGACTACAAAACCCTCAGTATTATACAAATATGAGAATTACTGCTCTGTGATAACTATCAATAGTTCAGGTGATTAGAAAACCTTTGTGGGAGCCAAAGGGTCTTTATAGGACAATTATTACCAACTCCTATTTCAGTTTTATCCCTGAGATGATCTTTGTAAGTGACTATTATATTTCACTTTTGTGTTTTCCCAACTTTAAATAGGGGAACTAGCAGCCTTTATTTTCTTTCAGGTCGGGCTTTGTTACAAATTCTCAGAACATAAAGTGCCAGCAAATTAAGTGTTTTTTTTAATTTATACATATTTTTTTTTTCATCAGGTCACCTTTTAAATTTCTATTTTAAGCCCACCACTTAGAGTTGATTACAATAACCTATATTTATAAATATAATTATACTAGGCCTCACCTGTGAGGTATTTTCAAATTTGGTCTCACTCACTATATTATTAAGTAAAATAATCATTCATCAAGTGGAGGTAGGGTAGAGAAAGAGCATATTTCTGTAGCCACCTCTGCGTCCTGAGGGAACCAGCCATAAATTTCAGCATCGGTGGTCAAAGTTTGGCCCTGTGCTAAATCATAATCATTTTAATGGCAAATAAATGACATGTTTAATTATATTATACGGTTATATAAATTTTGGTTTTGATTTGAACATCACATTTTTGCCATCTGGTTGGGTTTTATTTAATCATATTTTAGCTGTAAGTGCTAGGTCATAAAACATGAGGTCACTATAGTCTAACAAAATCTCAAATAACTAGAACTTTCAAATAACCAGATGTTTCAGCATCCCGCTTTCAGGGTAAGGAGGTAAGTGACATGAAGCTGGTAATGGGAATGACTAAGGGACTCCCAAACCCTGGCAGGTCAGTGAGTGAGTCTCCACTCTATACACACACGCATACTCACACAGGTACATTTTAAAACCAAAAAGTGAATGGGAATATTTATCACTAATGATAGTCTTGAGAAAAGAAGAAGGTTCCAAGGGATTTCCCATACCCTGAGACTTCTGTGTAGAGTGAGAGGTTATAACTAGTTTCCACAATCTTCTGTCATATGGGTCACCTCTACAGGATCATAAACTTCCCTGGGGGAATTTTTTTAAATAGTGGTTAGGAGACCTTTCTAGTCCCACTGAATCCAAATCTCCAGGAAAATTAGGGGAAATAATTTTAAAAAGACCTCAGGGATGACAGACTACCCCAGATCTACGCAATAAAGTCTCTAGGGCTGGGGCCAGGGTGCAGATAGTGGGAAAAGCTCCACATATATATTTCATTATAAACCCCTGCTTTAGAGGTAACTTCCTTTATGCTGTTTGGGATGATGGCATCTCCCTACCCCAGCACCATGTTTCTCAAAGTTTGCTAGGCATCCCATGTATAGATTGTTATGACTGTATGTTCCTGGATCCCACCCTCTACTGTTGAATCAAATATCTGCCCTACATCTGGCAACCTGCATCTGTAGCCTACCTTCATGTGTGTTGTCTTCTAGACACTCTGGTTTGAAAAGAAGTGTACGCAGGATTGTTTTGAGTTTTATCAGAGCAGTGACAGAACATGTACAATCTCCTACATCTTGTAGATGATCTTCTGTGTACAACACCGGTGTGAAAGCAGCTTATATGATGGTTTGCACACAACTGACACATTTCGTATTTAATGCAGTCTGAAGAGGCTGCTATAGTTGAAATTTTAAAACATGAAAAAAGAATGAAGTTCATAAAGGAGAGGTAACTTCTCTGGGCATATCACATTCTCATTTCACATCTTTTGATGCCAGTCCTTCATTCCCTACACTAGTGATTTTATATCCAGTGTTTACATCATGCTTCTCTCATGGAACCACCTTTATGCCCTGCAAGAGAGGCAAAGTAGGCATTATTCCTACTTAAGATGATGAAAGAATGTTACTAGAAGATGAGGTCTTTGTTCAGGGTCACACAATGAACATTGATAAGCTTGGTATTGGCATGGATGGAGCAATACCTTTTATTCTTCGCTTTATGTCATTCATTGTGTTGAGCACAGTGGGAGGAGGACATTCTGGAAGGGTCCCAGTGTTGATGAAGACATTTCCTCCCCTCAAGGAGGTCACAATCAAGTAGAAAAGTTAGTTAAATGTTTGGAAAACTTTCAACATAAAGAGTTCTACATAACCTTAACTTTCTGCTAGAAAATGTAATAAGCTGAATTATTCCATTCAGTTGACAGCCAATATTTTGAAACAACCCCTATAAGCCAATGCAGCAGACAACAGGCATGCAAAGACTGCTAGAATTGTCATCACTGCACTCAAGGAACAAACTGTGGAAGCTTTTGGAATGTGTGGTATCAAATGAAAGTAATTTCTAAAGAGAAAGACTTCTTCCCATCCAAAATCTTTGCAGCTGGTCCCAGATTTCCCATAAGGCAAAGTAAGTGCTTCCTTAGGGAAACAGCGCATAGGAGCATTAAAAATAGTCATTGGGAAAGAATGTAATATTTTATAGACATTACAGTGTTCATCATGGGAGAAAGTAGAGTTTTGTTGAACTTTCCTTCCTTCCTCTTCTAGTCTTTCATTCGTTCATTCTATGATGGAGCAAAATGAGCAGGGAATGCATGATCTTTTCTTGAGCTTTTGACTTCAAGGGCTATACATTAACCCTGCCAAAAGAGATAACCCTACAGGTCACTCATGTACATACTTCAAACCTTTTCCATTTGCTACCACCAAATAATATCCATTTACATTATGGGCTGCAATTAGCAAAATCATTAGTGCCTTTGATCTGAGTATACCAAAAGACTCAGAAATTTGTCAGATTTTAAACACCTCCACTTGTAGGTCTGAGACATATTATACTTAGGAGCCATTCTCCTCTTGTCATTGCAATATAAGACTGCATTATAATCATTGCAGACCTGCATTCTGTAGGTTGCCCTTGGGTAAAGAAAGTCAAGTCAATTGCTAATAGTTCTTGGTTGCATAACTCTCCAAGCTGCTAAAAGATTGTGCTTTCCTTTTGCTCGCCAGATAAGTTCAGACTCTTTTTTCTTGATTCAAAGAATTATTCCTAATCCGTGTTCTCCATTGTCCCTCTAGCTTTATTTTTGCCATCCCTCATCCCTCTCTATACTTCAGAATTCTGAACTACTCTCAGTTCTTTCTTACTCAGCTGTCTTTGTACAGGCCATGTCTTCCACATGGAGCATTCTCCTCTTCTTTCCCTTCAGTCTGGGAAGCCTTTAGGCCAGTGATTCTTCATAGGTACAACAGACACATACAAAAGCTCAGTAATTTGTTGAACCAATGAATGACTGAGCAAATGCAATTAGAGTCAGAGAATAAAGTCTTCCAATATATAAAAAAAAAATGAAGATGGTGTGCTTTCCTTGTATGTCTATTCTAAAATCCAACTATTACCCTCTTATCTATATTTTACCCAGATTTTACGTGTATAAATATTTGGTAATGTGGAAAGGTAGGCCACTAGTGGCAAGTACTACTTCTGTTGTTTGACACTGAGGAACCTGAAAGTCAAAGACAGCAAGTAACTTTCCCAAGGTCTTAATGCTGTGTGATGGCAGCAGCAATGATGTCATTTGGGTGTATAGCTAGGATTTGAATCCATTTACAGAGAGTATTAGTTGGCAAGTACAGCTGGTGCTAGAACTGAGGTCTTTTAATCCCATTCTCATAATTCTACTTGATTCTGGTCTGTAAAACAGAATAACTAATGAGAGTTTCTGTTCTGAATTTCCAGGTTCTCTATATAGTTCAATGGTATCCTAATGGAAATTTCGTATGGTGCTCATTGGCTACATAGTCTTTTACTCTCCTTGTAAGAGTCTTCCTCATTTTACCAGATAAGAAATGAAGGCAAGGAAGTTCTAACATTCTCACATGCTCTTTAGCACACCCATATATTTGGAAGAATGTAGGGTAGTGTTGGATCGGTCAAAAGTAGGTAAGGATTTGGGAATATGTTAGGAGGAGTGAGATAAAGAACTCTAACTTGAAACCATTAAAAAAAAAATACTTCCACACCATATTTTTGTGAGCCTAGGTGATTTCTGAGTTTCTGATCCAAATCCTTTCCTCCAAAATGCTTGCAAAGAAACTCATAAGGAAAAAAAAAGGACAATGATGCCATTCAGAAACTTGTTCCAAATTCATGTGTCTTTCTTCTATCAGAAATCCTCTGTTGTCAGTCCCTGGCATTCCCTAGAGATTTCCGAAGCAGCAGTAGTCTTGTGTTTTTACTTAACTCCTCCTATAAGAGAATGCTTTGCTTTTAGGAGCCAGACTTAAGAAAGAGAATTGGTGTAAAAATACATTTGGTTGTAATTTTTGTCAGTGCTGCCATCTGACAGGATTTGAGGATGCTTCCATTTCTGCCAGGATAATAGCTTTGTTATCTGCTGAGATCTGCAAGAGCTCAACAGCACAGGAAATCTACGTCTCAGCCCCCTGCTTCAATATTAGCTTGTGCATTACCCTAAAATTGGGTTTACACAGGAGAATTACTTTAATACTAATCCAGTTGACTTGTGAGTAAATCACAGTTCCCCAGGTTTCTTATTCTCACAGCCTAAATTCATTTCAAAGGCAGTGTTGGTAGTCCTCCACACTTCTCAAGAAGACTTGGGAGCATGCATCCCCAACAAACTGGCCACAGTCCATTTCAAAGCCTTAGGGATTCGTTCTTCAGGTTGCTAATATGACCACCTTGGCACACCATCCAGTGGGTCTAGGAGTGCAGCTGCGAGAAGATAGCTTTGGATAGCATTTCAAATTTCTATGCCTGCAGCTATAAAACAGTGGTAACAAATGAGATGCCACATAGATGGGCAAAAGCAGATTAAATTCTTTGAACCCATTAACAGAAAACCTATGGCATAAAAGCCTATGATTAAAAGTAACAAAATCTTCCTAGATTATATTTTTTTCCTTGTTACCATGTGTTAGACCTAGGCTCACTTTCCACAACGTACAAACCAGTCAAAGGTGATAATATTTAAGATTTGTTTACGGTAGTTTACCAAGGCTTATCATTAAAAAGTATTTCTTTTTCTAAAATCTGGTTATATTTTCGGCAACACTCCCAGAAAATGGTGAGGTTCACATGAGATGCTTTCCCAAGAATGCAGCCCCAAGCCTTAGGCCTTATTACAAAGCAGTGGATGTCCTGCATGAGTGGAACCTGACAGGCGGGTGGAGCAGTTGATCTGATCTGAGGACCCTCAATCCAGATCCCAGGAACTTTTGAAAAGCAGGCCTTTCTAGGTGGCTTAGTCCCTATGGAATAACTAACCCACAATGTGTCAGGAACTATTTTGGGCGCTACAGTGAGTAAATAGTGTTCATTGAATCCTCGTAGTAATCATGGGAAGCAAGAAAAAGTATTATTCTTAGCTGAGGCAAGAATGAAAGGTTACATTATCCAAGTGACATGTGTAATAAATGACAGAGCTTAGATTCAAGTCCAGGGATTCTATCATGGTCACTAGTCTCAGGCATCAGATGATTACAGTAACCTATGCTAGACTTGGGACATTGTACCAAGTCTCCTAATTGATAAGTGCAGTGATCTCTTCTTGCTTGCTAATATTCTTTATCTTTCCAGAATAGGATGCTGCAGATTACACTTTCTTCATTAGTACTTTTTCCACCCTTTTCTTCACTTCTCTGAATTTTCTTTATTCAGTCTGCCCTAATAATTTTTCTTTTTCTTTCATCATTATATTTATGGACTTCCCCACAAATTCCTACCATTTAATCTCAACTATATATCTTGGTGAACCTATCAGTTCCTGTAGCTTTAGCTGTTGGCACTGTTAGGATGAATGATGTTTGCCAACGGACTCTTGAATTCTAGACCTGCATTTCCAACATCCCTTTGGACATTTCCTCCTAGACACCTTGCTAACATTTCCCATACAACCTGTCCACGTTGGTCATAAGCATGTAATTAATGAGTGAACAAGTCTATAATTTAACTGCCAGGTTTCATGGATTTTTATCTTCCAAATTGTTTTTTTTTTTTTCAAATTTTAAATAATTTTATTGTTCAAAAAGTGAGTGTGTCCCCTAAGACTTTTTTTTTTTTCTGCAAATTTTATCTTGGTATCATATTTCTTTTTTTTTTTTTAATTTTTTTTTTTATTAGTTATATTTGACATCATTTGTAGTCCCCAGGGGGTACCCACCACCATTTCACCCGTGCACCATCACCTC
>JAGFMF010012074.1:13792127-13880809 GCA_019455555.1 Galemys pyrenaicus | reverse complement strand
TGTTGGGTTTCTGGGTTTGTCTTGTAGTTCCTGGTTCGCCGAGTTAGTAGATGGGGGGAGGGGAAAGGGGGAAGGGGCTGGGGCAGGATGTTTAAACGGTTTTTCTCCTTTTGTTAGTCTCTTCTGTGCGTCCTTCTTCTCTGGGTAGGTTGAAAATATAGTCCAATTTATCCTCAGTGTTACAGTTCCTACTGGGGCCTGCTGTATTTTTTCCCTTTTTCCTGTATCTTCCAGGAGCTTTCTGAGCCTATTGTCTCTCTGTCGCCATCTTTCCCCCCCCCCCCAAATTGTTTTTAACTATGCTGGTTTCTTCCATTTTCCTAAATCCACATAGCTTACTCTAATGTTCCACCAGTATCATATCCTTCTCTTTGTTCTAGTGCCTATTTTTTTCCTACATTCTGTTATAGCCATTCATGTAAATACCTATTCTCTTCAAGAATGTACATACTTCAAGGGTAGAGATTGTATTTTCTTCATGGATATATACCAAATAGATTCATGCTTTTTACAAACAGGCATTTACTGTTTCTTGAAAGAGTAAATCAGTTACTAATTTTGCAGTTCACAAGGGATTTCACATATACCCTTTTTTAAATCTGAAAGTATGCCCAGAAATAGATGGTTGAACCATTCACCCCTTATACAGGTGAAGAAAAAGTTAGTGTGACAGTTACTAGTCCAGAATCTCATTGCTCATAAGTTGACAGGCCAGTCTTATGATTCTAAATTGGAAGACATTCACCCCTCATCATTTACTTTCACCTCCATAAAATCAAAAGAAATGAGGGGCAAAGAGAAAAAGAAGTTGTGGAAGAGGGTTACACTGGGAACAATTATAAATGTGTCCCATTTGGTACTTTGAATGTTACAGCCCTTGTCTGTGTACAGTAATTTTGCTACACTCATTTTCACTGCATAGGCAGTTTTGCTGTGAAAGAGAAAAGGGGCAAAATTAGACTCATCTACTGGGAGGAGAGAAAAGAAAAAGACCAGGCTAATGACTGAGCAGGAGATAGTGCTAGGGAAAGTTACCTGCCTCTTACACATTTGCCTCCCTGTTTTAGCAACTCAAGACTATTTCCAACTAGCAACACAAGGAACATAAATTTGAATCACTTAAGTCAGAACAGCAGAATTTGGTCAGCCTAATAGGCCACTTGTCAAATAGTTAACACCCATTGGGTACTATCATGAAAAATGTTGCTAAGCAAAAAGAGAGCCATTTCTGTCACTCTGAGGAGTGACTGCTGGGTTGAGGGGACTCGGCGATAGACAGTGTGAAGGTGCCCACAGCAGGCATAGCCTTCGCAAACAAGAAGTTAGATTCCTTAGAAGGTTAGTCCTGAAAGAACTCCAGGCTGTTCAGTCCGAAAAGTTCCTTTAAAGAAAGTGGGTGGGGGATGTGCTTCAGTCAATTTTTTGCTCTACCACAGGGGCTCTGGATGTAGGCAGGGCTGACAGATCAGCTCAGAGTTTGTGTAAGATGGCATTAATGAAACTGGCGCATTGCCTTTCCTGACTGACATGATTCAAATGGACATCAGCTGTCTTATAGTACCCCAGACATGTTGACTGATCAGGGCATTGGAGAGTCATCAAACTAAATCACTAGCATCTTCATCCTATTTTCAGTCAGTACATCATCAGGTCAGTAATGCTTTCCCCATTAACTGGATTATTCAACTAATAATTATTCACCTTTTTTATTGTTGCAGTTCAACTTTTGATAAGTAGAAGTACTAAAATGGCTGGGATTTTATTAACTCGTTGTACAACCCTTGTCTTTGTCCAATAAGTAACTGAGTAATTTGTAAAGTTTTATATGGGATACCTTGTTCCACTACTTACATAACTAACTAGGTAGTCTTGAACAAATGTCTAGAATTCTTGCACATGTCTCATTTTACTCATCTGTAAAAGGGCATAATTAGAACTTACCTCTTAGGATTTTAATAATAATTAAATGAGAGTGTGTATCTCACTTAAAAAGTATACATACTTGATAAATTTTATCTATTTTTACTAATATTGGTTTATTATTTGCTTTTGCTCTGTATTCCATCAAGGCTGACAGACTTAGGTAAACAGGTTGACATTAAGGGCTGGGGACCTCTCTAGTTAAGAACTTGTGCAAATTGCTTCATTTCTCTAAGTCTCAGTCTCTCTTCTATTAAGCAGAATTAGTAATATCTGCCTCTCATGATTGTCTTATGGTGCAAATAAGATCACATTTCCAAAGTACTTAGCACACATGCCAACAATGGTCAACAATATTATGTTTATAAAAAGTACGCTCACAGCATATAAAGCAACAAGATCATCAAAGAAAGCAGCCCTTCGTTCATTCAACATTTATTTCTGAACTACTTCCTCCATGCCAGACACAGAGTTTGGCACTAGGGATACAGATTTACAATGTGTTAAGACAAATAGGGAGTTCCTTGTGAACTCTCAGTTACTAAGGAAACGAGGTCATCCCTTCCTCTGCACTTTCAAGTTAATCCATGCTCTTCTGTAGAACCAGTACATGCCAGCTGTGGAATGGCTGTTTCATATCTCCTCAGATCAAAAAGTATTTCTATGAACAGTGATGTCGAACATTAAACCGACTATATCAAACTTGAAAGGATGGTGCTGTGATTTTGTGTCACAATTTTTAAAATGTTATGCCTGGTGAATTTGCACATGGTAGATATAAAGGAAGTTTCAAAAGGGGCAGCTTTACTACTTGGGCTTTCAGATTACCAGGCTGCATTTTTGGGAAAGCCACATAAAAAGAATGCCTTTATTTTATGAGTATTACCTTGGAAAGTCTAGTTCTTTTACAAAAGCAGTGTATCATTCTGAGTACTGTCCTCAATAATTTTACTGATATTATAATTTTACTGATATTGTCATTTTGACAAATACATGAACCAACCTCTTGCCAGGGTTTATGTCCAGCAACCAAATAGCACATAAGTGAGAGTATATGGGTAAGGTAAGATGGGAATTTAAATGTATATACAACACTTCCTTTTGTCATCAGTCTTTGTAGAGTGAAGAGTATTTGACTGGGACCCAGAATCTGGTCTCTGACATCCACTCTGCCATGACTTTGAGAGGAAACTTAAGTTTATCTACTCTGGGAAGTTTTCCCTCACCACCAAGCCTCTAGTGACATTGTCTTCTACCAACTCTGTTACACGTAGATCCTCTGCTATATTATTCTCACACTTCCTCTCTAATTGTTTCAGTACTTGACATTTAGAAGGATTACCTGCTCATGGAGACTGAGTCTTTCAAGCCCTCTGAGCTATAGTGCCAGAAAGTCAATATACTGCTCAACCAACACCTGATCAATGTAGAGACTAGTGATTGATCAATGATGCTAAATTATATTCTGTTAATTTTTTTTTTTGGTCAGGGAGTAGAGAGAGTGGTATAAGAATGGAGGCTTGGCTCAGAGGAAACTAGATGAAGAAGGAATATTAAATTTGACATCAACAGACCTAGTATTGAGTCCCTACCTTGGCAATGAGTGGCCTGGCAATCAAATAGAAGCTACTTGATCTCTTCAACCTCATCTCCTCACTTTTAAAATATCTGCCTCATAAAGTGTTTTTTGAGAATCAGGTGACATAGTTAGGAAAAATGCCTTTTAAGCAGGAACCCACTTTGCCAGGTTATTTTTAAATTCTACTTCATTTTGGTTTTCAATTTACAAAAGCATAATTTTCTTTCCTCAAGTCAGTAAGGGAAGAAAGAAATGATAAAATTCACATTTTCCAGAATTACTCAGACTTATATAAAAAGGCCATATTTCACCAGTGTTTGTTCTTGTCTCATACTAAATCACAAACTGCATCTACTGACCAATCTGGTATACTCTGTGGAGGGTTTTATAGCACAAAAGCATCTTCACAAACATTAACATACGAAAACCCAGTGATACAGGCAGTGCAGAGAGATGATCCTTCCATTTCATTCATAAGCAAAGTGAGCCTCAGAGAGATTTATAAAGTGCCCCCAGTGTCACCCTAGTTTAAAGTGGCTGCCTTCCTCCCATCCTTTTTCTGTTTCCGCAGCACCCATTGTCTCTTCTGTAGACATCACAAGCATGTTCATGGTCTGCTTCCCAATCAGGGGCATCAATATGCTATCATTTTGTCCCCATTCATTTTGTTTAATTATAAAAATAATTAAAACATTTTAGCTAAAATTCTGCCAATTTTATATGTCCTTATTATTTCAAAATAAAGGTAAACTCAGTGTGCCCAACTTTTCTGTACATTTAGCAGCATAGCAGACTGGCTAATGGAACTGATTATAACCCTCACTTTTATGCTCACCAGATTAGGGGGACAATGAGATGAACCTTGGTGAATTCACGTAAACAATACCAAGCTCCCATGCACACAAAACTCTTACTGTCCTCTGGGACTCGTGGATGGAAGCTGTTGGTATTTCAACTGTTCCCAGCTATGCAGAGATAAGATTTATGTCCGAGAAACAAGTGAAGGTGCAGCATTTAGACCCAAAGAGTTGTCCCAGTTTGACAGTGCTAATGAAACACTTCATCATACATTAGCCTCACCACCTTGACAGGCCCGCTCTGGCAGGAGTGACCTGAGGGCCAATGTGAAAAGTACGTTTCACTGAGGTCACAACCAAGTAGCCTTGCTTTCCCTTCTCAAAAAACTATTTCAATTATTTTTTTTTCCAACACAAAGTCCTGACCCCTTAGCCTCCAGGTAGATGGTGTGTGTGCATGACAGGAATTTTGACATTTATTATGTGTACTTGCTGGGAATGTGGCTCCCCTTTTACTGCCTTTCCCAGCCCCCTCCCCACTGGCAGAATTTTTTCCATGAGGCTGTGAAGCAAGAGTGATTCATAGTCCCCCCACCCCCACATCCCAGATTGATTTGTTTTATTTTAATCATTCTTTCTGATTCTGAACAGCTTCTTAAGGGGATTGCCCAGGGGCCTGGGGTCTGTAGTCTAAGAGTTGGCTTATATCCATGGCACGTGTGTTTAAGGTGACACCATAGAGTGAGGTGTGGGTAATAATATCCTGGCTTTGGAGATGAGTACCTGGATGCCTGAAATGGCTCAGTAATGATTCAAAGCCACGCAACCAGGGATGGCAGAGCTAGGTGTGAACCCTGGTTTATACAATTCCAAGATAACCTTGCTCTTGGACATGTGGCTTAGTTTCTTGAAAGCCACTTTCTTTAACAAGGACATTCTAGGAAAATAGACTTTAAAATTAAAGGCATAATCTTCAGGGAGCAGTTTAAGTAATATGGCAATTCAAAGGAGAAAAGTTACGTTCTTTGGAAAAGCAGTGTCCTTGGATGCTTCTCAACTGCTGTTCAAGAAGCAGTGCTGTGCTCTGTCCAGAGGCCTCCCTTTCCTGGGTCTTTAATGAGTCTACATGATTGTTCATGACAAACTGTAATACCAAAGAGCAGAGCCCTCTCCCATGAACAGGTCTGTGGATGGTCTGTCTCAGGTCTGGGGGACCTGAGGCGTCAACGACACCATAGGGGTAACAGGCTCTGTGCAGAACGGGGCACGGGAGATTAAAGTAGCACCATCCAGTAGAAATGTCATTTGAGCTGAGCCACAAATTCAAACCACATATGTAATTTAAAATTTTCTAAGAGGCACATTTTAAAAAGTAAAAACAGGTGAAATTAATTTTAACATATTTTATTTAACCCAGTAGATCTAAAATATTATTATTTCAACATGTAATCAATATAAAACATTAATGAACTGCATTACTTTTTTGTTGGTACTAAGACTACACTCCAGAATATATTTTACATCTACCACTCATTTTAGTTTGGGCTAGTCATATTCATGTGCTGAAAACTGGGTGTGGGTGGCTACCGTATTGGACCATGTAAATCCAACAGCAAATATGACAGTACAGCCTCCCCCCAAAACTACTCACTATTTGCCTCCTACCCCTCATTATTTTTCTGCATAAAGTAATCACTGGGAAAATTATACATTTTATTTGTTCATAATCTATTAAAAAAAACATTATTTATGCATACAAGAGCTAGGGTACAGGCCAGAGTCCAGGGAGGTGAGAGAATTCACCAGAGACAGAGCGGGGAGCAGAACAGGCCAACTGATTGAAACACACTGCTGAGGGGAGCAGCAGGTGAGGCAGGAGAGGTCTGCTGTGCCATATGGGTCCCTGTCCTGGCTGGGGCCAGGGATCGAACTCATGCTTCAGTGGCTGAGGTTTGCTTCACAGTGCATTGCTTAACCCACTGCACCACCAGGGAGGCCCCATAATCTCTCTTTTATTATTAATTAGGATACATCTAAGCAGGTTCAGTAAATGGATGTATAGATAAACAGACAGGTAGAGATAGATAAATATACAGTGACTTAAACAAGATAGACATTGACTTCTCTCAGAGCCAAAGGGTACTTGTTTCCTATGCTTACCCTGAGACTCAGTCTATATTATTCCTCTACCAGCCTCAGACTGTGACATATAGTGCAGCATCCTCATGGCTATACTCTAGTTGGGAGTAGTCTCCTTCTTTTCTTTCCTAAAAACAGAGGCTCCTTTTCCTCCCCAACTCCCTTTTCCTCCACCTTTCTTTTTATTTGGGCCTGGCTTACAGATGGCCTACTTTTCTTCGGCCCACATCACTTGGACTAGAATAAAGTAACCCAGGACATCTAGCTATGGTCTCTGACTGGATAAACCAGTGGCCAGCTAATCAGCACAGTTATATTAAAGTTGCGGTGTCCAGTAAATTCAACATAAATTCTTTGCCATAAGCAGTTCACTGCAAACATTTTCACAGCATAACTAATTGGCAATAAGGAAATTTTGCCATGAAAAAGATAAAGCCACCCAAAGTAAAACATTGATTTTTCTTTGGTCTCCAGCTTCTAGAGTATGTGCTAAATTTGTATCTAGATTAATGAAAAAACTGATAATTAACACTCTCAAAGACTGTTGTGATTTATGCTGACTCTTTGATAGTTGTCATAGTTTGGTAAACTTGATTTTGATGGGTTGGAGGGATGACTGTGCTCACTGAAGGATTTACAAATTGATATGTTGTCATTTTCTAGCATACTGTGTCATCTGGCTTTATGCTCTCACATTTCACACTTCCAACAAGTTTTATCACCATCTATAAGCAAATATATGGAGGCTGACATCCATTATTTTAAGAGCGCCACATCTGCTCATCACTTTAGAGACACTCAGAGCTAAGACTTACATAATGTAAAATGGGAGTGCTGCATCTGTTGAAACAGTTATTTTGTGTTTTACTGCAGAATTGCCTTATAACTGTTTAGTTCTACAGTAAGAATGCATAAAGCTAAAAACTTAGAGCAAAACTATCTAAAACCTCAAGTTGAAAAGGAAGAGTCACCATCACTGCCCTTCCACCGGTACCTCCACTGGAATGTCAGCCCCATGAGACAGAGATTGGAGGATGATATTCTTTCACTATTGCAGGCCCAGCAGTGACATACCAATTTCAGGGCAGCAGAACTAGGATCTACCTTGGCAGGAAGAAGAACTTTCTATGACATCATTGAATTATAGGCACATAATGGTAATAAAACCAGTCTAACTTACAGTTGATTCCTTATTGTTTTTAAATTCTCCAAACTCCCAACACCTCATATTGGCTATGCTAGAGCAAATATGTTCCCCTATCCCATCCTTGGTACAGCTCTCAGCTCTGGCACCTAGATACTTGGTATCTTTACAATGAACACTGCATTCTTTGCTGCCACTTCTTCTGACATAATCCCCAGGAGGCAGTCCTCACCAGATATTACATTTCACCACTGTTAGCCTATGTTCCATCTTTAAACTATGAGCTTCTTGGACACTATTTGCTATAATCTGACATACCAAGTCAAGTAGTTCTTTTTCCTCCATTTCCACATCACCAAATCACATCTCCATTTAAAGCTCTACCTGGTTAAACTGAGTCAATGGTTCCCTATTACTTTAGGATATAGGTTTACCATCTGCTATGAAATAATTAATGTTGCTAGTTAATGCTGGTTGAATATAGGAACCAATGAAATTCAATGCACACTGCCTCCTTTGGCTGCCCCAAGCCTGCACTTAGCTGACTCCAGGCAGGAGTTTTCTATCTGACTCATCTTTTTCTCTGAAGAGCAGAGGAAAAGTATGGAAAGATACACTCCAGCTTGTGAGAATTGGAGGATTTTAGGATGTTCCTAAAAGTAATAGAGAACCATTGACTCAATTTAACCACATGGAGCTTTAATTGAATGTACAATTTTGTAACAGGAAAATAGAGAAGGAATTATTTGGACTTTTCTCCCCAGAACCTCTGATCAGCTTCTAAGCAGTGGCATTTCCTGGTTTTCTTCAGCCATTTCTGAGAACACCACCTATATTAATCTATATGTTCCTCCACTGTTCTACATTTTGATAAGTAGCTGTTGACTCATGTACTTATGTCTCCATCCATCCTCAACAGCCATGCACTAGATACATCGAGAATGTACACGCCTCTAAGTCAGGAGCTCTGCCTCATTCACTGCTGTAACCCCAAGGGCAGGAATGATGTCTGGCAAAACATAGAGGCTTTCAATAAATGAGATATTCTTAGGGGAGGAGGAGGGTGAAGGATCAGGACAGGGGTAGAAAGACTGTGATGGCGGTGCATTGGTGAATTGGTGATGAGAATTTCACAAGGAAATCATACAATGTACAGATATGAAGGATAATGTAATAAATATATTTTTTAAAATAAATATGTTTTCTGATGGGCTGCCATGTGCCAGGATCCTGGAGAAAAACAGATAAAGAGGAAGCTTGAAGAACATACCTGAATACTAGAAGTCCTTTTAGCATTTGAAGACTATTCTCATGTTTCCTCAAGTCTTCTCCTATCAAGATCACTTCTCTAGATCCTTCAGCCATGCTTCTTGTGACATGGTTTTAGTCCCCAATCTGGTCTCCTGGCTCTCTATTAATGCTGTGCATGGATAGCCCTGTTGAACTCTGTTTGCCAGATGAAGAAGCAAAGGGGCAAGATGGTACTCACCTTACTTCAGAAAGGACACTCCTATTCATGAATGCCCTGAGCATCAGTCAGCTCTTTTGGTATCTGTGTTCTCTCTCTGATTCAGTAGAATATACCATCACCCACCCTTGTATACCAAAGTAAGCCTCATCTTCATCATCATCTCTTTTCTGCAGATCTATGTTAAGTCTGTCAATCTGGAAGGGAAACTAGAGATAATTCAAAATTAAACACAGGTATCATCATAGTTATTAGACTTCTACTATGTCTTTACAAATACTCCAAGCACAAAACCTGGTGACTATAATCAAAGACCAAAGAGCTGTTTGATGCTCCTCATTATAGGCACTGCACCTTGATAAACTCTTACACATTTCTTGAATTTATTCCAGTGGATTTGGTTTTGCCATGTTGGGCTTAAGGACATTATTGCTTTCAGAATTTATCCAAGAGCACTGTGCCTGGCATGATATGGAACAGAATTTTTAAAAACTCAAATTTTAATCCCATTTTCTTTATTTATGGCAGAAACTGTGACCTTAGACAAGTTGATCTGTCTCTCAAAATCTGTCTCAAAAAACAAATCTCAAAATTGCAGTCTCTTCATCTAATAATAACACCAATAGCAGAATAGAGAAAATGCACAAGATGTGCATTAGTTTACCAGTACAAAGGTTTATACAAACATGTGAACATATCAAAAGATGCTTAAGTTCACTAAGAATGAAAATGAGATATGATCTTTAAAAGTGATAATACCATGGGGCCCTCCCTGGTGGTGCAGTGGGTTAAGCAACTCACTATGAAGCAAAGCACAGCCACTGCAGCACGAGTTCGATCCCTGCCGCCAGCCAGAGAGGTGACCCACATGGTGAGGCAGACCTCTCCTGCCTTGCCTGCTGCTCCCCTCAGCAGTGTGTTTCAGTCAATCTGCCTACTCTGTCTCTGGTGGATCCTCTCACCCCCGCACTTCTGGCCTGTACCCCAGTTCTTGTGTGAATAAAGAAATAAATCTTAAAAAAAAAAGAAATAAAATAAAAAATAAAAGTGATAATACCTAAGAGGTACCTTAGCAAATATTTGTTAGCAGCAAGTAGAGAGAAATGGACACTACCAGATATTAATGGTAGAAAAATAAATTTAATAAATTTCTCAGACTATCTGAA
Source organism: Galemys pyrenaicus (assembly GCA_019455555.1). Classification (NCBI taxonomy): domain Eukaryota; kingdom Metazoa; phylum Chordata; class Mammalia; order Eulipotyphla; family Talpidae; genus Galemys; species Galemys pyrenaicus. The sequence goes on along the minus strand of JAGFMF010012074.1, from coordinate 13,870,596 downwards.
AATACAAAAAAGCTTTAAAATATGCAGACTCTTAAAGTAGAAAATAATTCCATTCATCGTTTTTAACCTAAAGAAATAATCATATATGTACATAGAGTCATATGCAAAGATGTTTATGTCAGCATTTTCATAAGTAATGAAAACTTGGGTGCAAACTAAATGTTTAGTTGCAGCCACTAAAAGTCATTTTTAGGAGAATATTTAATAATGTAGAAAATATTACATTAAAAAGAAAAAAATATAGTATTTCCACTCCCGTATAATTCCAGTTTGAAAACAAAAACAAAAACTCATTTTCATGATTACATGCATGCTTAAAAATATGTTACGTGTTAATAGCAATTATCTGTGGGTTTGGGATGTTAGATAACTTCATTTCTCTGTGTGCTCGCTCTCTCTTTTTTCCCCAAAATTTCCACAACTGTTGTTTTTTCAAGGATGGATTAAGAATGCCCTTACATATCTTGCAAGAATGCTCTAATAAGACTAAATTTACATTCTAATTTCTATGTGGAAACGTCATATAAATGTATTTCATTGTGGTTAGATGTTATTGTAATCTCATATTTGGCTTTCCTTTAGCACTTTCTACTTGTCCTCTTTCCATCCCTTTTCCTTCCCCTCCTGCTCTCCACCAATCCCCTCACTTCACTTTCTGTGCTCTCCTATCTTTCTAGGTTCTGTTTAAGTCTCACTCCTGTCCCTGGGGCATTGTTCGCTGTGGTAGGAGTCAGAGTTAAACAGTGTGCTGACCCAGATCTGAAGCTCACTTGATCCAAACTGGGCAAGAAGTGAGCGAGTTTCTTGCATTTCCTTCCAGACCTCTAGTAGCCCTGACACACACCCTGGACTAATCAAGACTGTGTGAAATATATGTCTGTTGGTTCCGAGCTGAGCTCTTGTCATGCAGGACCAAATTACCAACTTCTCAAAAACTGCTGGTAGGGAAGGGTGTTCTTTTCTTCTGCATCCCAAACGTGGATGTCACTGCTTTGCAACACTGATCCAAAATAGCTTTGTCAAAAACAAAGCATGAACACTAGGTGTTTCCTGACATTTTCATAACTGTGAGCATATGATTTACAGTTCATATTGAATAACGACATAAGAAATCTGCCAAGAAAGCTCCAAATACTATTTCCAGCACTGGTTCATAACCAGTTACAGCTGCCTCACCACAGAATGTGTGCACAATAGACGACCAGGTTCCCTGGTCCTCCCACTTGCGCAGTTTGTATTGAGTTGCTGGGAGTCATTCTAATGGAGAAGTCGCTCTCCTGGAAAGCATTTAAGATGAATAAAGCTACGGGTTTAATGTTGTAATGAAAAAAAAATTGTCAATATTTAAATCAAACGTGTGAACACTAAATGTTTTTTACATGTTTACTACAGAGGTTTCTAGGCAGTCTTTGGCTTTCCAGACATGAAGAAAGTAGATAGATGCACTGTTACACTTTCAAACAATGACAAAGAAAAACATGGAGTAATTGCTTCACTCAAAGCCTGCCAAGAGATTAATTACCTAAGAGATGTATTTTATGCAGTGTCCAAAAACTGCAGAATCTACAGGAGTGCCTTGCTTCCATTAGAAGAAAACATATGTCACCTCTCACCAAAGATGTTTATGTCTTTTCACAAACCTGTCTTTTTTCAGTCTAAAGACATTCCAATTGGAAATGACTACAAAGCCAGGAGTTGATAGGTTAGGGGTGTTTAGTAATGCTTAAAATAATACCCTCATGGAGGCAGATATGGTTCTGTACTGCAAGCCCTGTGTAGCAGCAACCTGGACCCCCGGGACTCTGAAGCCTTTTTGTTTCCGGTTGGAGAAATCGGTGGGAGGGAGAGCAGAATAGTGAGGCTGCAGAGGAACTAGCTAAATGCACTTAAGAAATACAGCTGGACCCTGCCTCAGACCACCTTCAAGATTGTATTCAAATGAGGATTTGCTGAAGACTGGTGATATTGGAATCTAGAGGAAGTCCACCACCATAGCTAGGAAGCAGAGTGCAAATCCATAAAATATTTTGGAGGGTAACTTCTATGCTGGGAATGAGACTTGGGATGGGTCAAGGGTACAGAAAAAGGTCACACTGCAGGAACTGTCTATCTGGTAAAGAAACAGACATCTCAGTGACTAATCATACTATAATGTAATGCAGGACTGGAGAGAGCTTGTCTTCTCATGGACTAATCTGGGGGTTTTAGGAAAGCATCTTGAAGAAAATGAGACTGAACAGGAACTGAAAGAATGAAAGATAGACAGTGATCCAGGTGAGAAAAAGTGAGAGTAAATTTTTTGGAACACAGTCTCAGAGACTTCAAGCTATTCTTAATACTCTGGTCTGAAGTCCAAGGTGGACAGTGGCAGGATGTAGGGCTGAAGAGGTAGATAGGGATGGTCATTGAGGGCTTGTGATCTAATGTATAAGATTTGTTGCTAGTGGACTTTATGTCACTGATGTGGTAAGCAAGAGATAATCTCATCTACCTGTTAGCTCATTCTGCACCAGCATGAAAGACTGAAATAGAGAGTCAAGATTGGAGATAGAGAGACCAATTAGGATATTTAACCATCTTGATGGGACCTGAAAGAAAGATTAGAATTAGGAAGAACATATCACAGCTCAATACTGTATAGTACAAGTGGAGTGACTGAGGACAAAAGAGGCTAAGTGACCTATGCAAGGTTATATGGAAATAAAGTTTGTTGGCAGTCAAATCAGGACCAAGGATCCTGGCCTTCTGATTTCCAGCCCAGTGACTTTTCCACTCAGCAATGCCAAGATCAGTCCTAGCATCCTGCTTGTTAGGTAATATCCTAAAGAAACTTGAAACTTACTTGGCCAGCATTTTTCTTGTCATTATCTAGGAGATGGGAACTATCTTTGCTGGATAAAGAAGCCCTGTTATCAAACTAGACTGGGAGGGACTGTCTCTGTTTATCTTCTTTTTCTCTGGCTTTCTATAGCTCCCTTGACTTTGCCACCCTTTTTTTATCCTCCAGAAAATCTTCAACTACTTCTTATTTCTTTTTGCTGAGTCTAGGCTATCTACAGCACAATCTAGCACATTTTCTTGACCCTGTTTTCTCAGTATGTTAATCTAACTACTGTATTATTGTTAAGCACTGGGACAATTTAGAGGGCACATGGTACAATAAAACCAAGGTCAGCTTTTCCACATAGCCTCTCTTTTGAGTCTGTGTACATATAACTTTTCACATGGAAGCCTTTTTCTTTGCGAATACTGATTGTGTTGTCTCATTTTCACCAAGTCACATCTGTGTATATTTTCATATATATTTTTACTAGTTTTATAGCATTCTTTATAGTAGAAACAACAGGAAATTTAGAGTGAGGCCTAAGATTTACAACAAAAGATTTCATTTGAATCTGTTTTCTCAAATATAAAATGTAGGTAATGTTATTACCTTGGGGGATTCCTGGCACAGGTAGCTACACAGAAAGCATCCTTCCTGTGTCTCGTCTTATTTTGATTGTTTTTGTTTAGAGAAATACAATATTTTTGTAAATACCTAGGTATGATTTTAAGTGATATTCATAGGTAAAAGTCATTGGTCATTTGTTTTTTAATCTATTTCAAGGCTGAAAATACTGCTGAAAACAGTAAAATCTTGATAACATGGAGTAGATGAAGTAGAAGTAGAAGTGGCAGTTTAGGGGCCTCCCTGGTGGTGCAGTGGGTTAAGCAATGCACTATGAAGCAAACCGCAGCCACTACAGCACGAGTTCAATCCCTGCTGCCAGCCAGGGAGGAGACCCACATGGCGTGGCAGGCCTCTCCTGCTGTGCCTGCTGCTCTCCTCAGCAGTGTACTTCTGTTGATCTGCCTGTTCTGCTCCCTGCTCTCTGTGGTGAATCCTCTCACCCCCGCCCCATACCTCTGGCCTGTACCCCAGTGCTTGTATGCATAAATAAATAAATCTTTAAAAAAAAAAAAGAAGTGGCAGTTTAATCAAATTTCTTAAAGACTAAACTCTTGGTCTTAGTTTTTGGACTTTTCTCTGTAACATGTCTGTGGCGTTCACACACATGCATACTACACACATGACTAATATTTGGTACAATGAGAAGGAACTATAAAACACAAATTTTAAAAAGTGAATGGGGAGGGACCTCCCAGGTGGCGCAAGGGTTAAGTCTAGGAACTATGAAGTTATTTGCAGCCGGGGAGATGACCTACATGGTGCAGCAGACCTCTCCTGTCTCATCCACTGCTCCCCTCAGCAGTGTATTTCAACAGAACCACCTGTTCTGCTCCCTACTCTGTGTCTCAGCCCCCACACCTTTGGCCTGTAGCCCAGCTCTTTTATGCATAAATAAATAAACTAAATCTTTAATTAAAAAAAAATGAATGGGAGAACCAGCTAGAAATCTAAGCCACTGTAAGCTCTGCAAGGGTGGGGATTTTTGTCTGTTTTCTTCTCTCCAGTGTCTAGAATAGTGCCCGTATGTAGTAGGCAATTAAGTACATAAATCTGTAATAATAAAGCAGAAAGCGACCTTGAATGGTTTATTTACACTATCTTATTTAAGTTTTATATATGAGACCAAGACTCAGAGAGATTGCATATCTAGCCCAAGACCACACACAACTAGAAGGCAGCTGTTGGGATTAACCCCCATTCTGTGGGTCTCTAAGACCTACACTTAATTCTGCCCGTGTTACTACTTAGTCAACTTGATCAAGTCACATAGCAACTCTTACTTTTTCAGTTATAGAGAGGGTTGGGCCAGAGTCTCATTCCACTTAATGAGTCCTTGAAGGAGGCAACAAATATAGAGGACAGTCGCAAGGCATAGTGCCTATCCTGAGTTCACAGTCCCCTTCCACATAGATGCCATCGCTGCCACTTGACATAGGCTCAGCTCCCTCCATTCAACCACTAGATATTCTCTCCTCTTGTTTCTTGGGTTTATCACAGACTGAGGGAGGTTTTGGCCTCTCCTTTCAAGCCAAACCTGAGGTTTTGGGCCCTGATCTCCTGCCTTGGATCTTTAGTACCATCATTGGCATAGTCACTAATCATATCTCTTTCTGTATAAAATCTGTCTCCCTCTCCTTTTTGTTCTAATTTTGAAGTAATGCATTTAAATTAAGACTTTTTTTTTAAATGCTAGAGGAATCTAAAAGCCAGATTTGAGTCCTTAGAGAACATAATGGAATGGTGAACCTCTTTATTCCCCTAGAGACCCCAGGTTAAAACCTCATCTTGGGCCTCCAATCCCCACCACTCCTACCCGAGAATTCCCATTAAGCCTCACTCGACCTCTGACTGTGCTTACCTTGGTTGAACCTACAGTTTAACCCATGAGCTATTGAATTTCTCCTCTAGATATTTCCCCAACCTCAATTGGATGTTCCTTTTATTCTCAGCACAATGCTACAACAAATTTGTTGGTTGAAAATAAGGAGGAATGGGTGCAGAGGGAGGAAAGAAGAGAAGGAAGGACAGAGATTATCACACTTAACATTTCTCTACTACTAGATTGTAAAGTTCTAGTGAACAGGTTATATCACTGGAATCTGAGTACATAGGACCCTCTCTTTTTCTGTTCTGCACTGTCCTATCCTAATTAAAGTTCCCCCAAACCAACCCTTACTCCTCATTTCTCTTGCAAGAACTCATGGGATTCACAATTCTCTCCTAGAGGTCCTTTTTCTATCACTTGTGCAATTACAGTGTTCACATTCAATAAATCACAAACCAATCCTTGTTTTAATGTGAATTTCTGCCTTTAATACAGTTTTTTGAATGTGTAAGTGTCTATGCTTAACATGGATCTCTATACTGTTGTATTTTAGACTGGGGTTTAGGGGAGGCTTTAAACTTACCATTGCATTTTGTTTTTATTTTTTAATTTATTTATTTTTATTGAGGTACTATTGGGATGCCCCATCAGGTACTGCCACAGTAGTATACCCACAACCCACTCACCCATATTATACCACCATAGTCCATTGTGCCTCCTCCCCTCTTCATTCTTGCCCATCCTTATCCCCATCCTTCCCCTTGATGCCTTAGTTCTGTAACCAGCTGTCAAGGGTCAGTTTTTAAGCTTGTTTTTATCTGACTATTATTTAGGTACTTTATACATATTAGTGATACTATCTGGTATTTATCTTTCTCCTTATGACTTATTTCACTTGGCATTATCCCTTCAAGCTCCATGCATGTTGTGGCAAATGGCACGAGTTATCCTTTTTTGATTCCTGAGTTATATATATATATTTACATATGTAACTATATGTAAAAGAATGAAACTAGACACTATATATATATATACACACACTGTATATACATACATATATACAGTGTATGTATATATATATTACTGTATTTCTTGATCCACTTCTCTGTTCTGAGACACGTTGGCTGTTTCCATAATTTACCTACAATAAATAGCACTGCAAGAAATATGGGAGTACAGGTTTCTTATTGAATTAGTGTTTTTGAATTTTTTGGATAAATGCCTAGGAATTACTGGGCCCAATGGCAGATTCATTTTTAATGTTTGAGCTACCTCCAAATTGATTTGCAGTTTGTATTCCCACCAGCAATGTAGGAGGGTTCCTTTTACTCCAAATCCTCGCCAGCACTTGCTGTTAGTCTTTTCCATATGAGCCATCTCACACGTAACGATGGTATTTCATTGTGCTTTTGATTTGCATTTTTCTAATAAGTGATTGTGTACATTTTTTCATGTGTCTGATGGTCCCCTTTGAGTGTCTTCTTTGAAGAAGTGTCCATGTAGTTCTTCTGCTCATTTTTTGATTGGGTTATTTGTTTTGTTTTTGTAGAGTTTGTTTATATGCTCTTTGTATATGTCATTTGTTATCAGTCATTTGTCAGATATGTGGTGTGCAAATATTTTCTCCCATTCAGAAGGGTGTCTTTTTATTTTAGTTACAGTTTTTCTTGCTGTACAGAAGCTTTTCAATTTGATAAAGTCCCAGCTGTTTATGTTCTTTTGTTTTTCTTGCTGTTAGGAATGAATCCCTAAAGGAATCACTAAAATTTAGTCATGAAATGTGTTGGCTATGTATTCTTCTATGTATTTTATGTTTTCAGGTTTTACATCCAAGTCTTTAATACATTTTGGTTTTGGTGTATGTTATGAGATTGTGGTCTAGTTTCATTCTTTTACATATAGTTGTCCAGTTTTCCAAACACCGTTTATTGAAGAGCGTGTCTTTGTTTTAGTATATATTTTTGGATGCTTTGTCATAGACAAACTATTCATAACATATATATTATACATATATGAATTTATTTTGGGATTCACAATTCTGTTCCATTGATTCGTGTGTATGTTTTTGTTCCAGTACTAGGCTGTTTTAATTATTATGTCTTAATAATATAGCTTAGGGTCTGGAAGTATGATACCTCCATTCTCTTTCTTCTTTGTCAAGCCTGCTTTTTTACTATTTGGGGTCTTCTGTGATTTTGTATGAATTTCAACAGTATTTGTTCCAGTTCTTTAAAATATGTCATTGATATTTTTATTGGGATGTACTGGATCTGAATATTGCTTTGAGTAGGGTGGCCATTTTGACAATATTGATTCTTCTAACCTGTAAGCAGGAAATATTTTCCCATTTCTGTCTTCTATTTCTCTCAATAATGTCTTATAGTTTTCCTTGTATAGATCTTTTACCTCCTTTGTTAGGTTTACTCTTAGGTATTTAATTTTTTTTTTTCGGTGTAATTGTAAATGGGATAATTTTCATAATTTCTTCTTCTGTCTCATTGTTTATGTATAGAAAGGCAATTGATTTATATGTGCTGACTTTATACCCTGCCACTTTGCTAACCTGATTGTTTCAATTAGTTTTTTCCATGGAATCTTGATGATTCCTGTATATATTATCATGTCATCTGCAAATAATAATAGCTTTACTTCTTTCCAAATTTGGATTCCTTTTATATCTTTCTCTTGTCTAACTAGACCTTCTAATACTATGTTGGATAGCAATTCAGCATTGCTTTCTATGGAAACTTGTAGTCTTTCATAAATGATATCAGTAGAAGGCATGGGAAACAAAGATGAGATTAAACAGAAAAGCAACAATTGGGAATTGGTTTTCCCCCCACTTCTGAGCAATAAGATAAAGTTAAAACCCTCCTAGGAAGTCTCTAAATTCCCTTTGCCACTCATTCCACAAACCTTTTTTCATTCCATGGCCAAAGTCATTAGAAAAAAAAAAAGTATAAAAAATTCAAAGCAATCCTAGTAACATTTGTGGTAGAAAATCTGACCACAGTGGTATGTGTGAATTTCATATTATTCTAAACTCCCGTTATTCACAATAGACAAATGTCAGGGGTCCTTTGAATGCTAATATTTGGAGAGCTGCCAAAGAACATCCAAAGAGTTTCTAATGAGAACTCGGGAGCCCTGACCTTGGGGGCTGCAAGTCCCACCTTCCCATTCCCAGCTCCCACCTGAACTTAGGAGCCATATATGGCCTTCATAGGAGGAGAAGTATAAACACCCCAAGGCTTCTTAAATGGTGTGAGACTACCCTACCAGAAAAACCTCAGTAAACAGAAGAGAAAAAAAAAATCACTCATTCTTTTTACTAGGGATCTTCCACATTCTTACAAATACTGTGCTAGTGCAGTGTTATCATTTCAAACGTGTGTTTAATTGGGAATAGAATATATTACATGCATAATTTTCCCTCAAATTGCATTTGTGAGATACAAGCCTGGGTATCCAGCTCCTTTTCCAAAGCGAAATGCAACCCTTGTGTTTCCAGATATCTCTGTGAAGCAAAGCCAATACCTTCCCATTTCTAACTTGAACACAAGTAACTATTATGTACTTTTCTGGAAACTATGACAGAACATTATTCATCTGTTTGTTTTAATGGTTCATGGCCGGGGGCGGGGGGGACTTAAAATTTAATTTAATTTTTTAAAGCAAAAAAGTGGTGTGAGAAAGAGGAAATCTTTTGCTAAGGAAATAAATGTTAACAATTGTCAGTGTCCAGGTGTGAGAAACAGCACATGATATTTGACACAATCACCTCAAATTGCTTGGACACACAGAGGCTTCCCATATGGGAAGAAGGGCTATTTGAGTTAGCCAAATTTTCAGCTTTAAAGAGTGAGGTCTTCTCTGAGCCATTGGTCCTCTGGGTTGATGTCCTGGATTGGCTCACTTTGAAAGCTGACCTTAAAGGTCCAGTATGTTAACACGTTACCCACTTTGATGCCCGTTTTTAGATTGATCTTTAGAAAACAAATTTTGTGAGAGAACTTTGTGATCTGTGACCGATCTCCTGAGTGAGCCAGCCGAGGTCTTAGTTTTGGTCTCTTCGACAGCTCCCCTTCCTGGACACGCACCTTCTTGTCTTCACTCCAGCCACCTCTTCCCACATCTCATCTATACTTTTGATGCACCTTCTCCAGGGGCCTCCTGCTCCAAGGTGTGTGCAGTTAAAGCTGATAAACCTTAGATGATTTCCCCTCCTCCTGGTTGGCAGACGACCAAGGATGCTTCAAGGCTAGAAGTTTTCCAGAAAAAAGGACATATTTTGGGAAAGATAGTAACTTTCATCCCACATCAGATTTTAATCTGTTCTTAAATTTTGTGTCTGTGAGCTTTTATCCACATTGGAATAACTCTACAGTCTTTACTTGGATCCTTAACTTTATGCATCTCCTTTTTTGTTAAAAGACAGTTAATTTTCATCTTTAAGAGATCTGACTGTACCTCCCAAGGGCAAACCTGTCTCCTAGACAGGAAGCTTCATAACCTCCCTGTGGTTCTAAAGCCAGTCCTGGGAAGCACCATGTATGTGAATCTGCCATGGCTATGCTGTGGCTATGTAACCTGATAAACAGATTTAAAAGGGAATACTTTCTATCCTTTTGAGTAAAGAGAAGTTACTTTTCCACCTGAGAAAATCTGCCCTTTGTGCTTCCCTGTCTCTTTGAACTGTTAGTTTTCTTTCAAATCAAGATTCAGAGTTTTGAGCAGAGGCATCTTGATGTAATTTCAACTCCCTGACTCAAAATAGGGTTCTTGAGAGAAGCTTAAGAGGGTAAATTCTGATGCATAGGATTATTTAATTCACTGCAGTCCATCCCCATGAAGCTGCTATGCCTGTGGCTTAAAGAACCACTCTTCCTGGCATTCTAGTTGAAGAGCCATGAGAATCAGAATCAAGAAACATGCTGATACTGTGTAAATTGCCAATGCAGTTTACCACACAGCTACCCTTTAAACCTCGTCCTAGAACCAAGGCTTTCTTCCAACCACTGACTCTCTTCTAAAGCCCCTCTACCTGTTCCTTGCACATACTTAGAGTTTTTTTGTTACTTGAGGTGATAATCACATAACATAAAATTAGTACACCATCAGTATAACATAAAAGACAGTATACCATTCAGTAGCAGTTAGTACATTCACAAAACACCATCGCCTCTATCTAATTCCAAAACATTTTTATTATAATAAAATAAAATGCCATACCCATTGAGTAGTTACCCCTTATTCTTCCTTCTCCCCAGCTCTGATAACCAACTCCTGCTTTCTATTTCTATGGATTTACCTATTCTGAGTAGTTCATTTAAATGAAATAATATAACATGTTATAGCTAAGAAGAATATCAAATACATTCATGCCAGGTTTATTTTACTTAGCATGATGTATTTGATATCCTTCTTAGCTATAACATGTTTTAGTACTTCATTTCTTTTTATGACTAGATAATATTCCACTGCACATTTCTACCATATTTTGTCTATCTGTTCATCTGTTGATAAGTTTGGTTTTACATTTGACTGTGTAAATTGTGTTGCTAAGAACACTTGTGTACAACTTTTTGTCAGAATACCTGTTTTTAGTGCTTTCATTTGGGTGAGCTTTTATAATTAGCAAAATACCTCTGTTTGTTCTCTTCCAGCTAGGGAGTAGCATTTATTATTAACTGGTATTACCACCCCAAAGGAGATTATTTAAGGGCCTAGCTCTTCAGGGAGAATCAGTTCAGCCGAGTAAGTCTATTAGATCTGCCCATAACCTAGTGTAAACCTGATATGGAAGAAAGTAATTTCTAGTTCAGAAGGTGTTTCTGATATGAAGAAAGGTCCTTGGCAGTGGGCTAACCCAAGACAACTCCACAGCTGTTACAGTTCCATTGGCTAGTCAGACAACAAGCCTTTTTTCTAACTCTGAAGCTCTGAATGTAAATAGCTGTCTGCAGCACCCTTTCCTGGGTTCAGCATATGTGTGCTGAGTTGGGCACTGTGCTGGGCCCTACTGTTTGAGGCTGAATCAGACACGGTCCTTGCCGTACAAGCAGCAAGGTGGGTACTAAATAGATCAACCTAATACAAACTCAGAAATGTGCAGATTGGTATGATAAAGATACTGGATAGGAGTTGGGGATGTTGGTGACTAGCTTCTTTGCTGGGAGAGTTAGGAGCATGCGACTCTTAAGGATGTGAAGGCATTCACGAGTGTGAAAGTGGGTAAAGGATTCGCCATTCCTTGGGGAGACATGAATCAACCATGAAGCAGCAAAGCACATTCCCTGTTTTGAGACTAGCCAGGTTACTAGTGATTCATAAGATTGACTGGCAGAGGACAAGGCTGGAAAAAATGGGCAGGAGCTAGATTGTGAGGGGACTTTAACTGCAATCAGTAAGTAAGTAGGAAAAGTATGATGACTTTTATAGCGGAAATGACTTGATCAAGTCCTTTTTCTGAAATGACTTTGTGACTAGGTGAAGGGTGAACCAGGTGAGAGAGATATCATCTACTAATCACTCCCGAAGCACTCCTCCCCAAATGTGCCTGTGCTGTCATCTCTCCTGACACCAGGCTGCTCCTGGACCTGCATGTCAAGCCAGGGGAGATGGTTCATCTCTCCCAAGCATACTTCTCAGTGTTGCTCCAACCTTCCTTGCTATACAACTTTCCATAAAGATGAAAGTACCCACAGCAGCTGGTAACAGTTAATCTGTACTAAGGTCTTCCTGATCCAGTAGGTCGTCTCTCCTAGAGGCACGTGAAAATAAAGTGAACCAAGGCTCAAACAATGCATGAATTGTCAGTGATGGGAATTTAGTCACCCAATGATAGGGATTTTTATCGGGCCACTATAAAGATTGAGTGAAGTCAGCTGAGGTTTTTCCTGACACCCTCACACCATAGCATCTCCTATTCTGTCTGCACACAATAAAATGCCCACTCTCCATCATCCTGTACATTTTTTTCTCTGTTTTTGTTTTTTAGTTTTTTGAAATATTTTTAAATTTCAGAAAATTTGTAAAAGAATAGTGTAGGGCATTTCTATACATCCTTCACCCATAACCTCTCTTAATACCCTGCATAAACATAGTATAAGAATCAAAAGTAGAAATTAACATTAGTACAGTATTGGAAACTAATCTCCAAACTTCATTTCACACTTTCCCCACTAACATTAAGGTGTATTGTTTTTCATTTTTATTTATATATTTTTACATCATTGCTTATTTTTGTACAATGTTTGATTTCTCCTCTCAGGTGTTATAAGGGTATCTTTTTAATCACGTGTCTAAAACAACAGTCGGGTTTGCTCTCCTCTCCCTTCAATTGAGGTAGAAACCTTGCCCTTCCCAGAAGCACTAGAGAGAGAGATATTGATGGGACCTCACATAGCTCCAACTTGGGCCAACTCCATTCTGGCTTCTGTTAGGGTTATTCTGCATCTTTTCATTTACCTTACTTCACCCACCCACGCTTTTGTGTCCTTTCCTTATCCCTGCTGCCAAAAACTATGCCTTGGCCTTTACATGCCCTGTATATACAAGGGAGGTTTTCATTTTCAAGTGCTCTCTTCTTTGCTCACTGACCTGAGAAGTTTGTCCAGCTACTGACTTCCACTGTCGCTGTAAAACTTCCTCAAGTGTGGCTTGTAGCAGCAACCCTTCCCTTTCCTTGGTCTGAGGTGATTTGTGGGTAGATAATCCAGCTGCTGCCATGTTGACCACCTATACTCACCCACTGGCCATCCCACATGAACCCCTTCCCTCAAGAAACAAGAGACCCTGACAGCAGAGAGCAAACTATTTGCTTTTCCCAATCACGTGGCAGTGAATTCTGGAGATCGTAGGGTCTGACCACGTGTCCACTAAATTACCTTTATGGGAAATATGAGTTCCCATCACAAGGCACCCCTGCATCTTGACATCACGGTGCAGTAGCTGGCATGTGCTGGTGCCAGCCACTGTGATGAATGGTTACAATTCCATTTGCCCTTTTACAATGCACTTTTCTTCTCTGTAGAATGTAGCCTCAGGCACACTCATTGCAAATGCCCTTGCACTTTTCCTGCCGCTTTGTGTTTTTAATTTGCTGAGCATGGAGGACATCAATGATGAAAGAGGTGTGAGGAGGAGAAAAACATAAAACTGACTGATGCTGGAGGAGCATTTGTTCCCCCTCAGCAAAAGCCAGCAGAAAAAATGGAAAGGATGAAAGGCATTTATGACTTCATATTTAAAAGAAAACCATTTTTTCTCCCACCAGACACCAAGGTATCTTCACAGTGGAAAGTCCCTATGGGCAGTGCAAAAATCTCCGTAACCAAACTGTCTGGAAGGCAACTACATACCGTGGTTGCAGTTATTAAGTTGGAGCAAATGTAGCTCTTCTACTTGTTGTATAAGTTTGAACAAGTTCTTTACTCTTTTTGACACTCAGTTTTCTCATCTGTAAAGTGAGTGTAATTATTCCTTCACCTTCTCTCTAAGATTATCATTAGGGTTAAGTAACTTAATATCTATTTTATATGGAATGAAACATAACAGTCCTGTACAGAATAAAAGCTCATTATCCAATCTCATTTCTAATTCAGCTGATTTAATTAAAAACAGGATTGAAAAGCAGAACATTTTAAGGGATCTAACAACACAGCATAATGACTTGAGTTTGAATTTTAAATTTAAATCCTAGGTCCACCACTTGCTGCCTTTGTGAACTTGAGTAGTTACTTCATTTCCGTGAACCCTAGTTTCTTCCTTTGTAAAGCAAGCATAATAATTTATTACTTATTTGAAGGATATGGTGCCATGTTTCTCAACCATGTTCTCATCACACAAAAACTTTTTAATGCATGAATGCCCACATGCATCCCCAAAGAGTATAATTCAGTGGGTCCAAAGTTAACTTTAGAAGTTGGTACTTTTGAGAGCTTCCTAGGGAGAGTCTTCAAAACCACCAGCATTGAGAACTGCTTCCTGGCAGATGAAATTATGTAGTTTATATGTTTCATTTTGCTTTGTTTTTGTTTTGATCCCTGTCCCCAAGAGACTAGCCAGAGTATCAGGAATTCTGGGCACAGTCAAAAATTCAGTTCTGAGCCCTTGATAAGAAATATGTGGCCAAAGAATTACATTCTCTTTTTAGTCTTTTAAAAAAAAATGTATTCAAAGAGTCTTTTTAAAGTCTTGAACTGGAAAGGTGGTAAGAAGTTTAGCCTAAGCCTCACACATAAAATATGGGAGCTCCCAGTGGGTTAGGGATTTATATCAGGGGTAATTCTAGGGTTTTGTCCTCCCAAGAGATAAAAATTGAGGCCTTGAGAATTTAATGTGGGGGAGGAAAGAGTGTTTTCAGAATGACACCTTAAAAATCCAGAACTCTGTTAATGCCTAGGGATAGAAAAGCATCATCTGTAATAGCAGGAGTGCCTGTGCTGGAGTCTATTCTAGTCTCAGTACTTCATTTTCCAAGATCCAAGGCTAGGTCATCGAGAACTTCTTTCTCCCCATAGGTTTATGGTATTAGTTACCCAATAAAAGTGGGGTTAATTTTACAACCCAAGTAAAGTTTAAGCCAAAAAGACTTCAACATTACTCCAGGATTTATGAAAGTAAACATGTGGAGTGCTCACAGGATTTTGCAACATTAAAATTTCAATGTCTTTATGTCAGGTATATGATATATTCATTTGTACTTGTACTTAAAGGTTAAGTTTTTAAGAGCTTTGCAATACAAACTCTTTTCAGAACTAAGTTGAAGATACTTCCCCCATCTCTACTTCAGTATGACTGTTTTAGTGAGTAGGAAATAGAAAGCAAGTAAAAACAAGTGACCAACCCTATCCGATTTTTCTTCCTAATTTCTTGCTATCTTGGGCTTTCTAGAATTACACACTGAGCCCCCAAGTGGGGAGATTCAAGGCTATAACACTGACCCCAGTCCATTTTACAAAGTAGGAATGTAGCTGTCCTTTAAATTTATGTTGTCCTTTAAATTCATTTATTCTTTAATAATTGCAAATACATGAAAAATAACCCTATGTGCCTCTGTGTAGCACTTTTTAAAAACTTACATTTGATAGGCTACCTGTGATTTTCACTTCCAAGGTTGAGAGATCTATTATCTTCATCTTATAGACCAAATAAAGCAGAGGAGGCAGAGTTTGCTAAGGATACACAAATGCTAAACCCAGGGAGAGAGTGCTGTTCTCCTGACTCTTGCTCTAAAATACTTTAACTTCAGAAGTAATGAGAAGTATAGCCAGTGAGGAGAAATGACATTTCTTCAGATCTATAGATTTCAGGAAGTTCCAGGAGGAGGAGCATCCAGGGTGGAAGTCGCTTTTTATTTAGCTGTGGCCTCCCTTTGAGAAGTAACTGGATATTCTGTACTCTGGTGTCTTGTGCTTATCAGGCCCTGTAGAAGGTTAAAGCCTCTCTTCTTTCAAATTAAACCTGACATCTTGTGCCCTAATCTCCAGTCATTTGCCACATTGTCAGTAATCCCATCACTTCCTGGTATCCCTTGTCTTTATATTCCTCCCCCTCTTTATTGTTAAAATTTTGAGGCAGAAATATTTTCAAAGGATTATTTTTATTTATTATTATTTTAGGGATCAAAATGTTTATGGACATCTTCTCTAAATTTCCTGGGAATTAATGGCTTGAAATTCTCCACTTGGTGGTTTGCCCTGGCCCTCTTTCTGCAGTGTAGAAATAATAGATCTTCAGCAGTCAGGAGCCACATAACCAGACTGTCTTCTGGTTTCTTCCAGCTGTGCCGAGTCTCAACCGGTTGACCTATCCTAGTTGACAAATCAGTTGGAGTGGACCTTGTGCATAATGCACCCACACCTTTGTAGCAAATGGAGTAGAAATAATCTGTGCTTTAAAAAACAAAACAAAAAAAAGTGTAGAACATGTGCCCAGATTTCCAACTCATTTCCTCTTTACTCTTACTACATCATCTTCCAGCCCACCACCAGCTGCGAAAATAAAAGTGTTTTCTCCCATATTTAACGATGATTTTGTGCTTCAGGATGATTTGAGGGTGGGGGGGGGGGGGTTGCTGAAGGGGAGGCGGTGAAGGAAGCTTGACCAACAGGACCAACAGATGTTTTAAGTGAAGGATGGAACTGAGGAGACGCCTGATTCCTTAGGTCTTTAGGCTACTGTGCCCGACTACGCCCCCTAGTGACGTTTTAGGGTATCGCAGTCAGAACCAACTGTACTGCATCAGCTAATGCTGTGTTTTGTTTTCAGAGATGAGTATGAAGAAGATGGATTCTGCCAACCATACAGAGGGATTGCATGTGCCAGATTTATTGGCAACCGCACAGTCTACATGGAGTCTTTGCACATGCAAGGGGAAATAGAAAATCAGATCACAGGTCGGTAACAATAAGAAATTATATTTGAACCTTGAGTAACTCTTTTTCTCACCAAAAAGTTTTATTGAGTTCTTCTCTTGACATAGGATGATAGTAAGCATAGAGGTTGGAAGGTGACCATAAAGAAGCGTGAGATAGGATCTCTGTGCTCTGGAATTTACATTAAAATAATTTATTGAAGGTTGTTCTTAGAGGAAAAGGAAGCTTTGAGAAGTCTCACATTCATTCAAACACTCAATAAATACTGTTGAGTGCTTTGACTTACCAGAAACTGGACTGGGCGTTGCAGATATGGTGGTGTGATAAGTAAGCCAGTATGGCTCGTCCCTCAGCGTTTACCATTTGGAAACATCACATAGACTAAAAGGGAATTAATTTAGAGTTTAGAAATCTGGCTTCTGGTTTCAAAATTATCATTACTGTGACCTTGAGGAAATCTCCTGCTTTCCTTGAAAATCTCTTTCTTCCTCTGAAATGAATGATAAGACAAGATGATCACAGGTCTCTTACAGCTCTGGCTTTCTGTATTTTACCCTTTGTTTTTCTGAATTGAAGGAATCCTTTTAATGGGAATCTAATGGCAAAGCACTTTCTAGAATATGTGAGTTAGATGTATTTGCCACTTTACAGTTTTGTAGTCTTAGTTCTGGTACTTACAGGAGTCTTGTTTCCTCCATTGCTGAGGTTGTCATACTCTGTTTCATTTACCCTTATAAGCCATTAAAGTTGTCTTTATGAGATTCTAATAAGATTTAGCAAATAAGAATACTGGACATTTGAATTTCAAATAAACAACAGCTAACTTTTGAAGGTACATCCCAAAGTTTATCTGAAATTCAGATGGAACTGGGTGTCTTATAGTTTAGCTGACAACCCAAGGACTAAGACCGGCAAGAAGAAACCCTGCAGGCACACAGCACAGCAGAAGGTCCAGACACTTTGTCCTGTAAGGAATTTGAAGGCATTAAGAGGGGTCCAGGGACCCCTATTTAACTTGGAGAAGTAGCTATAGGAAGATGTAGGTGCCATTTGCTGAATCTTTCATGCTTTTAGAAGGGAGAAGTCTGTGAAATTCCAGAGAAGCAAAGTGGACTGAAGGGCAGAGTTGTAAGCTCGTGTAAGGACATTTTAACTTACTTTTCACTAAGCAGTCAAAAAATAAGTTGAATTTCTGACATAAATATTTAGCAACCCATTTGTAATAATCCTCTCTTGGGAATTTTCAAAGGATATCAGCTTAGTGGGACATTTTACAGTAAAAAAAATCCACTTAACTTCATTTATCCAGCCTTTCCCAAACTTGTCTGGTTATGGAACATTAGTTTCCCAAACATTCTTAATATTCTATAGAATTAATATTGTGAGGAATATACTTTGGGAAGTAATATACCTACAACCTCAGAGACTGCCTTGTGAGGAAAAGCTCCCTGTTGATGGAGGTATTGAAAGGGAGGCTGGTGTTTTTGTCCCTGGAGACAATACTGCGTTCTAGCTTGCTGTGATACAACCCAAAACAACTGAGCTGTGCTCTTTGATAATTTTCTAGTGAGTCCCCTCATGTTCAGATGATGGAATAGAAATTAGTCAAGCTACAAAGGAATTAAACAAGTCATCCCAAAGACAGACAGCACTTAGAGGCAAGACACACATCCTGTGATCAGGTTCAGCCCCGTGAGTGAGTTCCGCCCTGCAGCTGCCAACTGCTTTAGAAGCCTCACAAAACGAATAAAAAGTACCGGATGAAACCCAACATTTTGTAGCTTTGTAGTAAAAATGAAAAATATATTGTGTTTTAACCTAATTAATTCTTTTTATTGGGAAACGGGACATGTGTAATTTAATCCTGTTTTTTTAACTTTGTAGTCAAAATGAGTTTTTTTCAACTCAGTGAAAGTAATCTGCTTAGACAACTGAAATGAATCTCCTTCTCTTGGCCTTGTCTATTTGAGCACAGCTGATCCCTTCCAGTGTGTGCTTAGATCTCATATCTGTTGACTAGATAACCAGAGAAGATAAACCTTGGCCCCTGGGAGTTAATAATTATGTTTGTTTTCCAGCTGCATTCACCATGATTGGCACCTCCAGTCACTTATCTGATAAGTGTTCCCAGTTCGCCATTCCTTCCCTATGCCACTATGCCTTCCCTTACTGTGACGAAACCTCATCCGTTCCAAAGCCCCGTGACTTGTGTCGTGATGAATGTGAAATCCTGGAAAATGTCCTGTGTCAAACAGAATACATATTTGCAAGATCAAATCCCATGATTTTGATGAGGCTGAAGTTGCCAAACTGTGAAGATCTCCCCCAGCCAGAGAGCCCAGAAGCTGCAAACTGTATCCGGATTGGAATTCCCATGGCGGACCCCATCAATAAAAGTAGGTGGTAGTCCCTGATCATCTATGCTGCCTTGGGGTCCAGCATCCCCATGGCATAGTGAAAAGTATAAAATTATTCTTATTGCTTGTCAGGTTCCCTTCCAGTGGGCTAAATACTTCTTGGGGGTGGAACATTTAGTGGTGGATTCAATGTAAATGTCTACCTTCAAAGAGATAACTTAAAAATAAGATTGATGGTGCTCAATGACAACACATAAAAGTACCACATCCTCCATAATGCCACTGCTGGGTATGTAGTCAAAACTAATGAAAATGGGTGTTCAAAAAGAAACCAGTATGCATGTGTTCATAATAGCATTATTCATAGTTAAAAGGTGAAGACAACTCAGATCTCCATCAGTGGATGGTTGAATGAGCAAGTTGTAGTCCACACCACACAATGAAATATTACTCATCTATAAGAAGGAATGACACTTGTTACAACATGGGTGAATCTTGAAAACATTTTTTTTATTTATTTGTAGACAGGTCTTTATTTAAAATTCTGATCGTCTCAACAGCATTTTCCACCAACTCAGGGTGCAGAAACTTTTACAAACTTCGTAATCCTTTACTTAGGTTTTTCCTTTGTGGGAACCTTAAGTGGAAAAAGCCAGGCACTATTCTATGGTTCTATTTATATGAACTATCCAGAATAGAAAAATCCATAGACAGAAAGCAGATTAATGGTTGCCACAGGAAAGGTGCAGGAGGAAGTAGGAGGTGACTGCCTAATGGGATGGGGTTTCTTTTTGGGACAAGAGATGAAAGCATTCTAGAAGTCAGTGGTAATAAAGGTTGCATAATGTTGTAAATGTACTGAATGCACTAATGATAAATTTTATGGGGTGTATTATACCACAATTTATATATGTATACCCACTTCCATCTTCTATCCTCTCACCACCACCAAACAAAAGGCTGTTCCTTTGTACATTTGCCATTCATCAAATTAAACTCACTGGTAATTTTTTTTTATTTCCTTTGGTAGTTAATACTATATTGAAATATGAATATGAAATAATTGATTGCATCTGAAATGCTTAGACCTGTGCTTAGCATATGGTATCCACTGTTATTCCTGTCATCAATACCCCTCCAAACTCCAACTTATTTCAACTCAATAGATGCTACAGTGCTTTCAAGTAATGTGGTCACCTAGGAGAAGTACGGTGACTGGACCTCCTTCTCAAGGATGTTCTGTCCATCAGTGCATAGATGCCCCTAATAAACATTTTCTATAAACTACCAACTTAGATTTTTTTATCACATGATTCATGTTCTAAGGCATCAAAGGAAATGGAAAGCACAGTTGGCCTGAACCATTCACTAGGAAATGACTCCTATACCCACAGCTCCTACCCCTGCTCTGAGTTTTTTCTATGTTCAGTATTAAAAATACTTGTGGGGGAACTGATTTTATTCCTGAAACATAAACTTTAAATCCTCCCAGGAATGTAACTGCCCTATATCCAGCAAAAGCTGGGGGACTGATCAGCAGGGAGGTCTTTGCCATGAGGGTAATTGCACATCCTTTCAGAAACTGCTGCCTAGGAGCTCCAGCATCTCTGTTTCTCAGAGTTTGTGCTTTTCTTTTGTGTTTTTCAGATCACAAGTGCTATAACAGTACAGGTGTGGATTACCGGGGGACGGTCAGTGTGACCAAATCAGGGCGCCAATGCCAACCGTGGAATTCCCAGTACCCTCACACACACACCTTCACTGGCCTCCGTTTCCCAGAGCTGAATGGAGGCCATTCCTACTGCCGCAACCCAGGCAATCAGAAGGAAGCTCCCTGGTGCTTTACCTTGGATGAAAACTTTAAGTCTGAAATGTGTGACATCCCTGCATGTGGTAAGCCTCCAGGCGTTCCCTCAAATGTGTTCAATTACTTTTACAGATACTCACCCTATACCTCTTCCTTTAGGAGAATCATAGGAAGGTAAGGGAAATTGCCAGTGTTTGTTCTCAAACTATGTTTCTAGGGTAAAGAAACCTTGCTGTTTCTACATAAAACACCTTGTGGGGAAGGAAAGCATGCACTCAACAAGTGAATTACCTTTATACCTGTCTCTATTGAACTAGAGAGTGTAATAAGTACCCATCTCTCCAGAGGCACAGTATGTTATTCATAATGATCCATGTCCAAGTGCACCTTTTTAGCACAATAGGTGTCTTGGAAGCAGAGATAATTGTTTTCCCTGTGTCCTTGAGAATGCCCATCAAGCAGAATAAAACTATAGCAATTACTCAGTCTTCTATGGATGAACTGTGTCCTTGTCTCACCCTTTTATGCTACAGAAGAAATATAAGAAGAAAATGAAATTCCTGAATCAGTTTGTGCCTCCTTCTAGAAAAACGTTTAGACGCTAGGAGAAAGAGAATAAAGATGTTGGTGAAACTTGGAATGTGGGACAATTTTGGCATCCATCCATCTTGCTGATCTTAGTGCTCATAGACGATGTCACGTGAACTCCCCAGATATAATGTGGGAATCAGGTTGTCAATGTTGGGAAAGCCACAATGGTAAAATGGAAATAATAATGATGTGAGCCTATGGTTTGTTGTGAGAAAAAGTGAGTCATTAAGTGAAAAATTCTATGCTTTATAGAACCTAATAAATGTTTAATAAATGTTATCTATTATAATTTTAGACAGAGAAATGCTTGTTCTCAGTTTAGCAAATATTGTTTGATGGCTCACTATGGACAAGGGGGTTGAAAGAAGAATGAAAGTGGACATGATACAATATAATACAATAGAAATTATCTCAAATGTTATGGAACACCAAAGAGGCATCTAAAATATACTAAAGAGGTCCATAGGAAAAAGCAATATAAGTATATTTTTAATAAGAGCACTTAGTGATGAAAAGTTAGGAAACTATTATTCTACTTCTTTATCCTTATATTTTGCATGTTGCCAAACTGTCTTTCCCACAAAATGGTTTTGTGAATAGTTAGACAGGTGTTAGGACAAGTTTCAGAGGTGACTGGACCCATTTTGTTTTACTGGGCTTCGACATGTCTTCATATTGCAGCATGAACAACATATCTCCACCAGAACCACTACTGGTAACATCAAAACCAATTACCCTGTATTTTTAAATAGCTTACACTTAATAATTTATGACTTTTACCACATGTTATGCTCAAAAGTAATAGGAAGAGAGTAAAATGAAGTGTAGATTCATTTACTTAATTGCTTTATCCCATCTCCTTAACTCAGTCTGCTGTGATAATCTGCAAAATAGAGCCAGGGATAAAAGCACCACTTTCTGAGCATCTTGCACACTCCACACTCAATGCTTGTGGGTTTTGCAGGCTTCGTTTACACTCACCTGCCCATTGTGGTAGGCATAACTAACCTGTGCTGTGATAAAGAAACCGAGATTAGAAAGTCTCAAAGTCACCCAGGTAGGAAATTGCAGTCGTGTCAGATGCTTCACTCTTGCTCTTATTGCATGGCCGGCTCAGGGTTGTTCTTTAAGGAAACCAAGTGAATTATCTTAAGGAAATAATACATTTCTCACTCCACTCTAGGAGAATCCTGTTGTCCTGACACTTAATTTTCAACCAATGTCATTAGAAGTAGGGTGGTAGGGCCCGCCCTGGTGGCACAGTGGGTTAAGCAATGCACTATGAAGCAAACTGCAACCACTGCAGCATGAGTTCGATCCCTGCTGCTAGCCGGGGAGGTGACCCACATGGTACAGCAGATCTCTCCTGCCTCGCCCGTTGCTCCCCTCAGCAGTGTGTTTCAGTCAGTCAGTCTGCCTGCTCTGTTCCCTACTCTGTCTCTGGTAGATCCTCTCACCCCCCACACTTCTGGCCTGTACCCCAGTTCTTGTATGAATAAAAAAAATCTTTAAAAAAAAAGAAGTAGGGTGATAATGTACTCATAAACTGGAAGATTTGCCAATAATATGATCCAAGCTTGATTACAATTATGTCTAAATAATTTTTAAGTACTGGTTTTCATTTCAATGTGCT
The DNA here is from genome assembly GCA_019455555.1 of Galemys pyrenaicus. Taxonomy (NCBI): domain Eukaryota; kingdom Metazoa; phylum Chordata; class Mammalia; order Eulipotyphla; family Talpidae; genus Galemys; species Galemys pyrenaicus. The sequence goes on along the minus strand of JAGFMF010012074.1, from coordinate 13,847,551 downwards.
TCCTGAACAGTTAGACAAAGCTCATACTCTGAGGGGTGATAGAAGCACAACTAGCCTTTCAGGCTGTGAGGAAAGAGAACGGTCACCCCAACTACAAGAGCCTCATGATATCCCATTCTTTACATATTCATCTTCATTTAAAACACATAACCACACTGTGAGGTTGGTGTTTCTGAAATATTCCACTGAGTTTAGAGGGACTAAAGACCGGTCTAAATCATGCAACTAGTGAGACTGGACCTTGAACCCTCCTCTATCTACATTCAATTGACTAAACACAAGGTTGGTGCTTTTTTTCTACACACTCTGCTATCTCTTATTAAAAGAATTTTCAGAAATAAATAAGAACAACAATAGGTTTCACGTCTGGAATCCAGTACAATGATTCCCATAATGTGCTATGACGCCAAAACACACTCCCTCACTAACGAAGTCATCCATCATAGTATGACTAGTATTGTGATCTTGGAAATCCTCAGAAGGTTTCCACATCTGAGTATCCATCTGCAGATGACATGGTTAAAATCTGGAAGACTGGTTAGTTGTAGTCATGTGAAAGATAAATTTAGATGAAAGTTAAATCTAGAGATGACAAGGCAGTTTTCACCACTTGCGATGATAATTTTTAAAAACAACATTTTCATCTCATTTTGAAAGAAAACAGTTCCTCTTGAATTCATCAGTCCAAGCCACAAATACATCCATTAAAGAAGTAGGGGATCCTTGACATGTGAGCAATAAGAAACTGCTGAGAGGCCAATGGCTCCCTGGTGTGAGAATTAAAGAAGAGAGAAGGTCAGGATCCACTGTTGTTCCTAGGCAAGGCTTCTCATAATCACCCCTCCACAGCCCACCTCTAACAAAACAGTCATTATAGAGGCCTTTATAACACTTCCTCAGAGCATTTGATTTTTTAGTCTCATTTCATCTTTACAAAAACCATGAAAGATAAAGTTTCTTTCACTATGTTACCATAGGAGAAAACCCAGGAAGGTGATAGGACTTACCAACATCACAAATTAGTTAATAGAAACCAGGTCGCCTAATTTAGAGCCACTCACTGCTTTTTGTTCTACACCAGTGGTTCTCAAACAGGAGAAATTTTACCTTCCAGGGAACATTTAAAAATGTCCAGAGATATTTTGGTTGTCACAGTTGGTTAGGGTAAGGGGATACTATTGGCATCTACTACATAGAGATCAGGGATGCTGCTCAATACCCTAGAATGCACAGAACAACCCCACACAAAGAATTATCCAGCCCAAAATGCCAATAGTGCCAGGGGTGAGAAACCCTGAGACTGGGTAGAAATTTTGTCATTTAGGCTACAGAATATAATGTATTGTAAACATTGTATAAATTATAGAATTTAGACCATAGAGTAACAATAATATGAAATGGCATTTGCCATTTATTGAGTACTAACAATGAGTAAAAGACTATACTAGGAGATTGATATGTATTATTTCATATATAATAGTTCTATATTCCTGAGTTGGAGTTTATTTTTCCCAGTTAAATAAAATTAAGACATAGAGTTCAGTAACTTGTCCAAGGCCACATGGTTTAATAAGAAATGTATCCAAGACTCAAACATATAGCGAGTGTGTTACTATGATCTTATATGTGAGTGTGTATTTAATTTTGTATATAGACAGGTAGTTAGGTAGATAGATAATTAAGAATAACTTTCATCTTACAATTAATTGTAAGCTGGTGGGGCAGATTTGAAATGAGATCTTTCCTCTAATGGGATGGAGTCTCCTGGGAATGTTCCTGCATTTTTCAGTCAGTCAATTTTAACGAGATTTCAAAATCTCTATGGGGTTTCTCATTTTCCTACTGATAACTTTTGTTTTTGTTTCAACTAAGTCAAGTTAAAGGAAGTATAGGCCTAATTAAATGCAGAATGTGGGTATTTGTTATACTTTCTGGAATAAAGGCACTTGAGAACATTCTGCTGTAGATTGTTTTATATATGAACTTTCACTCTAAGACAGAAAATACAATTAAACACAACTAAATATGTTGGCTGTGAATTGTGGGAATTGGCTAGGCTAGGACTATGTACATGTGCCTGGGCAGTGTTTGAAAAAAAGTGAAAGAAAGGACAAAAGATAGATTGGTAAAAACTATCTTTTCGTATCCCAAGCATCTGACAATTAAAATGGGATTTATTTATTGAAATAATTCACTGAAACCAGTATGTGTTGAACTTCTACCATGTTTCAGACTTTGTGAATGAACACGATCAGGCCATACCCTCATGTAACTTACAGTCCGGCAGAAGAATCAGACCAAATAATTACAAATTGCATTAAGCTCTGTTGTGTCATTCTCAGCATTTATGAGTACTGTTACATGCTTTGCCTTTTCACAATGTCTGCAATTCATTGAATACTCTTCTGCTCTTTACACCAATATCTGACCTAGGACTTTATTGATGCTGCATGAAATGCATGGTGTTAATTAATCCTCACAATAATCACAAGATGAAGGTATCATCTCCATTTTACTGATAGAGAAACGGAGGCATTGTTGTTTTACTAAAGTGAAGACTCAAGCCACGTCCATGGGTCTCCAGATCCAGTCCTTTATCCACCATGCTATAGCTGCTAAGAGAACAAATCCTAAATTATTCAAAGGAGTAAACATTCCTTTGCCATTTTTCTCTTTCCTTTGCTCTTTATGAGCTCTCTAGGTCTTTGGCACCCTGTCTACTAATTTTCTCACTCAACTCCATGTATGCAGGAATGGAGCCCCTAGCCACAAAGACATCTACTCTGAGACCCCAAGGTGCTCCACTTAGCCTCAGCTCTGATATAGATTGGCCCCCTCAGCTCCCCCTAGGCCTCATCGTGTTTGCCTTTTCCTGTTAAGTAAGTTCCAGCTCTCCTCCCTTCCCAGCAGTCTTGGGTCCCCAGTCCTTGGAGTTGGCCATCTTCCCTGAGATCCTGCCTGTGAACCTTCATTCACTATGCTTTCACCTCCTAGTCCCTGTGGCCACCTTCCAAGTCAAATACTGTGGGTTTGGTGGAAACAAAGTTGAAAAAGAAACATTTGCCTATGTTCTTTCCAACTGGCACCTAGGCACACCTCCCAGGTTCACAGTTGCACTGCAACCCTTATCATTGCTTTCCTACACAGCTCTAGGTCAGAACTGTGGAAAATGTCTGTTTCTCTGGGAGCTCCTTTTTCAATAGACTGGTTATTTTACTTTGAGTGGATTCTACCACATGACATACCCTTTCACTGCCCCCCCCCCACTAATTATGATCCCCTGTTGGTTTCTACCTTGATTTGAATGGATACATAGAACCTTGATTGCATTGTGTTTGAACATTCAAACCTTGACCCTTTTATTTTATTCTATTTCACCTCCTCAGCCACATTTCTTCGAATACCCTGTCCATCTTGTCTGGGTTCTCCTCTAGCTTAAGGTTTCTACCACACAATGAGGACTTCCTAAAAGTGGTTTACTGCTAAACCAGCTTCACTGATGAATACCCATTGATAAGAAAAGTAGTAGACCATTTGGCTCCATCTGGAGTTTTCATACCTGGTCTGTTGCTTTTGTATTTCCTTTTAAGTCCTTGGCTTGCTACAGTTTGCCAAAGGGCACATTGCCCAGTTCCATGCCTGAATAGCCCTGACTTGTCCCATAACCTTACACATACCCGCCCTGGGTTCTGCTTTGTCACAAACCATTTTCTACAATGTGGTGCTTTACAGTTCGGCGCAAGGCAGATGTTTTCCAGATTGCAAACGCTGCAGTTTTTAACTCACTCTGTCAGCAGCCTTCTCCCATATTTCATAGAGGACCTGTTGTAAGGCAATTTGTCTTTCAACCATTTCTTCAAACCAAAATTGAACATTACAGCAAACTGGATGGTGGGGAGGGGGAAGGAGGGAGGAATAGAACACTACTTAGTATAGTTTGAAGCTTTCTGGAAGAGTTATTTTTGTACTATAGATTTTCAAGATGTACTTAGGGCCTTAGAATCCTTACACATTTTTGACAAAGTAAGGAACAATCGTCCCCAAAATTATAACTATGTCATGTTCCATAAAAATTTTTAACCATAAAATAATTTTTTCAGAGGTGTTTTTATTATCCCCAGTAAATATTGAGTCATTTACCCAGTGCATAAGCTACTCTAGCTATGAACTTTTGAAACTCTTAACTGTTTGGGCCCTGCCAATAGGAAGAGAGTCAGAGTACTATAGGGGCCTAAAAAAGGCCTGCCAACTCAGCTTTTGAAATTAGAGGCTTTGTAAGGAGCTATGGAGATCAGCCTTTGCTTGAACAGTGCCAGAGACCTCTCTCCACTCCAGAATGGTTATGGGATGACTTCTGCTGTTCAGAACCTGCCTTCATAAGCTCGAAAACAAAATAGTATGTGCAGTCTCTTTTTGAAAAAAAAAAAAAAAAACATTAAATACTGACTGCAGATTCAAATTTTTTCTAAAAGAAAGAAAAAGATCTTAATATGGAACGTGTCTATCTATGTACTAGATCCATAGTAACCTGATCCAATTTTTCATCTAAATCTATAGACATCTATCACATCCTTCATTTGACTTCTTTGGTTTTAAGAACTGCATAGTCCTTCCAACCATTCCTTGTCATCCTCTTCTGAATGTTTCTTGCTCTTTTTAAGCTCTTATTTAAAACATTGCTTTTACAATAGATATACCTTTTTGGAAGGTGGGGCTAGTCTTTAACAACAGATAGAAGGAGAATCACGATGTTCTTGATCATGACTCAGTGTTGCCAAGAAAGTGTTCTGTTTTGCTATGTGAACATTTTTTAAGCAATTTTATCCTACTATTGCTGGATCCAAATGGGCCTTTAAGTTTTCACTAAAATTATTAATTGTTTGGGTTTTTTCATTTGTTATTATTTAGTAAATTTGCTTAACATGAACTTATCTAAGCTACAATTTTAACCTAACTGCAAGCTGTAACATTTATTTACAGAATTTCAACTGTTGGTTTGAGATCATTATTTTAGCCAGATGTATATGATCCTCTAAAATTTTAGTTCTATAGTCAGTTAGTTAAATTCAGGCTGTTTTCAAGCTTGATAAACATGTCATCATCCGATAACTAATGATAATGTTGACCATGTAGTTTTCATCAAGTATAACCTCTATAATTTGATGCTGATATGCTAATTAACACTGCTAGTATATAGGCATATCATGAATTACAAATCCATCTACTTAGATTATTATCTAACCCTTCATGTTTTGTCCATAAGGATATCATTGGTCACTTGATCAATGTTTGCTAAAGTTTAAATGTGCTTGGTCTACCACTGAAAATCAACCCCAGCAAAAATAAAAGACTTAATTTTATAAAACCTATTTAATTTTAGCACTTACTGATAATTCTTATTTAAATGTAAATAAAATATGTACAATTGGTCAACAAATTTAAGAGAAAATGCTCAATATCATTAATTATTAAGCAGTGTAAATCTAAACTACAATAAGATATTGCCTTACACCCATTAGGATGACCCCTGTTTCAAAATGTATATAGAGAGAAATTCTCATGCTTAATGGGAAGACAAAATTTACAGCAACAGAAAATAGTATGGATATTCCTCAGAAAATGAAAATGGAATTATATTATGATCCAGCAATCCCATCTCTGAGTATATATTCAAGAGAATTAAAGGCAGGTTGTTGAAGAGATATTTTCACACCTATGTTCATTGCTCATTCATCATCATTATTAAAAGGCAGAAATAAGCCAAATGCCCATACTGACAGATGAATAGATTATTAAAATGTTGTATCTACATACAATGAAATAGTACTCGTCCCTAAAAAGAGAAGGAAACCATGTTACATGCAACAACATGAATGAAACTTAAGGACGTGACGTTGAGTGAAGTAAGCTAGTCATGAAAGACTGATCCTATGTAATTCCACTTACAGAATGTATCTAAAGTAGTCAAATTTATTGAGAAAGAAAGTAGGAATGTAGTTGCCTGTGTCAGGGGAGAAAAGGAAATGAGTAGTTGTTCAATGAATATAGAGTTTTAGTTTTGAAGATGAAAACATTCTGGAGATGTTGCACAACAATGTGAATATATTTAACTCTGCTGAACAGTACACATACAAATGGTTAAATAGACATGTCTCCAAAAAATATGTATAGATGCCAATAGGCACATGAAAAACGGCCATCATCACTTATCATCAGGAAAATGCAAATCAAAACCAGAAGATACCACCTCACACCTATGGTAATGGTCCACATCAAAAAAGTCAGAAAAGAGTTGGTAAGGATGTGGAGAAAAAGGAAATTTGCATACACTTCTGGTGGGAATGTGGAGGTTCCTCAGAGTATTAAAAATAGATCTACCATATGATCCAACAATCCTACTTCTAGCTATCTACACAAAGAATACAAAAAAAAAAAAAAATTCAAAGAGATATGCACTCCTGTGTTCACTGCAGCATTCCAAGTAATGGAAACAACCTAAATGCCCAATGACAGATGAGTGGATTAAGAAGAAGATGTGGTATATATGCACAATGGAATACTACTCTGTAGTATAAAACTAATTCTTATTAGAAAAAGGTGAACTCTTGCTATTTGCAACAGCATGGAAAGCACTGAAGGGCTTATGTTAAGCAAAATAAATCAAAAGAAGAAAGACAAATACCATATGATTTCACTCGTGAGTGATATAGAGAATTCTAAGGAACAAACAAAAAAACCCAAGATGTCTTACTGCAGAATTGAGTCTACCAGATGGGGAGGGTTGAGTAGGAGCAACATGTGAAAGGGGCCCAGTGGATGGTGGTAGAGGACTCTGGTGCCTTCGTGGCAGGTATGACGTGATAACATATATTTGCAGAGGTGTGCACCTATACCTCTGAGTCACATACAGTGTCGTAGAGCAATGTTACCTCACAAATAATATAATTTTTAGAAATTGCTTAATATTTTTAGTTTTCACAAAATAGTCAAGATGCTAGGTTGTGGTTTTGTTTTATTTTACCAAATTAAAATGTTTTAAATTTTTAAAAAATATTAGCTTACCTCCTTCCTTTTGTACTGAAGAAAATTGAGACCCTGAGGATTTAAAGAAACTTTTAGTGAACTCACATGGATTCTGGTTACTAAAGTTTCTCAAGTGCTCACAAATGAGTTATTGCCTCTAACTCCTAGCAGTTAAAATATTTTCTGACGAGAACAATTTTAATCACTGTATATGGCCTATTCAGAGTCTTTTTAAGAATTCATTTGAGACTATATAAGGCAATAGATCTTAGTTTTTCCATCATTAAGTCAAAAGGGTGAATGACTGAGCCCAACATGCTAACTGAAGGTCTAATTACCACCTTTTCCCTTTAGGTTCCATGTACATGCTTACATATCACTGTGAGACCCCTATCTAATACAGACCCACTTAGTTTGTAGTTTTCAAATAATAAACGTTAGTGATCTCTGATTGCTTCCTATAATTTAAAACCTTTTGCCAGACAATTTCATGATTTAACTTACTTAATTTCCTTTGAATGTTAAGATTCTGTGAGATTTCTTCTCACCTTTTCCATTTTTAAGATCTAAACATTTTCTTATTTTAACTCAAATTAATATCCCAGATAATGCGTCCCTTTATAAAAATACCTCTTGAGTAAGAAATCATATTTACCTTTTTATAAGCTCCAGGATAAGAAAACAGTATTTTCTCTATTATATTTAATTACTAATCAAAGCATCAAATGTCATTGTAAAAATAAAATAGGAATGTCAGATGTGAACTGTGATACCATATTGTTGATTTTTAAAAGGAAATTAATCATGTGATCTAGACTAAATTGCTGGTTTCAAAAATCTTAAGTATTTAACTTGATGTAACTAATATGTGAGTTTAACTTCTAAGTAGCTGTTGAAAATATTTAAAATCTTCTCCAATCTAATATTCAACCGATTTTTTTGCAATGCATTGGAGATGTCTATTACCCTTTCAAGTGCAGAGTAAGAATAATGTCTGTTGTTCTAATGTGATTCTTTTGGTAGTATGATCCCTAATGAATATAAATCCTTACTGAAAGAGAACCATAGAATTTTAAGGATAAAAACAAAAAACAAGTCAATATAGCATTTTGCTTTTCATTAGTAATATTAATTTATTATAGATAGAGTAAAGACATTGAGATTTGCATTACAACCCCTCCTACCTCCGGCAAATTATTTATCCTTTCTCATCTACCATAATTAAGGTAACACCAGGAGCAGGTTAAAATGGTGAATAAAAACATTAGGGTTTTAAAAAGGGGTTAGACTAAGGTTAATTTTATAGTTTTCCATGGGTAAGTTCAGTTGTTCTGTGAAGTTGTTCTTGTATGATGTGTTTTGAGCCAGTCTATGGCTCCCCTTCCAGCCAAACAAACTATGTGGGGAAGTAAGTGAGTTACTATATTGCAGACTTAAAATCAGCCTGAATTTGTTTTCTGTCACTTCCAACTTGACCACATATTGTTCTGCTTGATTATTTCACTTGGCAAGAAGACATTGCAGCGTTTGCATATCCTCAGAGTAATCAGAAGGAGCCAAGTTTGACTGTGTTTAAAAGATTTAGCTCCTTAAAGTTTGTTCTCCTGCAGACCAACAGGGGGATTTGCCCCAGTCCTCCTGTTTACAATCAAAGGCATTCCGTGAATAATCTGATATGAAGTGAGTACAGAAAAGACTCCTTTGTTTGCCAGACAGGTGAACGTCCTGCTTTCTCTTGTTGCTAAAATTCTGGGCCAGAAAAATGACTATCATTACATTAATACTAAATTAACCTCATTCCTTTTGTAATTGTTACCCTCATAATGATTTCATTGAAAAATCCAAGAATAACTAGAGGAACCCCTTACTCTCTACCCCCTATAGTACTGAGAATTTTTTAAATGTTTTATATTGTTAATAATAATAGAATCTAACAACTATGTGATAGTTATCAGTATTCCAGGGTTCTTTTGAGAACGTTAATCTCTCCCTGAACCAAATAAGATAATGGTAGAACCATTATTATCATCCCCTTTGAACAAATGAGGGTATTGAGGTCAAAAAGGTTGTTTCTTGCCTAAGGATATGTAGAATTCCCAGTCTTCCATTTTTCTCCCTGAATCCCCTCTCACTTCAAAGGTAAGGGGTAAACGCTAAGTGCTTGTTGAGTACCTGGGTTTGCACAGGTATTAGACTAGATATATTCCATGTTACTTTATTGTTTTCAGCCTTTCTGAAAATTGGCATTACCATACCCATTTTATATTAGTTTGCTCAAAAAGGCTGAGTGCCTGCTGACGGGCACATGATGACATAGGCAGTCTTCAAAGGATTCAGACTCCAAAACATATATATCTTTTTTTGTATATGTGTTTATGTATATCTGTATATGTGTATGTATATGTATATATGGTAGAGACTCTTCCACGTTATTTCTGTTTACCCACCCATTCATGCACATGCAGACACAATTATTACTTAAACTCTAGTATGAAAACATACCACCAGTTCCCAGCAATTATTAGAATGGCCTCCAGAAATGCCTGGATTTTAAGTTCATCTGCCATACTGTATGTGGTGGGGACTTCAAAAGTAGCACATCTGGAAAAGCTTCAGTGTTATTGCTCATCTTTCAAACCTTCATTATCCTCCCTACTTAAACATGAAACAAGAGAAATCCTACCATGAGCAAATGGGTGCAAAACAACAGCCATTCTCAAATTCCTAGCAGTGGAGTAAGTAGCCAGAGCAAGGGGTGAGAATGCAAAAACAACATGGGAGGAATCCCTGCTTTTGAATTCCTAGCTTCACTTCCTTGGGCCCTTGTACCTTCACATTCTAATAGTCCTCACTGTCCATTAGCTTCCTCACCTATGAAAATGAAAGTAAGGGTGGCACTTGTGGGACTGATTATGATGATAAAATCAAAGAGTTAAGGAAACGTGTTTAGAACTGTAACTCACACATATTAATAATAACTAACACGACTTTGTGCCAGTAGTAAACAATAAATATTAGATCTTTTATTTTCTTTTACTCCATGGCCAGATTTTATCTTTGCCCAAATGTGGGTTAACCCACAGAGCACAGTACCAATACTGAGATTTGGGCCCCCTTCTTCATTTCTTGTGTTAAGTCAATTTATGTGGGAAGGAGATGTGATTAATTACTACTTTACCTCACTTTTTTTTTTTTTAAAGATTTATTTATTTATGCATATAAGTACTGGGGTACAGGCCAGAGGTGTGGGGGGTGAGAGGATTCACCACAGACAGAGCAGGGATCAGAACAGGCAGATCAACAGAAGTACACTGCTGAGGGGAACAGTGGGCACAGCAGGAGAGGTCTGCCGTGCCATGTGGGTCCCCTCCCTGGCCGGCAGCAAGGATCGAACTCCTGCTGCAGCGGCTGCCGTTTGCTTCATAGTGCGTTGCTTAACCCACTGCGCCACCAGGGAGGCCCCCTTATCTCACCTTAAAGAAAATATATACAGGTGCTCTTTTGGATCAGTGTTTTGTGTCCTTTGGGTAGATCCCTAGGAGGGGGATTGCTGGGTCATATGGTAGTTCCATTCCTATTATGAAAATTTGAGTGGAAATAAATGAAACTGTATTCAAAAGAAAGAAAGTTTGTACAAGTAAAAACTACACAGTATTATGTTCTCAAGTACATGTACAAGGGAAACTCATTCTTTTTTTTATAAGATTCTTCTTTTTTTTTTTTAAAGATTTTGTTTATTTTTGCAAAGAAGAGCTAAGGTGTAGGCCAGAGGTGATTCACCAGAGACAGAGTAGGGAGCAGAGCAGACAGATAGACAGATTGACTGAAATATACTGCTAAGGTGAGCAGCAGGCAAGACAGGAGAAGTCTGCTGTGCCATGTGGGTTAGCTTCCTAGCCAGGGAACAAACTCTGGCCATTGTGATGATAGCACTGAGGCTTAACCCCTAGGTCACCTGGAAGGCCCAGGAATCTCACTTTTTAAAGGAACTTTTGCATCTCTTCACTACTCTATCATATTTCCACTGTAACATTTCAGTTGGAATTTTTTGCATTGGTTATCAGGGCATAGCATTATGTAAACCATCTAATTACCATTTCATCATCCTTATGTTTATTTTGCTAGTCAAATAATTCACTAATGATAATATATGCTAAGAGTTTTTAATTTTAATGGTCAGGCTCAGACTGATTAGGAAAAAAAAAAGTATACTTTGTGTTCTTCTACACATACATTCTTTTCAAAGTAATGGTCCAGTGGGTATATAAGATTTCAAAAATATACCTCAAGGTGTTAGTGTTCTTAATTATTGGGTTCATATGAAATCATTTAAGAATTCTTGAGTTTTAGAAAAAAACATCAAGTTGGCCATTGATGCTGTGATGGAGAGAATTGTACATATTATCCAAACAGGCACCTCACTATCATGAATAAAAAGTGAGCTGCAGCCAGGTGAATGATTGAGTCAAGGTCACACAGCTTCTCAGGGACTGAGCTGGCCCTGACTTTAGGTCCCCATAGTGGCTTTTTGAACTCTGTGGCCAGGTTTCTTTAGTGATGTTGTTTCTGGAAAATGGAGGACTGACCCTGTACATCTAAACCAACCTGGCAAGGGCGTGATTTCTAAAACATCACGTTGGAGTTGATGTGGGCTGGCAGCCAGTAAAAGAAGAGCCTGTGGTTCACACTAGTGCTCTTAGGTGTATATAGTCTGTTTATGTGGTGTTTACCTTTGAAAATGTGAGAGAAACACAGGTCTGCTCATAGGGGCACCCACGTACTTGCAAAGTCTCCCCAAAGTCCCTCTGCACTTTTTAAATATCTGAACTTTCAACTTTCATACTTCAATAAAGTGTATCAAAGGTTTGATAGAAATAAATGTTAACAAGCAATGATTCCTTCTTACGGAAGAATCGTTGGTCATTTAAAACTGTATGATATGATAGCATACATGGTATTTGAATGAGTCTAACTTTTACTCTTTTCATCCCTGCATCCAGATTCGAAAGATCCCAAGGAGAAGAATAAAATGGAAATCCTCTACATACTAGTGCCAAGTGTTGCTATTCCTCTAGCCATTGCCTTGCTCTTCTTCTTCATCTGTGTCTGCCGCAATAACCAGAAGTCATCATCACCGCCTGTGCAGAGACAGCCGAAACACGTCAGAGGCCAAAACGTAGAGATGTCGATGCTGAATGCATATAAACCCAAGGTAAAATGAGCAGTTTAGAGCTATAGTTATGCTATAGGCTTCAGGCTAAAGCAAAACTTACAACCACCCCAAACTTGGAAATCAAATGAATCAGTTTTATAAGTGTGAGCTCATTTGCAGCATAACCATGTATTTCTAACTTCATCCAAAGCAGACTGAACGTATTTTTATCCATATGTTCACTTCAGCATTGAGCCAGTCAAATCACCACCTTACAGTGGCATTTGGGTTGGAAGAAATCCTTAGGAAATCACCTTTAGGCCTCATAATGTGAGCTTCTTTTCAAAGTTTCAAAAAGGAAAATTCCATATCCTTATAGGCAAACTGAAGGCAATCAACAGAAAGAAAAGAATCAACTCCATTCACTGACTTCACTGTCAAAAAAAATCATTTTATTGCATAGCAATATAAATATACTTATCACTACTTGAATTCTTATACACTTAACAATGGTAAATTTTATGTTGTATTTTTACTTTTTTAAAAAATTACTTATTTTACGCCTAATCTAAATCCCTTTCTCTTTGTTTTAAACTTATGTTAAGAGAACTGTTGTCCTTCCTACAATCTTTGAATGCTTTTTTATGGTTAACACATCTCAGCCTTCTCTTTGTACTGATCAACCCAGTTTTTCCTCTGCATCTTTCAGCATTTGGGTTGCACCAGGTCCTGGCACAGAAACCAGGGTCACTGGCCCTTACCTTAAATGGAGCACATGCACAACATCTTACAGCTGAAATACAACAGAGTCTTTCTTTCCAGAAAGCCAACACCTCGATCCCAGGCTTCTCAGCAAAGAGATTTCATTTAAATAATTCTGGATTTTTGCTTCCCAAAGCCTAGCTTTTCTTCTTGTTCCAACTCCTAGAGACATTCATTTATTCATTTAGTAAATATTTGTCTTTTCCATGGGCTAGTACCATATTATTCTTTTGATCCTCATAAAGAGGAGATGCATCATTTTTAATTAAGTCTTTGAAAAAATTGCCTTCACATTCAAATTAACTAATCTTTTTGCCCAATCAGTAGAATAATTGCAATAGACACATAGACCTCATTGGATTTTTTTTTATTTAAAATGTCTTAAGATTTTTTTTTTATTGTACTATTTGCTAGTACAGTTTTTGGATTTTTAAGTGCTAAATTTATTTTTTAAATATTCTGAGTCAAGCAAAACTACTGTTCCATTTGTGTGAATTTTTGCCTTAAAAAACCCTTCCCTGAAGACCACAGTTTGAAATGGCTTGGAAGTAGGGAAGGTGGAAGTAGAGATGCAATTCTTTTGACATCGTAGCTCCCTGCAAGCCAGCTGCCATATATGATAGCATCTCATGTAATATACACTTACCTTTCAAAGGTAGGAGAAAAAATAGAGGGATTAATATTCACACATTCAGGAAGTAATACCTAGTTGACCACTTTCATAACCCATGAAAAAAGCTTAAAGCTTTTTATGCTATAGTCTTTGTTCTATGAGGATCTTTCCCTGTCACTTTGGTTATTAAGTGTTGAGAAGCCAGAATTCTGAGTGGGAGAGAAACCTAGTTCCATATGCTTCTAGCATTTACTGTGCAGAGGCTGCAACCCCAGCGATGAAGGTTCCTCATTGCTGTGACAGGAACCACGGGAAGGGTCATTTCTATATGGGAGAAGGATGAGTACGTCTGACTCAGCCTGCAATTCAGTCTCATTTTCATTGGAGCTTTGTTTTGCAGTACATGATATCCAAGAGGCGTGATGTGTTGGTTGTATGCAATGTTCCAAAATAGAAATTCAGAGAGTTTTGTTGCATAACTAGAGAATGCTAACATACATCATGGCCACAAATTGTCAAGAAACTACCCCAGGAACTTTTACATCCATTATCTTAGTCTTCACACCTGTGGTATAGGGTAGGTATTATCACTATTATGTAGCCAGGTAGCTGAAACTCAAACTGCTAAAGTATCTTGCCCAAGGTCCAATAGTTAGTAATCGGAAGTGATAAAATGTCAATGTAGGAATTCTCAACCCTAGCCCTTATACTTGCCACCTCCCAAAATAACTTTTTCTCAAACAAATCATGCTGGGAAGGGGGTGTAGGAGATTGGGCAAACAACTCAATGTGACGCCTGTTGGACCTGTTGGTTCAGCTGAACTCTGACCTCAAGTATGACTGAGCTTGTGATAAATCCCCAAGAGACCCCATATATAACCAGTCACCAGCCTGAATGATGTAGTCATAGTCCTGCCAGAAGAATATGAAATGAGGCCAGAACAATAATAGCCCTCCATCCTCCATGGTCATAGAGACAAATGTAAAGTATACCGGGATAAATTTTCTGGCGTCAATGAAGTAAACATTGTTTTCATTATTTCTGGATCATTTCTGATGTGTGCCTTGAAGAATTTTGCAGTGTCAAGATTTCTCCAAACCAAAGCTTAGGATTTAGCCTTAAAACAGTTCACATACAGTTCTGAGCCAGAATGGAAGTAGGAATGGCTCAAGTGTATTTGACTAAGTTGAGAAGGGGAAGGAAACAACAAACACAAATGCTAACTTTTTTTTTCTTATTCTCCTAAGAAATTTGGCTCCAATCAAATTGGAGTTATTCACTTGTTTGTTTTGGTTCTTACTGAGTGCCTTTCCTGGAAAAACACAAAGGACTTTGTAGACCTTAAAGAAAATTTCTAAATGTAAACAGTCAATCTCTAAAACTGCTTTGAAAGGTCACTGACACATAAATATTACATGTACCTATAAAATGTAAAAGGAAGGGACGTACATAAGAAAGAGAGAAAAAAGTCCTGAAAACACACATCCTGCAAGAGCAAAATCAAAAAGGGTATTTGGAGGCTAAGATGACAAAGGAATGAAGATTGGAAGTTGGTATGCTGGACCAATTTAAGAAAGAGATTCTGGAGTTCTTATTTGTCCAAATGAATGTTCCCTCTGGGCTTTAACTATCTGTTTCCATCTCTCTCCACTTGCTGAGCTGCTAAAATGCCCCTAAGTGTGGAATTAAGATGAAGAGGCCCCTTCAGAGAGGACTATAGGCATTTCAGAGTTGACAGCAGGACCTGGCTGGAATCCCCAGAGAGATGGATGTTGCAGTAGGAAGTTAGAATGTTTAATGAGGTACAAGTTTCCTTCTGATCTGAGGGTAAAAGAAGCAGTAGACCAGAGAGGGAGCTTAATGCTAAGCCTTGAACAGTCAGAAATGGAGAGTCTCCTCCTGGCTCCACCTCTGACTGCCCCTGTGGCCCTGAGAAGACTCTCTAACATCTACTTTCTCAACTTTTGAAAAAGAAGTAGACTGTGCATGTAACATGCTGGTTGTTTATTTTTCTTTTATTTTGTTCAGCGAAAGATTTCAAACCATTCAGTTAAATTGGGTAATTTCCTATCTCTTCCAGTACTAGAATCCTCTGATGAGTACTCTAGTGATGCATGAGCTAAGCAAGATTCTTCTCTATTGCATAACAAATTTACAGTCTGAGTGGGTGTTTTTTTAAAGAGCTATGGAAAATGAATATGCTCTAAAATGTCTAGTGACTCTAACTTCCCTTCCTCTGATTGTTTTCCATTGCCTCTTCCCCCAAGCCCTCAAACTTCTCTCTGTCTGGAAAACAGAGAAGTCTTTAAGGGGGCAAACACGTGGAGTTTGCTCCTGGGGAGAGGAAAGGGAGCAGAGTCTGCCATCCAGCACAGGATGAGCCTATCTATTTATCCCCATCTGACTCACCTTCATGGTTTTCCCAGAAGCACAGAGGTTAAGAGGGGAAGAATTGAGAATGAGGGACAAGGTTGGTGGGGGCAGGCTGTAGCCTGAGCCTTATAGGTGTTGGGTCAAATTTCGGTAGTCCCTGAGTGATATAAGGAGCATTTGAGAGAGAGCAGGATTTGCCTAGATTTCTGAAGTTGTTAACTATTTTATTTCTCAGTTTACCCTCATCTCTCGCCAGCTTCTATTTCTTTACTTCTTTACTTTAGGAATTTCATCTCTCCATTTCCTTTCCAGTCAGCGTAAATATACTGACACTTGATTATATTCTCCACTTTTGCCAGCAGCAGGCTTCCATCTGAAAATTCCTGCTGTGATCTGGCTACCCCTTTGAAACCCCAGTCCTTATTCAATGTCACTGCACCTGGTACAAAAACATACTCATTCATTTTTCCACTCACTCCCTCAACGCATGGCTTTTGAGCTCATCCTTCTATTGTTATGTCCCCCAAAGGAATCACCAGTGATGTAATTTAGTCCAGTGACCTTTTCTAAGTCTTTATCACCTTTAACTTCTCTGTAGCATTTAATATTCTTAGCCACCATCTTGAAATACTTCTTCTCTTGGCTTTTCTCCTATCTCCTCCTATTTTCTTTACTAGCACTCCTCTTTCATTCCCAAAATGGGAGCATCCTATACTGTTTGTCAGCCCTTTTCCCCTCCTCTCTCACTCATGCTGATTTCATCCTCTGGCATCACTTTAGCTTGCACATGAGATAATGGTTCCCCAGCCTGGAAGGGCCAATCTCAGACTATAAAATTCTTCATCCAAGCACCTAAAAGCCCAAGATAATCTCTGGACCTAATTTAGCTTTCTAACCATTTTTTTTTTTTCTTAGTCAAGTTCTGCAGGGTGGTATGATACACTCTAAATAGCAAGCATTTAGAAGCAGAGAGATCTGATTACAAATCTTGGCTCCTTTGTTTCTTGGCCATGAGATCTTAAGCAAGTTCTCTGATTCTTTCTTTTCTCACCAGGATAAAAATAGTCCTTGAAAGAGATATTTTTGATACTTTAAGAAACCGTCTGGCACATCACAGGTACTCAATAACTCAAAGTTACTATTATTTATATTACAGTGTGACCAGCCACAAATCTTTTTATCAGCTACCAAATGCTGTGAGTAGGGTAATGTGGGTTGCAAAAGAAGCTATAGGATTCAGTGACTCAGAGCATTAATTGGGGTGAGGACAGAGAAAGAGAATCACGGCAAAAATTAGAGAGGTAGCTCTTTGGACAGTCCTGGTATTCCTTGTGCCCATCCAGTTGCCATAATTCCCCTACCGCAGCCCCTGTTCACACTGTGGATAAAGTCCACTAGGGTGGAGAGCACCTGGTTATGACCTCTGGGAGAATGAACAACACAAAATCTCAGCCTAAATCTATGTAAAATTTTTAATTTTGGGGAGAATGAGTATTATAAGTGAATATATCATAAATGACTCTTACAAATAAGCTAAAATGCTTCACATGCATTATCTCAGCAGAACCTTTTTGAGTCTGATTTGAAGGGTGAGAAAATTGAAACTTGAGATTGAGTTTGCACAAAGTCACAAAGCTAGTAAGTGGCAGAGCCGAAACTGGAACTTGAGTCTGCCCAGGTCCACAGCTTAAGTGCTTCCCCATTTCATGCTACAGCCTTCATTTTAGGGCTAAAATACCTGAGTCCATGTTATGAGCACTTTGTGGCTCAAGCTAACATTAAAATTACTGGCATTTCTTCTGCCTATTTCCGGATAGAATAGAACCTTTCCCATAGATGTTATAAAGTAACTCTACCATAGAATCAACCCTGGTCACCACCAAACATTCAGATTGACTCTCAGAGAGTTACATTATAGAGAAAAGAACTGTTTCTGAAGTTAAATCACTTCCAGAAAAGTGCAACTAAACTCTGAGCAAATGTGGCAAATTCTTGGTTGAAATTCTCTCTAGAATTTGATTGCATGAGCCAGAAGTCACTTAGTCACGCTGTAGTCTTTGAAACTACCCATAACCTCCCAAAATAAAATAGTAATGCCCTTTACATTTTTTAAAATGTAATCATTTTTATTTATGAATGGAGTCAGTTGTTTCACAAGTCTAACAGTGTTAACCTAAGGACCAATAAAATGTACCAAAAAAGGAAAAACAGACTTTAGTGCTAAGCAGATTCAAGTCTAGATACCAAGAGATCTCAATTTCATATATTCTTTGGGGCGCTCATGACCAGCTCAGGTAAAGGCTGCTGTTAACATGCATTGTTCATTTATCCCAGTCCATTAATGGGGACAGGAGAGGATCAACTAGAGTAAGGTGGAGACCAGCGGCCAGAAAGCAATTATACCTTGACTTTCGACTTTTACTTCAATGGATTTCAGGCTTTTATAATTGGAGAACCCTTTGAGAATCAAATGAAAACTACCATTTCTTCCCAGAAAACCGCTCCAACTTTGGAGTCAGCCATAGTTGAATTTGAATCTTGGCATCACCACTTAATCATGTTACTTCTTTAGGGAAGATACTTAACAACTGAATTCCGTAGTTTATTCATCCATAAAATGGGGGAAATCATATTATGATTTCACAGGATTGTGGTGAGGGTTAAATAAGTTGGTACATTAAGCCCTTAGCAGACCAGGGTGCAGTGTAGTCATTAGAAAGACTCTGGAGTCTAAATTACAACCAGCCAGCCATGGGATCACTTAACCACTCTGTAAAATGGGAATAATGGTCATAAATACCAATTTCATGAAGTTATTGTGAGGATGAAATGAGTTAATGTACATAAAGTGCTTATAGCCTAACACATAAACACTGTTAAAAAAAAGTATAGCCATTATTATGACCTCAATGTCTGGCACATGGCAACTATTCAATACATGGGAGCTATTCTTAGGCTCATATTACAAACATTTAGAATAAGAACTATGTATTCCTTTCTCACAGTTCTTGCCTGGTTCCTCATATATTATTCTGTGGTATAGTTTTTGATAAATGGTATATACCATATCAATTGACTAACTGAAGTAAATGGCTTTTAAAATATATGCCACACTATTGGTTGTACATGAAAATATAATAATAACATGGACCAAGCTGTAGAGTAATTTGTATTTCAAAACCTTGAATCTTGCTAAGACAGTAGTCATGCAGTATATCAACTACTAGTCAATGGCTTTTACATTTCCCAATCTTCTGAAGCAGTGCTATTTTCTTACATTGTGCAAGTCAGAATTGCTAAATCAGATTCTTTAATACACTGTGGTTATTCATCATCAAGGAACAGGGACCCAACTCACTAATACACAAAGTTCTCAAATAACATAATTTTGTTCAGTATCAATCCATGCAATGTTGATGAGAAAAAAATGATACTGACTAAAATGATGTTCTCCAAAGACTTGATTTCATATAGTGGTTTTACTTAAACTTAACAGTTTCCAAGAACCTACCATGATGGTGAGGACTTACTATGATTGTCTGATACAGAAAGGCATGCTCATTTAGTCCAGTAGTTCTCAAAGTAAAGCCTCCAGTTTAAGAGAATCCTTACCACCTGGGAACTTGTTAAACCTATAGAATCAGAAATTCTGGGAGTTGGCCTACTAATCTGTTTTATAAGCTCCTCTGGGGGTAATCTGTTTTATAAGCTCCTCTGGGGGTTCCACTGCCAACTCTAGCATAGACAGTGCTGATCAGTACTTGAGATTCAGAGAGCAAGTTAAGTCCCCAAAGAGTACAGACCTCAGGAAAAACTGCATCCAAAAAGGAAAAGGACCAGGTAATATCCTCCTATTACTCAAATACCCCTAAAATTTCAATAGGGATCTTCCTCACTGGTTGCCCTGATGGGACTTAGAATAAATGCTACTGCAGGGAATCTGCTCTTCTTGTATTCAACTAGGATAATAAATGCATGTAGCAGAAGAGACCTATAAGAAAGCAGCAGTCTTGGGGCATTAGGGCATGGGAAAGGAACCAGCGAAGGGCTGAAGGGACTTTGTGGGGAGCTTTGGAGTTGATTGCATAAACATGAATTCAGTTTTTTCGGCACCTGCTGTTGGGATCATTTTCATATGCCAGACAACTGTCCTGGCTCTGGTTCCCTCCACCCTTGTGTGACTCTGCCTTTTATCTGTTCATCTATTTCCAGTTGAGCTGAAAAATAGAGCAATTGTACCCTGTCAAGGTTAGAGGCAAAAAGTTACATAACGAGATCCACTGACATAAAATTAGTGGCAATCACAAATCCTCAACTCCTTTCCTATGGTAAAGTGAGCAGAAAATGCAGGTTAATAATAAACTGAGTCACCCAGAGGAGTCATTTCACCTAAGGTATAACTTCCCAAAGGTGGAAAGAGATAAAGTTATTGTGTCTGCTTCCCTTATCCATCTGCCACCTACATAATTACAGTTTTTAAAAGCTCTCCCCATGGTCCATTGCTTTCATATCTTATGTTAGTAGATCTACAAAGGTCACATGTCCCCAAGTAGTATTCATCACTCAGTGAAGGAAGCCACTAAATAGACCTGGCCTCCCTGTCAGCAGTTTAGACAGTCCTACCAAACTCACATCTAAAATGTTCATTTTCTGTCTGTGAAAATTGCATTTAAACTCTTCAAATATTTCTAAGGGAAGAAGCAAAGCGCAATCAGATTGAACACTAATACATCAATTTCTACATCAACTTTGATTTTTCTCCCCTCCACCCCCAAATTATATAATTTTTTAAACCTCACTGAGGCAGATGTGTGTTTACTTTGAGAAGTAAAAATGTTAACATTTCAACTGAAAGGCTGTTTCAGTTTTAAGGTACTTAATTGCCTTACAGCACATAATAAACTGAACCCATCTTGTCATTCAACTAATGGAGGGAGTGATAAAGAGATAGCTGCCCGGGACCCTATTCATTCCAGTTTGCTTTTGTCCTTGGTTTACTTTGGCACTGTGCCTCACGTGTATTTTACACTTCCTTACATTTTGTACATCCCTGTATGACAAATACTTGTCAAACAAAAACTAAACAGATTTATAACCCCTTAACTTGAAATGAGCCAAAATTGAACTGCCAAAACTTTATGACTTCATTTTCTTTCATAGTTTTCCACTACATTGGTTCAAACAGACAAACCCCACTTGAGGTCAAGCGGAGGTCATTTCACTTTCATTACTAAAATATAATTTACAATATGCCAGACCTAAACAAGTTTAGCCTAAAGGGTTTGTATAATGTAAACCATCTGTTCCTCAACAATACAGCTAATTTCCTGCCCTCACCGTACAGTCTACTGACTGCTTCTTAAGGGTTTTTATGATTTTTTAACTAGTTCAGGATTTATGTAAAATTTGAAAATGAGTCTATAGTTAAGACTCATTTGTACCAAGTAACTTGAGCATTTAAAAAATGCAAATCATTGTGTAAATTGTTCCCCTGAAACCAAGCTCTAAGCAGTTTTTTCTGGGTACTTCTATGCTGGCTGCTGCACAGGTGTTCCAAGAAAGGTTTTTGTGAAATCTGCTTTAGTTGCTTTCTGTGCTGCTTTCCCTAAGCATATCCTTAAATTCAGTTATGGTAATCTCTGATAAACTATGCCTTCCTTCTATACACTGGATTGGAGTTGGGAGAATATGCAGATGACCACCACCCAGGGTATTGGTGAGCAATGACTAGACACACTTTGGGTCAAACTGTGGCCTTTCATGAGTCTGCATAGAGAGAAAGAACAACTATAATTCCATGAGTGACCACACACTGAAGGCTGACCTCACAAATCTGCAAGGTATCAACCCCCCTTACATCCCTGGCTGAGCCTCCAGAGACAGTCAGTGTCAAACTGGGATTGGGGGCTAACAGGCTCCTCTGGTTTCAAAAAGAATGGTGTGGCCCAAGCAAAAGGCCTTGCACATGCAAGTGAGTTCTTTTGGCTCTGCTAAAAAAATTCTTGGTACTTTCTCTAAGCCTCCTTCTCCATCAGTAAAATGGCAAGAGTATGGGTTCTTACAAAGGAACAGAGAACTAATTTGCTTACCTCAGTGTGAGGGAATGTAGCCAGACTTCTTAGCCCATGAAGCCCCAGGGGCCATGTATCAGGCTCGTGCCAAGGTTCTGTCCACTCCTTCCCCACCTTCTCTTCCACTCCCCAGAAGCTTGGCCTAAATACTTTCTTTCCCATCTGCCACCATCCACTCTTTCACAAGGGTTCTTGCTCCCTCTGTCTCCGTCTACACCTCCCAGAATCCTCAAGGAGCAGGCCACCGGTCACTCAATTTCCCACCCACCCTCAGTCTCCAAAACCACATTTTTGGTCCTTTTTAAGAATTGTTTTCAGCTAACAACTATATAATGTCAGAGAAAGCTTAACTGGAGAAAACTTAACAATTTTTTTTTACACGGAGGGAACTACAGAAGACAGTCTAGAACTACTTAAGGCTGTAAATAGTTCTAAATCATTGGTATTTACTACTTAATTACTAGGTTCCTTAATAAGGATAATAAAGAGATTTAAAGAGCATTTATTAGGTGAAAATTACTTTTATACTTTATTGCATCTAATCCCTGCTATAAGTATGTAGGTTAGATATTACATTAATTCATGAATTTGGAAACAGGTTCAGAAAAGTTAAGAAACCCACCCAATGTCAGCAAGCTAACACATAGGACCTATCCCATAGGGTTGTTGTGTTATATAAATGAGTTAATATTTGTTAAGTGCTTAGAACAGTGCCTGGCACATAGTCATAGTAAGTGCTATATGTTTTAACTATTATTAATAGAAAGCAAGGTCCAAAATGCAAATTCAGATTTGTATAAGTTCAAAACTCACATGGGTTGAATTACACTACACTGCCTATGGGTTAGTTTCAGCCATAGGAAAATCCTAAGGAGAAGGTGGGGTGAGGACAGCAAGCAGTAGCCCTAGTTCCATATTCTATTCCCACAATATCCCTTGGGTTTAGTTCCTAATTTCTGTTTTCCCTGCAAAGAAATGTATTCCTCAGTGTCATATCCTTTTCTATCACCAAAAGTCTGGAGATGCTGTTTAGGTCAAAAAGTAAGTCATAACCCATTATGCCATTCAATTGGCACATGAATTGGATTCATTAACATCACTAGGAAGAGTTCTGCTGAAAATCCTAATCTTAACATCAGGCAGCAAAAATTCCCTTTGGTATATTCTGGCTACAAAAGGAAAATCATCAGAATGTTGCAAGAAAATAAAGAGGGTTGGTTCAGGTGATTACTTCTCCTATCACACATATCCTATTCTCCCAAAGGAATGCCATAGCTTATATAAGAACCAGATCCTAATAAACAAAAGGAAAAGTAGTGGATGGAGCTGTGATTGCAGAAGAAATTTCTGATTTAACCAGATGGAATGATTGATTACATACTTCTTTTAATTATTTACCTCTTTATTGTTAATATATTCACTTGGTTCAAAATGTAAAATAGTATGAAATGAGAACCCCCAGCCTCCCCTCCTTGCTCCTTATTTTCACCTCCAGTAATCTGACTGCTGTTTCCTGGGTATCCTTTCAGAGTTTCTTTATGTGTTTATAAATAAATATGAGTATATTCTTTTTCTTTCACACAAAAGCAGCATACAGGACTAACTGTTCTTTTGCTTTTTATTTATAACTTAGCAGTAAAATTTTGGAAATTTTTCTGTATCGGTACATAGCATCATCATTTGTTCTTATAACTGTATACTATTCTGTTTACAAGCTCGACCATAATTTATTTAATCAGTTACCATTAGGTGGACAGTTAGGTCATTTCTAATCTTTGGTATTATAAATAATGCTATAATAAATAGGACTGGATTAATAAGCTTTCACTTACTGAATGTTTAAAACAATGCATTACCGTTATGTAGAAGAAATAAATTATCTATATTTCCAAATAAAAACTCCATAAAACCTGCTTTAGTGAAAATAATTAATATTATATTTTTAAATTAGTGTTTCAAAATTCTCAGTTACATTTTGTTCTTTTAAGTGGATATTTTGCTGCATTTATTTACATTTATAATTAGGTTAGTGGGCATTTTGCCCTAGAAAATATCAGCCTGGAATAGAGCTCATTATGGCTTCTAAATTAGTATCGATTAGGGAAATCTTTTACTTAATTTTCTAAACTGTTGTTTTAAACT
Organism: Galemys pyrenaicus; assembly: GCA_019455555.1. NCBI lineage: Eukaryota > Metazoa > Chordata > Mammalia > Eulipotyphla > Talpidae > Galemys > Galemys pyrenaicus. Next base: position 13,823,414 of record JAGFMF010012074.1, on the reverse strand, counting down.
CTCACAAAGAGCTTCAATTCTGTAAGTATTTGCAACATTTTCAATTTAAGTTGGAATGCTCAGAGTAGTATTCTCTTGCTCAGAAATAAGGATTTACTTTTAAGATTTATTTATTTATGCATATAAGAGCTGGGGTACAGGCCAGAGGTGTGGGGGTGGGTGGGGTGAGAGGATTCACCAGAGACAGAGTGGGGAGCAGAACAGGCAGATAGACCAAAGCACACTGAAGAGGGGAGCAGCAGGCGCGGCAGGAGAGTTCTGATCACCATGGGGATCGAACTGGTGCTACAGTGGCAATGGTCTGCCTCATAGTGCATTGCTCAACCCACTGCACCACCAGGGAGGCCCCAGAAATAAGGATTCAAAGTGCAGGATTATTTTTAAAATCATACTTGATGTACAAATATATTGATTTTATGACTTTTCCCCCTAACAAATTAAACTAAATGCTAAACGAGGTGAACTTCACAAATAACCCAGAAATACTTATTTTCATACGAACTGGGTCTTTCTCTTGTTTGTTTTAAGGTCAATCAGTAAACATTCAACATGTAAAGCTGTAGGGAAGGGCAATGTCTCTTTTAAAGAAGTTGAAATCTGATTAAGAGGACAAAATACATTCATAAAAAGAACCAAAATACCAAGATGATGATAGCTAAAAGTTAAAATAGCACTTTACCATGTGCCAGACACAAAGATAGTAGTTTAAGATGGTAACTTATTAAAAGCTCACAACTTTACGACATAAGTATCATTAGCATCAGTTATTATTATCCATTTCATACATAGGTGAAGGAATTGAGGCAGAGAATGGTTAAATATTGAACCTAAGATCACACTACTGGTAAGTGGAGAAGGCAGGATTCCAATCTAGATTACTGGCTGTTGAGCCAGACATGTAATATAACCAACCATGCATGTAACCAGACATCTTATGGCCTTTTGGTTGTGGTGGTCTTAAACAGAACTCCAAAAGAGGCAGAGACCATAGTGATGAGGGATGAAGCAAGGATGAGGCAATCAGAATGGAGAACGATCCAAACTTCCCACCTCTACTGGAGATCATGTAGTAGTTTCTCTGACTTTAAGTGGAATAAATATCCTAAGAACATGAGAGCACTGGAGGAATAATGATATTGGGTGAGAAGGTGCATGGTGTTTGGAGATGTTCAGTGAAGACCTGTTTAACTAAAGTGATGCTTTCAAATAGACAAATAGCAAGTATATACAGGTTAGGACTGAATCCAGACACTCTAAGTACATGCCTAAAAATTAAGACTGTATCCTGTGCAGCATGTCTGCAGCAATGCATCTTACAATCTAACATTTACTGAAATCCCCCGGAGTCTTAATAAATGCACGTTCTGATTTCATAAGTCTGAAGTTGGTTCAAGATTCTGCATTTGTAGTAAACTTTGCATGGTGCTGATGTTCCTGTTCCCAACATGAGACTTTGAGTGACAAGACTCTAGGAAGCAACAGGAAACCATTGGTGGAGCCAGAGGTGTGGATGGGGGAGGGCGAGGAGAGGGAGCTCCAATTACCTATGGACTCTTCTGACACTGGCAGCCATCAAATTTAAAGACTTATAGACCTACAATGTTTTTTTTTTTTAACCTGATGTGTAAAAACTTTTTTTTATATGCCCTACCCCTCCTTTCAGAAGCATGTCTTTCTTAAGAAATGTTTTTAAACCACACTTCTTGTCTTTCATACAGAGCAAGGCTAAAGAGCTTCCTCTTTCTGCTGTACGTTTTATGGAAGAATTGGGTGAGTGCGCATTTGGAAAAATCTATAAGGGTCATCTCTATCTCCCAGGCATGGACCATGCTCAGTTGGTTGCTATAAAGACCTTGAAAGACTTTAACAACCCCCAGCAATGGACAGAATTTCAACAGGAAGCCTCTCTGATGGCTGAACTACACCACCCCAATATTGTGTGCCTTCTAGGTGCTGTCACCCAGGAGCAGCCTGTGTGCATGCTTTTTGAGTATATGAATCAGGGGGATCTGCATGAGTTCCTCATCATGCGATCCCCACATTCTGATGTTGGCTGTAGCAGTGATGAAGATGGGACTGTAAAATCTAGCCTGGATCATGGAGATTTCCTGCATATTGCAATCCAAATTGCAGCTGGCATGGAATACCTGTCTAGTCACTTCTTTGTCCATAAGGACCTTGCAGCTCGAAATATTTTGATTGGAGAGCAACTTCACGTGAAGATTTCAGACCTTGGGATTTCCAGAGAAATATACTCGGCTGATTACTATAGGGTACAGAGTAAGTCTTTGCTGCCCATTCGCTGGATGCCCCCTGAAGCCATCATGTATGGCAAATTCTCTTCTGATTCAGATATCTGGTCCTTTGGGGTTGTCTTGTGGGAGATTTTCAGTTTTGGACTCCAACCATATTATGGATTTAGTAACCAGGAAGTGATCGAAATGGTGAGAAAGCGACAACTGTTACCATGCTCTGAAGATTGCCCACCCAGAATGTACAGTCTTATGACAGAGTGCTGGAATGAGATTCCTTCCAGGAGACCAAGATTTAAAGATATCCATGTCCGGCTTCGGTCCTGGGAGGGACTCTCGAGTCATACAAGTTCTACTACTCCTTCAGGAGGAAATGCCACCACACAGACAACCTCCCTTAGTGCCAGCCCTGTGAGTAATCTCAGTAACCCCAGATATCCCAATTATATGTTCCCAAGCCAGGGTATTACACCACAGGGCCAGATTGCTGGTTTCATTGGCCCACCGATACCTCAGAACCAGCGATTCATCCCCATCAATGGCTACCCAATACCTCCTGGATATGCAGCGTTTCCAGCTGCCCACTATCAGCCAACGGGTCCTCCCAGAGTGATTCAGCACTGCCCGCCTCCCAAGAGTCGGTCCCCAAGCAGCGCCAGTGGGTCAACTAGCACTGGCCATGTGACAAGCTTGCCCTCATCAGGATCCAATCAGGAAGCAAATATTCCTTTACTACCACACATGTCGATTCCAAACCATCCTGGTGGTATGGGTATCACCGTTTTTGGCAACAAATCTCAAAAACCCTACAAAATAGACTCAAAGCAACCATCTTTGCTAGGAGATTCCAACATTCATGGACACACCGAATCTATGATTTCTGCAGAACTGTAAACTGCATGACTTTTGTAAATGTGGTATACAAGAAAAACTAGAAAGCCGTAGAAAAGATTTATATTCAAATGTTTTTATTAAAGTAAGATTCTCACTTAGCAGACAGTACAACAAGTATCTTCTGTGAAGTTTAACTGTGTCTTATCAAGCAAGGCAGACACCGGCCAGGAAAAAAAATACATTGTGGGATTTATACTCCATCAGGGTGCATAACATGGCATTGGGATCAGTACCTCTGGTTTCAAGTACTGAGAACTGTAAACCAGTGAAGAGGAAAAGAACCTTATATTTTAATATCAAACCAAAAAGGAAGGTCAAATGGTGGTGTATTCACCTCCAGTCGCCATGACTGGTCTCTTCCCCAAAATGTGTATATACCGCAGCATTTGTCTACCTGCTGTCTTTTCTTCGGACAGATGTTCAGGAATTATATTGATTCAGTTTAGACTCTATACATGTTTGTATGGAAGCAATTTTCAGAATCAATGAGGAAAACTTAGGCCAAATTAGGAAGTGAGCCATAAGACAAATATAAGATTTCCCTGAAGCCTTTTACATAGTGGGCTCCTTTGGGAAGGTGCAAACTAAGCGCCTTTGTGTATCTCCTCTGCTGGTCATGAAGGCCTTTTCTACAGTGTGTTACACAAACACTTGGAATGATATATGTCATCGAAAAAGGCTAAATGTGGATGCTGGAATTGTGGGTTATTAGTTCACTTTGTTGCATTCCAAAAAAAGTACCAAAGGAAGCACAGTCAGGAAAAAGGGCCCTCGACATGTACCAGCATCCATGGGAGACAAACAAGGGTTCCCATGGGGACAGCCTCACAGGCTGGAGAGTAGAGCGGGCTGCAGATGATCACATCAGTACTTGCCACCTTCTGCCTATGAGTTGTCCAGTGGGTAGGGTCCTCATCATCAGTTGACTCTGGGGAGGTAGGAAACTCTACAACACCAATATCTAGTTAATCTGATGTTTCCCTCATGTTTTTTTTCTGATCCAAAATGTTCGCAGATTTTTCTAGCACCAAGAGTTAAGACAGTTTATTCATAGAGTTAGTTGGAATCCAAAGACTATGAATTTTATTTTGTCAAATATTTCAGTATTTTTTTAATAAGTACTGAGTTCTCACTTCAAAGATTACCAAGAATTGAATTATTTAAGCTGGTAAATAGACGTAACAGGATCACTTTTGCCTTAGTTAGAGGGAGGTATCGAATGTGCATCTCATGCTATTTACCTGCTAGCCATCTTTTGCCAAGTTTAGAATTTTTAATGGGTTTCAAGTTCTATATAGGAAGGAATTTTATGGTTGCATTTTCTCTAGTTACAAAAATAACTGCTTTAAGGACAGTGTCTCAAAGTCTCTTTCTTTTTTTAATTTTATAGCTAAAGAGACTTATAAAGAGACTTACAGGATATAAAGTAATTCCGGGAAATATTTGATGAGAATATAAGTGAATTAGAAATATGTTGATGTTTCAATTTTTAAAAATACAACTAGGGCCGTAAAATCAAGGAAATATTTTTACCAAAATGTGTTGCCATTTCCCAAACAGTGAATCTTCAGACATCATACAACGGCTTAAAGGTACTGTGAACTCAAAGAATTAGCTATATCCAGATTTATTGATAGATAAACTGGTAGAAAAAAAGACATTTTGTGACATAAATAAGCTGATTCATAAGTTACATTTCTTAACTTTAGGTAGAGGAGAATGTTTGTATCCTTTTGTTGCTATGCAACTGTTTAATGGTGAAGATTCAAACCACAATTTTTATATCCTACGACAATCAACTATTTTCCACGAATATTTATTATTTTAAGTAAACACAGCTTCAGTGAATCTGAGTTTTTCTAGGAGTCCCTTAAAGGGAAATGAGCATTCCATGAGCCAGTAAAGTACCTACTCTGGAAAAACATTACTATGATTAAAAAACAAATTCAAGTTAGTTTTTTACAAAGTACATTTATTTTTAAACATTTTATAATTACTAAGGTCATTAAGGTGAGCAAACTAAATTTCAAAACCACTTGTAATAATGTATTTTATAATAGCACTGTGACTACATAACACAGTCCCTTCTGTATTAAAATAGTATTTTTTTCACAAACTGAAAAATATCTTTTTGCTTGTTGACTGTTAACAATGATTTGTAAGATGACTATTTTCAGATTTTTTTTTTGCACAAAACTGTTTATGGTTTGTATCACAGAAGTGAAAATATATCTCTGCATTTTTATATCTGGTCTGTTTTCTTTTGTTTGTTTTTAACTTGATATAGATTTTCTTCAAATATATATGGCAATATTCATATATCCTGCCTTGTCATCTTTCCATATTTCCATTGCATGCATATAATCACTGTATTACTTAATGTTTGAGTTGTTACTATGGGCATTTCAAATAGACAAGCATGGAACTGTTATGACGAAAAGGCTATTTTATGTTGAGGTTATATGCATTTGTATTTCACACACAAGAGACGATATTAAACACTGATTATCTTATGCTGCTGTTTATTAAAAATGTTACCATAAATATCATTTCCAGAATAGTGCTATCATGGAAGTATTTGGGAATGTTCATATTATTTCTCCTAGTGAGTGATATTTCATAGAAAGATAAGTCATAATTCCTATTTACTGCTATTCACTGAAATGATTTTTTTAAGTGGGATTTTAAATAGATGGGCATTCTTTTGCTATTGATCTTAGTTGGGGGGTAGAATTCCAAGACTATCTGTGGCAAGATTTTAATTTTCAAATCAAATAACACTGAATAATTACGGTACAACCAGGTGGAATGTAATCAGTTTTTTAAAAAAAAGTTACATCCTTTTTGGCCTCTATGCTTAGATATCAAAAACATGTCTTAGAACTCCAAAAAAGAAAAAGCTGTGTACATCATATCATGTTTAACTTAGATTCCAGCCATACTGATAAAATAAATGTGGTCATTTAATTGTCACAGCTTATCTTTATGACCATATCTGCCCAAAAGAAAGAATTCCCCATCTGGCGATTAATATACACTGTCAAGGAAAATAAGTATCATTATGAAAGTTCAAAGAACTTGTCCATTTTTGCTATTTAATACAGAAGGGAATACAATAAAACCTTCAGGGCCTTATCCATCTGTTTTAGGTACAGCTCTTGTCACCACCTCAACGCTCAAACTCAATAAAGCAATCACTTCACATAGCGGTAAGATAAGTGTCAGGTGGGGTTTCTCCCTCTCCCTTGAATTCCTCAATCTGCCCTTCACTCCTATTTCCTTCTTCTGTCTCTCCACACCCTTATCTCCCCCTCCCATCACCAATCATGCCAAGTATGTGATTGGGACCTTAATTCCTTAATCACCAGCATCTGCAAGCTCACAGTGCCACCTCAGATGCCTCTTGCCAACCACAAAAAGCTAAATAATGAGAAGTTCTATTATCTACACACCACCAAAGGTGAGTACCTGTTTCAGTGGCTCTCAAAGTCTAGACCAACAGACCTCCGAACTGGTTAGAAATACAAATTCTCAGGTGCTATGTTGAAGTACTAAGTCAGAAATTTCAGGCTTGAGATACCAGCAGCTAGTGCTTTAACAAGCCCTCCTAAATTCTAAAGAACCAGAGAGCCTGCCTAAGTTAAAGGTATGGCAGTGGGGGCGGGTGATCATTGCAATTTTAGTAGTATAGACATAGGCATGTAATAACATCTTAGTTCACATAGTCCCTTAACAAAAATCAAGTGTTACTTAATCAAAAATTCAACACTAAAACTTTTTACATTAACCATTTGACAGTTGACTTTATTTTTTTGTAGTTGTTACTTGGATCAAAACCTGACAGCATCCAGCCTTTGTCAAGAACATACTCCTGTCTAGTTCGTCCACAGCCCATATTCTTGGAGAGTGACCAAAATCTTTTTCTTTAATGTGGACAGTCTCAAAAAAACACAGTTTCTTAGTGCAATTTTTTTTCTCTCCTTGGACAGATGATTAACACAACTAAAAGAACTCTTCTCTGTGCTTGAACTTAAAGTTGAGGTCAAGGATAGGCTGGTTTTTCTTGGGAGGAGGGAAGGCCAAGCTCATAGCCAGCACAGAGCACATAAGCAGCTGCACAGGCTCCTACCCTCCCCTGCACTTCCTGTGACAACCTGACCTCGTTGGCTGCATGTGGTTACCTGTGGCTTGTTCGCCAGCTGCAGCCCATCAGCCCTAGCTGGCCAGCCTAGAGCGTGCCTCTGCTTGGGCTATGCTCCCATTGCCTTTATTGTCTGAGAGCTCTGAGGGAAGACAGGAGGAGGGAGCCAGGGAGGTGCTAGAGGTGAAACTCACACTCACATTAATTAATAGAGTTTTTTGTCCCTCTCAACCCATAGTTTAAATGCTAAAGAGGAAATGCTATTTTAGAAGAACAGAAGGAACAAGGGAACACACACATAAGAAAAATTTTTTAAAGTATGGCCACACCTGAAGTTTCTTACCATAAGAGCCAAGAGTATTTGGACACTGTCACCTCAAAGGAAGGAGAGCATTGCAAGCTATCAGAGTGCTCAAAGTCAATGTAATCTGCTGGGAAATCAGTCAGGAATGTTCTAGAAACAGACATATAGGAAGCTGGCCTGCTGACATATTCATGACTGGTCAAACCCTAGGTATCTATGAATTGCTTGTTCACAAATGCTTGTTCACAGTACTGGTTAGCCAGGTCTGACATGATGCTGTGTGTACTGAAGTGACCAGGTCAATAAATATTCATTTTCAGGAATCTAACTTATACATATAAACAGGTCAATATTTTCATAGGCCAAAATAAAGATTATTTAGGGAATATTCCCTTTGAAGGATATTAATTCAATCTTTATGGACCTATGTTCTTCATTATAAATCCAAAACAACAGAACACACTGTATAAAGCCAATGATAATTACTAAAGCTCTCACTGACCTTAGAGGCATATGAACCTTGCATCAGAAATAGATGGAGGTTAGTCTCCATCCTACACTATTTCAGTCCTTGAACATGGGAATGATGACTGTAGTTTTATCATCTGGGTCCACTGTAAAAGGATTCCTTGAAAGATTTCATTTGGATCGACCCACATTAAAATTAATTAAACAAAAAAAATTCTTAAAAAAAGAACTGAAACATGCTAAAGGTGTGTTTAGTTTAGTAGAGCCAACCTAGTAAGACTAAAACTAATACTCAGCAAAATGACTTATTTGATTCTGGAAATAGAGTATAGTGCTTATATCAGTCAGCTGAGTTGCAGTTATAACCCCAAAATCTCAGTGGTTTGCCTTGCAAAAGCAAACATTTATTTCTCATTCATGTCAGCAGAAGAGGATCTGCTGCTGCAGCCACTTCCCAGACTCTGAAGGACAAGCTGTTTGTAGACAAGGAAAAGAGCAAGGGGTGGAACTAAAACACAATCACTCAGAAAACTTCTTTTCAGACATGCTTTATATCTTACATCGTCTCATTCAACACAAATTCTGAGCCCAAATATGGCTGTAGGACATGGATGTACAGATGGTCCCTGACTTACGATGGCTTAACAACTTTTCAACTTTAGGCTGGTGTGAAAATTACATGCAGTTAGTAGAAACAGTACTGAAAAGTTTTATATATTGGTATTTTCTCTGCCTACCAGTATGCAGAAATACTTTCGTGATGCCAGCCAGCAGCAGTTAGCCACAGCTCCCAGGCAGTCATTCAATCAGGAGGGTAAACAACCCATACTCTATAAACAGTTTTTAACTTTCAACACATTATTTAACAAATTGCGTGAGATACTAAACATTTTATTATAAAATAGGCTTTATATTAGATGATTTTGCCCAACTGTAGGCTACTGGAAGTGTTCTGATGGCTATGATGTTCAGTAGGTTAAGTTTTAAATGCATTTTCTTTTTTTTAAAGACTTTATGCATATAAGGATTGGGGTACAGGCCAGAGGTGAGGGGTGAGAGGTGGTGAGAGGATTCACTGGAGAAAGAGTGGGGAACAGAACAGGCAGATTGACTGAAATACACAGCTGAGGGCCGCAGCCGGTGAGTCAGGAGAGCTCTGCTACGCCATGTGGGTCAGTTCCTGGCCAGGAACTGTGACTGTGAAGCAGTGACTGTGGATGCTTCACAGTGTGGTGCTTAACCCCTTGCGCCACCCAGGGAGCCCCTAAATGCATTTTCAACTTAGGATATTTTCACCCTACAATGGATTTATTAGATGTAACCCACCACAAGTCCAGGAAGATCTGTACCTAGCCCTGCTGAGAGGTACTTGCAGTTACAGCATCACAGTCAAACACAGGGATGTAAAATTTCTTACAAGAAAGGGGGATGAGAGTTGCAAACTTTAACATAATCCCCAAACCAGCTGAAGCCATAAGTGGACGGAGCCAGTACAACAAATGCATGGCTCAGAGTCACTTCTCTCCTGCACTAGTGGCCCTCATCACTAACTGGTGTTCTCACCTGAGCTCAGATTTTGATCTTAAAATGTTCAATGTACTGCCCTGGGTAACCTATTTATTGCCCTAGAGCAATAGTTGTTAAATCACTATTATCATAATTGTTTGGGAGAGTCTCAAAACTGCACTTGAGCCTTGAACTGCACAAATCGGCTTACATGCAGTTTTGGTTTTTTGGTTGTGTTTTTTTTTTAATAGTAACAATTTTTTTTAATTTGTTTATGCATACAAGAACTGGGGTACAGCCAGAGGTGCGGAGGCAGTGAGAGGATTCACCAGAGACAGGATGGGGAGCAGAACAGGCAGATTGACCAAAATACACTGCTGAGGGGAGCAGCCGGGGCAGCAGGAGCGGGTCACCCCCCACTCTTGCCGGGGCAGAGATCAAATAAGTGCTGCAGTGGCTGCGGTTTGCTTTATAGTGCATTACTTAACCCACTGCGCCACCAGGGAGGCCCCTACATGCAGGTTTTTCCCCTGGAACCCAGATTCTGGGTTCACAGTTTTCGAACAACTACAATGTCCATGGTTGAATACCTGGATGTGAACTACATAATCCCCTGAGGTGTTCAAGGGACAATGTATAACTTCTCAGGATCATCCCAAAATCACAAAAGCTACCTTAAGATCTATAAATTGTTAAGACATAGTGTGAAACAGTGTATGGTCTAGGCCCTCTCTCTACCCTCATGGAACCTGAATAAAGAGAAGAGCTTCAGCATGTACTTTTCAACTGCTCCAACACATGAGCCAGATGACCTTGAGTAAGTAAGGCAATCTCTGTTTCCTTATCCCCCAAAAATGATCTAAATGTAGCATGGAAGTTAAGAGTGATGGTCATGGGATATTAGACAGCCTAGGGGTAAATCTCCTTCACCTCTTGGTCACCATGTGAATTTAGCCAAGTGATTAAACTATTTCTTCAGCTGAGAAAGTACTTCACTGAATGCATTAAAATAATTAACTAACTCATGTAATCTGCAGGAGATTGTCTAATACACAGTTATCAAAAATATATAATTTTATAATCTTTGTACAATACCTGTCTTTCAGACTTCATATGAGCACTTAATGAGAATATAAATATATGAAGAATCTGGCATCTAATAGGTGCTCAAAAGTCATAACATTGCCATTGTTCAGTGTGTTTTAAACCATTTTTTGAAAGAGATGCATTATTTTCTAATGTGGTAAAATATTTAGAGCATGAAATATTCTACTTAATTATTCATGCATATGCCATAATGTGGAACACTAGTACTGATGCCAATGAGGTGGGGGTGGGCTTAACCCTTCAATAATTTCCATCATCTCCCTGCAAACCACCCCTAATAAACATACACTAAGTAAAAACAGCTTATCCCTAAGCCATCCCTAAACCAGATGTCATCCCTTACACCCCCTCCAAGCCATTTGCCACCTCAAAGCTTCTCCCATGTTGAAATTCTGGAACTATCCCTGGGGGCAACTGAGAGCATTATGGCTAGGTATATTAAACCGAACTATAGTTGAAGGAAGCCCAGAATAATTATGACCTTTAAACAGTTCCCCTACCCCCACACATAACAGTCACAGTTGTTCTTAGGTATTATTCAATGCCATATATCTCAAGCATGCAGGGAATGAAATGAAAGGAGACCCGAGTCTCCTAAAACACTTCAGCACATGTAAAGTTCATGGGCAGGCAGTGCATTTCTTCACCGTCAACATCCATGATACCCCCTCCCAGAAGTATTCTTCGTATTACATTTTAGAACTTTGATTATGGTGTTTGGGCACCAGTGTGCCTTAGGAAACAAACTGGGTTCCTTTAAATACCAAGCACCAATCAGCTGTTACCAAGTTGCCTAGGCAATTTTAAGGTCCTTGCTGCCCAAGATAGGGGGACCAATAGAACTAGTGTACCAAGACTAGCCCATTTTGAGCAGTGAAAGTCCTTTGTCCCAGGAAAGCCTTCAGTCCTAGGGGAACCTGGACTCAGTAATCACTGCAAAAGTAAAAATGGTGGCGGGAATCCGAGCTCCTCTCTGTTAGGTAGAAACAAATTAGATAGAAATGTGATCAACTAAGCCCTGCATCTCTGGTGTCTTACAGGCAGAGGTTGAATGATTTTGTAATTAGCACTATTCTAAAATTTGGGGAAAATCCCCCAAAAAGAGTGAACTAAGTATTTCTTTGAGCCTAGGCTCCTATTAGTAAAAATAAAAATTTTAAATGAGAAATTTCAGGAATTTAAGTCACTGAAACATACTGCTCACCTCTTTCTTCCTGTTTGATCTTTGAAGATTAGCATTCAGGACTTTTCATGACATTTATATTGAGGAAAGAATATAAGATTATTAGAAGCAGAGAAACTCAATATTGAGAACGCACATCAAAAGGTCTTCAAGACAAAGAAGGGATCATATGATTTGAAACCGAAGTTACTAGAAGCATGTGTGCTGCACTTCATTTTCTAGTTAACAGCGTAACATACGTCAAAATATGATTTAAAACACTTCTCACAGCTGAGCTGACATTTGGCGATCCTCAGCCTTCTTTTGCTGTTGAGGATGGGGGTTCAAATCCAAATGAGGTTAACACTTTGTACTGATACATATTCCTGGTGGAGAAGAGAAAATCTTTTAGTGTAAGTAAAATGAAAACATCTGTTCAAGTCCTAGGGAGAGAATTGTTTTTTAAAAGAGGGGGGAAGGGATGCTTGATTGTTAAAGCTCAAGATGGCCTCAGTAACTTTGCCATTGTTAAATAATTACACTGTCAGTTTCCATGCTAAACAGGGATGATGAAAACTTGTCCATAGCATTTGCTCAAGATTTTTCAAGATCCCATACCCATTTTATCTCCTAGCCCTGTCTAAATGATATGATAATATATGTTAATGTATGCTAACTGGTTTCAATTTCTTTGCACATTAAATAGGGTAAACTCAACTCAGTAATGACTGACCTTTAGTCACATAACTTATCTTGGTTAGTTGCTATGCAATCTACATCACAAGTTGTATTAGTTATTTATTGCTATGAAACAGAACACCACAAATGTAATATCTTAAAATAATATTCATTTGTTACCCCATAGTTTTGTCAGACAGCTCTGAACGTGGTATGATTGAATTCTCTGCTCAAGACTGTGTTCTAAAGTGAAATTCAGGTCCACTTCCAGGCTCATGTGGTTGCGGAAAAATTCAGTTACTTGTTGCAGGAGTGAGGTTCTGGTTCTCTTGCTGGCTATCAGCCAGCATGCACACTCCACTCCTAAAAGCTGTGCGCATTCCTTGCCACAAGTCCCTTTCCATTTTCAAAGTAGCAACATTTCAAAGTAGACTTTCCCTCACATGGAATATTTTGAATCACTTCAGAAAGAATCCAGTACCATATAAGGACTCACCTGATTAGGTCAGATTCACTAAAGATCACCTCTCTTTCTTAGAGTCAACTGCACAGTCCTGAGGTTTATGCAAGGAATGGAGACATTGGAGGTCACTTTTGCATTATCTCTACCATAAAAAATACAATGCAACATTTCTTTTTTCAATCCTTTAAACCTGTTTTTATAAGAAAAAACCCTAAGACAATGCCCAAAACAGCACATAGTAGGATTTAATTCAACCTACTCTTCACTTGAATGTACAAAAGCAATGAAACAATTATAAAAACAAGAAAACAAGCATAAAACGTTTTTTACTACTAAGTTTTCCTTTTATATTTCATATTTTTTTATTTCTTCAAATTTATTATCAGGAGTGACTAAAGTAAAAAGTAGAATTGAATCCCATCATCATCGTCATGGAACTGGCTTAAAGAGATAACTGTTAAGATGAATATGATTGCTTCCAATTTTCAACTACTCAGTAAATAATTGCCACTGATAGAGAGCCAACAATCTTTCAAGAATGTTCAGGATTTATCATATAACACTTGTTCACTAGGGTGAGGAGAGGGTGAGGGATGGTTAAAAGCATGGATTCTGGAGCTAGATAATCTTGGTTTAACCTTTCAGTTCTGTGACCTAGGGCAAATTATCTAGAGTCTCTGTGTCTCATTGTCCCTCATCCAAAAAAGTAGAATCATAAAAATACCTGTCTCATACACTTTTTTTTTTTTGAGGATGAAATGCACTTGTATAAAACATTTAGAACAGAGTGCCCAGTGCATGGTAAGTGCAGGTGTTGATTATTATCACTTATTCTATGCCAGCCAGTAACTTGAGCGTATGATTTCTTTTAATTCTCACAATGATCTGGAGATATAGGTATTACTCTTGGCTACATATTACTGTAATATGATGACAAAATATAAATACAGGGCAGCTAAGTAACTTTTAGACTATATAAGCTAATAAAATATCTGTGTGCTTTATGCTGGGATACAGCACTCACTTATCTTAAGATCAACTGTCATTTACCACCAGGTTTATTAATAAAAATAGTGGAAAGACTACAGATGGGGATTTATTTTCCTGGTTGTGTTGGTTTATTAAAAAACAAACAACAACAACAAAAAATCTGATGAACAGACAGATGATATGGTTTAGGAATGAGAAGTGACACGGATAGAACATCAATGTTATATTGAAAATTATAATTAAAGTTTTATATATATAAACTATATACAAAGTTATATTAAGATAATTATATTAAAACTGACATTTGTTATCATAAATGGAAAGTGAGTCCATAAAGAGAAAAATATTTTTAGAAAGTCCTCTAATTTTAAGTTTCCATTTTCAAGTGGCCCAGATACCTGAACATTTGATGCTATTAGTCTCCAGTTTCAGTTGCTTTTAATTGTAGGAAGCAAATTTAGATAGTTGCCACATACTCACTAGATACTAGACACACATGTACATGCACACACACACTCACTCTAATTCCTCACCGAAGCCCCAGTCCCCCTCATGAGCCCAGGAACCTTATAGGCAAACAGCACCTCCCTTTCACAGAGGAAGTAATCTATTGGTTAAAACACCAACACATGTCAGTCAGTGATGACAACTGTGATCCATTTATTTATTCCTGCCTGCATCCTTAACCCTTAACTTCTACTGTCTGTATAGCACTTAACATGAAGTAAAATTATAATTTTGTTTTGCATTCTTATTTATTGTCTACTGGAGCTATAAAGGTAAGTCACTTACTTGGAGTCATTCCACAGCATGTGCTGTAGATGCTTGATTAATAAGTGGATGGATTGAACTGACTCCCCTTTCTATAAAACTAGTACATAAATAACAAAGAAAGAAAATAGCAGGCCTCTGAACAAGAATGCAAGTTTCTATAGTTGAGGTTGACAAATTATCCACTGTAATTAGTTTCACAATCTGCTGGAGAAGACAGTGGACAATTGTGATGCTATGGGATCAATACAGGAGGGAAATATAGGGTCACAAAAGAGAGGAACCTAATCTAGTCTTGAGGGATCCCCTAAGGAGTGGAAGGTAAAATTAAATCTGAAGAATTGTAACAGGTGGTCCCCAGGAAAGTGGAAAGTTCCAGAATCCTGGTTCTGCCCTACGTGGGTGGAGCTGAGCAGGGATTAAGAGGATGCTGGAGAGAGAAGAAAGGACAGGAGGACAGAAGGAAGGGAGGAAGTAGGAAGCAGGACGGAGAGCAGCAAGGAGGCATGGAGGAGGCATGTGGAGCAGAGGAACATGTGAAGAAACTGTGCTTGCTTTTTGGTCTTGGACTGGTTAGAACAGATGTGGCTGAGAGACCAGTGGGGAGGTTAACAATGGCAGCTTTCATCTTGATTTTGTTGTGTTTTTTTTTAAAGATTTATTTATTTATGTACTGGGGTAGAGGCCAGAGGTGTGGGGGGAGGGTGAGAGGATTCACCACAGACAGCAGAGAACAGAACAGGCAGATCAAAGGAAGTACACTACTGAGGGGAGCAGTGGGCACAGCCCTGGCCGGCAGCAGGGATCGAACTGGTGCTGCAGTGGCTGCAGTTTGCTTAACCCACTACGCCACCAGGGAGGCCCTCATCTTGATTTTGCTCTTTTCCTCCTGAATTTGTCTGACTCTTTCTGACCCTTTTCTATGGGTCTCTACTGAAAGGTCCTTTAGACTTGTAGCAGGCTTTTGGGCCTTGCTTTGGGCCAATCCTATTTGGCTGGAATTTTACCCTCAAGGAGATGGGTAACTTTGGATGCTTAACTTAGTAACTATATTCTTTGTCCTTTCTGTATTGTACCCTAATTGTATTAAAGTTCTGTTGCGGCAGGATGGAGGTGTCACTGGAGGCAGGTTCAGGATGGTTCTGGGCAGACGGGTCAAGGAAGGAGAGTCTTGGAGCCCTCGGTGGCTTTTCGTGCTTTATTTAGTAGAGGTGGCCAGGTACATGGCAGGCAGGGGTACTGGGGGGCAGCGCATCTCACCCTCTCTGCTGCTGCTGCTCGTCAGTACTGTCGGTCCTGTTGGTTGGTCGATTGGGTGGTTGGTCCTCGCAGTTCTGTCGTCCTCATGACGCCACCCATTTATGCCCGTGTCCAACACAGGTGCGCCCACTTGCGCATGCCCACCCTGGAGTGCTCACAGCACCTCAGGTGTGCCTCATCAGTGGTGGGAAGGTGGAAATACCTGATCAACCTTTACCCTACAAGTTCCTTTCCATTAAAGGTTTTATATGTTTGTCTTAATGCGGCAGATGGCAGAACCCATTCAGAGAGGGCAAGTTTGGGGGTTTTGGGGTGCCCCTCTCCCTGCCCTGTAACAGAATGAGTGAAAATAAAACTGGGGAGGGAATGTGGTAAATGTCTAGCTAGAAGGAACAGTAGGTGCAAAACTGTGGTAAGAGTTCAGAATCTTGGAGATTTTTAAATAGTTCCCAGTTCTACCCGCATTCTCTCAGGGTAACTGTAGAATTCAAGGACATAATAATGCGTATGTGAAAGTATTGTGAATGGTTTCATGCCATGTAACTTAACGTATTAATAAGCGCAGACCTGAACCTACTGGTCATTTGTTACCTGATAGTTTCTCATATTTAGAAAAAGAAAAAATGAATCATTTCGGAGAAGCACTGCAAATGAAAGTTGCTGTGACTTAGACCCAGGATCTGGGAATTGACCCCAAGCCCTCTACACTAATTGATTGGAGACCTTTTTTTTTTTTTTTTTTTTTTTGGTGAAATTTGCTAAATTGGGGCTGCTGGTGGTTCTTGAGGTGGTCATAATGGTGTTGTCTTGACAGCGGATCTCATGGGCTTTTCAAAGTAAAGCGGATGATGATTGGCTGCAAGGGTTTCCAGAGCCCTGCCCCTTTGTCGCTTATTGGCTGACTGGAGGCCTCGCTCCCACCCACCTCTTCTCGGCGGCCTGCTTCCTGGCAACTGTTTGCCTCCTCCAGCTGAGCGGCGGCCCAGTTACACCTGTGAAGCTGAAGCGACGACCCGCTGCCACGGCCTTCCACGCACAGCCCTCACGCCCACTTCACGTGCAAACAACATGCCGGTCCCAGGTGCTCCTTCGAGTTTGCCTTGAGACCAGAGAGTGGGCTGGCACAGCAGAGGCACACCGCGGGCCAAAACCCCTTCTGGAAGTCCGGGTGTAGAGGAGGCAGAGCAAAAGGAAGCCGCTGTCACATGTCCGACTTAGAAGCCAATGTATCTGGGGCGTCCCCAGCGTGCTGAAAAGCAAGCCACCTGGCTAACCAGCTGTGGGAGCGTGACCGGAGCCCGGGTAGAGGCTCTAGGAGTGTGGGCCCCAGTGAGAGACCCTTCACCGCCTTATCATGCCCAGCAGAGCCTACCTTTCGCTGGCAAGAGAGTACCGAGAGTTGGAGAGGAACAACCACAAGGTGTGTACTGGGGACTTGGAGGCTGTGTTATGTGAGGTATGAATTTCTTAAAAAAACGTTTTAATCCGTGTTTATTCTGTAAGGAGTAATTTAGTTCAATCTAACTTGCCCCCACAGTATACTTTTTTTTTTTTTAAGATTTAGTTATGTATACAAGAACTGGGGTACAGGCCAGAGGTATCGGGGGTGGGGTGGGAGAGTCTACCAGAGACAGAGTGGGGAGCAGAACAGGCAGACTGACTGAAACACACTGCTGAGGGGAGCGGCAGGCGAGACTGGAGAGGTCTCCTGTCTCGTGTGGGCCAGGGACCCAGGGATCGAACTCGCGCTGTAGTGGCTGCTGATATAGATCATAGTGCTGTGCTTAACCCCTTGAGCCACCAGGGAAGCTACAGTATTGTCTTTTAATGAATCTCTTTTACATCATCTATTTCATCGTAATAACTATGATCACTCCTTAATAGTAATAGTTAACGATATTGAGTGCACTGTAGCGATTAATTTATGTAGATCTAAGCCCTGAATATCAGGGTCCCTCATGTAGTAAGTGATGGGAAGGGGCAGGGTTGCAAGCAGTCTTTGCTTACCTACCTAAAACCTAGGCCTCAGAAAGTTCCGGTAAATATTTGACCCTTAGACTCTCATGACAGGATTTTCTGACGCTAAGCCCTTTTCTCTTCAGTGTTCTATTTAACTTTTGCCAACTGCTGTAGCGCACATATAAATGCCCATCCTTGATCATTTTAACAATGGGGAAGGCTTTGCTCTGAATGCCAACAGAGGGGTTTTTAATGTTCATAGGGGTCACTGGCTGGTTTACCATATACAGTATGGAAAATAAAAAATGGAAGCGGGTTTGGGTTGTGGGCAAGGGAATCCTTTGGGGAGAGAATAGGAAGAAAGCTGTAGAAGGAGGGTTGCTTCAGATGTAGTTCAGTGGCATTGTCCTGTTCTGCCCCTGCTGCAGAAGTACTGCCTTCTTGGAGATGTTATTCCAGGCATAATTACTGGATCCAATAACAGAATTTCCAGATGGAGGACCTAACATTTGGTGTTTCTGCTCTATCTAAACTTTGAAAAGTTGTTGAAAAAGAATTCAAAAACACAGAAAATGTAGATAACAGATTTAATGTTTATCTAGGCTAGCCATGTATAACAACTGTGATTGCTCAGTAATATTGAGCATATTTAAATGTATTCTTCAGCATAATTGATAGATTTTTCTATGAAATACATTCTTGTCCCTTTTTTGGGGCCCCAAGGTGTAGAACAAATTTATTCTTGTATACAAGCATGATTTTGGAATTGTGTTTTAAAGTTTTGTGTTGTTTCTTTCTCTTTTTTTTTTTTAAAGCTTTGAAGGTCACATGCTTTCCAACATCTTTCCTTCTTTTCTAATTTGAATCTTAAATTGACGTCCCTAAATCACATATTCCAAACTTAATCCTTATTCCCACTGGTGATTTCTATGCCTGTAATTTATTCTAAATTTATTATTGCATGTGTTTGCTAGAACTTACCTTCTGTGAAATAAGACAATATGTAGCTCTCCCCACCACCCCATCAACTAATTATCAGAAAAAGAAAAGGTAGAGGTTTTGGAGTTCACTGTAACCTTATTTTTAATTTCAAATCTTTGATTTAATAGATTAAATAAATTTTTGACTCATGTAATCTTTGTTTTCTGCTTTTTTAAAAAATTTAATTAAAGGGTATTAGTGCCTTTCCTGTGAGGGAAGACTTGATGGAATGGGAAGCTGATATTGAAGGTTTACAGGATACAATCTGGCAAGGTTTGTGGTTTTCAAAACCAGTAATTTTTTCAGACTACCATTAGTAGTTTATTTTCTTATAGATATAAAATTGCATCATATACATTTTTTTAGACTTGTGAAAGCATTTGCATGTCTTTTTTTATTATATGGCTTATTTTTTGTCATTTATCAACATTTTAGGACTGAATTTTTTTATGCCACATTTTTAAGAAGTAGCTACAATAAGTAATATTAATTGAAAATATAATTTAAAAGTCTTCCATGAAATCAGAGAATGGATGTTAGAATTCCTATTGACATCAAAATCTTACAGTACATTTAATTTTTTTCCTCTTTGCTTTTCCCACAAATTTCCATAAATCTACTTCTCAAGAAGACTGGGCCACTATACATTTTAGTGAGCACTCTTTTTCAATTGTGGGTTGATGAGATAAATTTGTTGCGTGAGTTAGAGGAGAAAAGCCATGTAAGTGATAATTACAATGAAGAACATGTTCTAGTATGTACTTTTAACAAAACACCAAGGAGACAGTAATTAGGTTAATTTAGTAAAAATTAGTTAATTTTGCTTTGGAGAGTTAGGAATGACTTTTGAGTTTGAGTTGAATCCTGAAGAATGTGTAAAAGTTTGCTAGGTTTAGAAAAATGGAAAAGAAATTCAGGCAAACAGCATGACAAAGGCTTATTATAGACAAGATAGGGTATGGAACAGTGACCTGGACACTAAAAGGGGCTGACATTAGGATAACAGAGTAAGTGTATGAAATGGACTGTTGGGATACAGGCTGTATACACAGTGGGAGTAGACAATGGAAAGTTTATTATACTACTTAGAAGAGTCTGTGTACCCTATCATCCAGTTTATTCATAAATGAAACTAGAAAAGTTGGGAAGACTAAACTATAGGAAGAAAATTGAGGGTTAATCAGGTTAGAGTAAATCAGAACAATTTGACAAAGTTGTTTCTTTCTATATCATAGGATTATTCTTCCATCTGAAAATAAATTTTACACTGAAGTACAACTTGGTCCCACCAACTGTGAAATTTACAACAATTCCTTTTCATCCCAATGGTAAGGACCAAATGAAATTTTAATCACCAGTGGACACTAGCCCTATTATTCTTATCCATTCTAAGTGTTTAATAATGTTTGTTTTCCACAACTTTTGTTATGATTATAAATGCCATCTGGGGAATATAAAAAAGTGGAAAAAGGATCACTTTAACTCCTAATTCAAAGAGAGAGTACCAATTTTGTTTTTTCTATGTATATATTTTTCTATGTAGATGAGGTATTACATATAAAGTTTTGCATCTGTAGTTTTTTTTAGATACATATTTCTGCATTTATTAAGCTTTCTTCCAAAGATCACTTTTAATGACTGAATCATAAACTTAAGCATTCCTGTGTTATTCATTAATTTTAGTTGTACCTTTTTTAAATTAAAAATGATGTATCAATGACTCAATATTTTAGATAACAAGTTAAAAGCTATATCAGTGTAGCGGCAGGATGGAGGTGGCACTGGAGGCAGGTTTGGGATGGTTCTGGGCAGACAGGTCAGGGAAGGAGAGAGTCTTGGAGCCCTCGGTGGCTTTTATGCTTTATTTAGTAGAGGTGGCCAGGTACATGGCAGGCAGGGGTGCCGGGGGGCCGGGAGGCTGGCAGGCCTCCCAGCCCCCGGCGCATCTCACTCTCTCGGCTGCTGCTTCTCTCTCTGCTGCTGCTGCTGTTGGTTCTCTCGGTTGGTCCTGGCTGTTCTTCTATTGATCCTCACAGTCCTGGCATCCTCATGACGCCGCCCATTTATGCCCGTGTCCAATGCAGGTGCGCCCACTTGCGCATGCCCAGCCTGGAATGCTCGCAGCACCGCAGGTGTCCATCATCAGTGGTGGGAGGGTGAAAATACCTGATCAACTTTTACCCTACAATCAGTTTAGCTATACACTGTGAATTTCGTGGATAAAAAAATCCAAAAATTTTAAATGATAACCAGAAATAATCCAATAGAATTTGTATGGCCTTAATGACTTTCTAAATGTGATAAAACCATGAGAAAGACATGACACTTTAAACTTTATAAGCTTTTTATAACTTCTCTACAGCCAATCACATTATTAAAAGAGATACAATATACATTGGCTTTTGCAATGAGGATGATTACAATGTAAGAAACATAATATCCATAACATATGAAGAGTATTGTGAACCAATAAGAAAAAACACATAAAACTATAGAAAAATGGCAAAGGCTATATACACTGCTGTAAATCTTTTCAGTCTATATAACAGGACAAAACTGGCAGGACAGGTCTATCATTCTCAACCTGTGGATTCCATTTCTGAATCTAAGCATTCACACTATCACCATTTCTAGCCAATGGGAAGGGGGAAAGAGAATTAAGAAGATATGATACAGAAGTCACACATTTCTGTTGATACCCCATGATTAAAACTTAGTCACATGGCTATATCTCACTAGAGGAGAGGCTGGGGAAAATAGTCTGAACAACATATATTCATCTAAAACTGCAGAGTTGGTGGGTGTGAGGATGGTGCCAGCATAGAGATTCTTGTTACAGGGAGAAGAAGTAAAAGAAAGGAAGAATAGATAGAAGTAAATGACTATGACTCATTTATATAATAGTTGGTACATCACTTGTTGATAATCTTTTCTTTCACCACTTAGTTGTAGTTTCACTTTTAACATGTAACACTTTTAATACATACTGGACTCTGTTGCTAAATTCTTATTTTACATTGTACCTTCTGACTCATCTTATGTCCTCCCGCAATGTTCTAATTATTGTTATTTTTACAATACAATGTAATATACTAAATCAAAGACTTTTTTTCACCTTTTCAAAATTTTCTTCATTTCCTGGCTTTTATAATACTAGCATACTAGTAGATTTCTTAATCATTTGTAAAAGTTATTTACATTACTTTCATTAAAATATTATGAATAATGATATTTATCAACTTTTAGGATTCACTATATACCAGATACTATTATTAAATACTTCATTTCATTAACTTTATCATGAAGATGGGTACCTTAATCATGTCATCATTTCACCACTAGGAAAGTAAAGCTAAAATTAATTGCTCAATTTCACATAGCTGATAATACAGAGTCAATGTTCAAATGCATATGTGTCTCACACTGAAGTTTATATTCTTTAACAACTACACTTATTGCAAATGATTTTCCTGGTTTGTCATGTTTTCTAATTTTGCCTATATTTTAATGTTCATAAGTTTTAAATAATAATTTTGTAGCATGTGTTAACATTATTGTATTATTTCAAAACAGTAGACCAACATACTGGTCAGCCCTGTATAGATTTCTTGAATAATCCTAATGAGTGGAATCCCAGATATACATTAAGCAGCATCTTACTTACACTCCAGGTAAGAGCATATTAACATAATGTTCTATTTAGCACTTTTTTTTACCCCAGTTATTCAGATTATAAGGAATCAGATATGTACAAAGCATATTTGAATGTTTAAAGAATTCATGTAAACTTATCTTAATCACTCACACTTCTACAACTATAAAATGGAACTTGAATTATAAGGGCTGTTGTTTTAAAGTGAAATTCCTATTTAATGTCTTTCAAAACCAAAGAATTTATATTTTAGAAAAGAGGGAAGGTGGGCCTCCCTGGTGGCACAGTGGATTAAGCAATGCACTAGGAAGCAAACTGCAGCCACTGCAGCACGAGTTCTATCCCTGCTGCCGGCCAGGGAGGGGACCCACATGGTGTAGCAGATCTCTCCAGCTTCGCCCCCAGCTGCCCTCGGTAGTATATCTCAGTCTATCTGCCTGTTCTGCTCTCCACTCTGTCTGATCAATCCTCTCACCTCCTGCGACTCTGGCCTGTTCCCCAGCTCTTGTATGCATAAAAAAATAAATATTTAAAACAAAAAAAAAAGAGGGAAGGAACCATTTTAATTCTAGAACTAATCTTAGGTTTTCTTTTGGCTCCAAACTTCATAACATTACATGTACATTTAAGTCTTTCCTTATTCATGAACCTTGCCTTCAGGAAAATGAATCAGTTGATCACAACTTAAAATGTTCAACATTGTCCTTTGCTTCCTACAGAGCTTGCTATTTGTTTTATATATTGTTATAAAGTATATGTGATCAGTGATACCCAATGAACTTTCTGCACTGTTGGCGATGTCCAGTCTGACCTGTGCAGTAGCCACTAGTCACCTGTAGCTATTGAACACTGAAGTGTGGCTAGTATTATTGAGGGACACTGAGTTTTTCTCATTTTATTTAATTTTAAGTGATAAAATTTGAATGCCCATGTGTGGCTAACACCTACATCATACATGTATACTATCCTTTTGATAACATGAGAAACATAATTATTACACTGTTATTCAAAGGGTGGTACTTGAAAATGGTGTTTAAGATATTTTGAAGTCTAAATATACTAGTCATCTCTTCCAAATTTTTTTATAATTTTAATTTCTTTGAACACTTGTTCAACTGCAAAGGTAAATATTAACACCCATCCATAGGATGAATTCCAAATTAATGGGCTTTAACTAACTGGTTATAATAAAACATATCTGTTGTTATAGTTGTTTACTAGTGCTTCAAAACTTATGTTTATCCTCTGGAGAAGTATACCTCTAGAGTTATTTCTTCTTATTTCGTGGCTAATTTAAATGTCAGGCACTTATATTTTTTATTTTAGCCAAATGTTTTATATATATGTTTAAAAATATTCTTTAAATTCCGTTCTTAATAATAATTAAGTACACTTAATAGCTTGTATATGTTTTATATGAGAAGGCTTTTGGCACAGTTAATGCAGAGACTATTGAGTAAACTTTACCAGATGCCTCTGCCTGATGAAGGGTATCTCTGTAGCCAAACACTAAAAGCTTGCTCTTAAAGATGCTTCATTTGCATTTCCAATTTTGCAAGTTTTAGTGCAGCCCCCACTAAATCCTTACTTGAGCGATTCAGTATTCTTAGAAATACTGTCCAATGTGTTTTCTAATCAAGAAATTCAAATAACAGCAGAATATTCTTGTTGCTTTTCAAGTATTAGATGTCAGAATACTGCAAAAGCTTGCCATCATTTCCATGACTCTTAAGTCACAGTTATCCACCTTGACCTGCATCTACACTTAGGAATTCTGGCCATTAATATTTTGGCATATAGTTAGTATGTTATAATGTTCGAAATAATGAATTGTAAAAGAAACATTTACAATTTTAGCTAATATTAACTTTGAGGTGCCAAATAAACAAGGTGCCAATAAACAAGTTCTGGCAGAACTACTAAGTTTGTTATGATTGATCACCTATTTTGTCCAGATGCAAAGATATGATTATAGGCAGAATTTAAAGATGCCCCCCCCCCATTAATCTCATCCTCTGATTATCCAAACAAACTCTAACCCAAGCACTGCTGTAAAAGAACTTTGCAAATGGAATTATTTAAAACTGACTTTAAAATAGGAAGGCTATGATAATTCTGTGCAGGGAACCCCGAAAGTCATCAGATGAACCCTTAACAATGAATGGAAAGACTGTAGAGTCACTCAGAGAAATACAGTGGAAGGAAGGAGAAAAGAATGTGATAGGAGGGGAGGTCAGAAAGATGTCAAGGATAAGCAGGAGTTTCCGCACCTTTGTTGCCCCTGAGATGTAGGAGTCCAAGTGTAAGGCCAAGCAAGAGAGTTCTTGGATGGGTGGTCTCTCTGAGGGTGCCCCCAGCTAACAGCCAGCCAGAAACAGGGACTTCACTATTACACATGCAAGGGACTAAATTCAGCTAACAAACTGGATGAATGTGGAAGCAGACATTTCTTAGACCCTCTGAGCAAAGTATAGCCAGTGATTTCAGTCTTACTAAATCTGGAAAAGAAGAAGTCAGCCCAACCTCCCCAGACTTCCCACCTGCAGAAATGTGAGATAACACACTTGTGTTGTTTTAAGCTGGTTGATTCTGTAATTTGTTATAGCAGCTATAGAAAACTACTGCAGACACCAAATTAATCATTCATAGATCTGGAGGGATTTTGAAGTGTTTGCAAGCTTTAATACATGAGCTTGTTTATCAGTGATCTAAATTTGATCTCCTGTTAAAATGTGTTCTTTTTTTAGTGGAAATGTTTTGGTGTTTCCTCATGTTTAGTTCTCTTTACACATAAATTCAATTTAAATTCATGTGATAGGAAGGAATAAGTTACAGAAGGAACTTATAAATTACTTTGATCCTGTTGTTTGGCTAGTGAGTGTACAGTATAAAACCAAGATGGTTTAGAAAACTTGCCATTTGCAACAACACGGGTAGACCTGGAGGGGATAATGCTGAGACAAGTCAGGAGAAAGACAAATATTGCATTTCACTCATATGTGGAATATAAAGCAACAACAAAAAAAGAAACAGACAAAATTAACTGTAAAATTGAGGCTGGGGGTGAAAGGTTGGGGAACAAAGGGAGTAGGATACCTAAGGAACTATGGTAGAGGATTGTTGGGACTTTTTGGTGGTAGTTTGGCATGATAAAGTATCTCAAGAGGTGACCTTTACACCCCTAAATCATACATATGTTGTAAGCCACTGTGACACCAATTTAAAAAAATACAACTTAGAAATATTCATTTCAAGATAAAGTAAGTATGGATTAATAGGAAGTTGCAAAGAAATGTATGGGAAGGCCCTATGCCACTCTTCACCCATTCTTCCCCAGTTTGACGTCCTGCATATTTGACATCAAAACCAGGAAATAGTTTTGCATCCCATAGGTATTGGGATGACTGAGGTCATTGATTAGCATGGAGTTTTAGTTAAATGTAAGTGTGGTTTTTAAGTGAAAATAACATTATACTCTAAATCCTTCATTTTAATAAACAACTCTTATCATAATATACATTGAAAAATGTGGTTTGGCTCACTGGTTCTTAACCATTAGGATAGATACATTTAAGAAAGAATGAAGCATGGACTTTTTCAGGAAAAAAAGTTAAATATACACAAAATGTCCATGGTTTCACAAACACACTTTATCTTTTTCCCAAAATAAGATGTAAAGATAACTCAGGTTGAAAATTTCTTGTTTGACTAACATTTAAGGAAATATATTTTCTTAAATACATTTGGAAACTCTTTTCCACATTTTTTGTAACTGGGAAGCATGTGTTTGACTCTTTCTTTAGTTAGATACAGAGTAGGTATTTAATAAATACTTCTTGAATGTTTGTCTTTTTGTTCAAAGAAAAAAGTTTACAGTATAAACCCCATGTTCTGTGTGTTTTTCTATAGGTTATGCTTTCTAATCCAGTGCTAGAAAATCCAGTGAATTTGGAAGCAGCCAAATTATTTACTAAAGATGAATCTAAATATAGACTAACCGTGCTGAGACTTTTCCAAGAGCCATTACAATGTAAGAAGAACCTCCTTGTTTTTTGCAGGTTATTAACTATACATTTATAGCAATTTATCTAACAAATATCTTATATAGGAGAATGTTTTCTGTGTCTATTTTCAACAGTGCAATCAATCATAGTAAGACTTCTCCTATTGAACTTGTCGAACCAATCAGTGTGATCCTTTTTTTAAAAATTATCAAAACATCATACATTCATTGTCTTTAAGTGTTATGATCATATGGATAGATGATACCAATTATAACTCTATAACACCTAACTTCAACTTTTTGGTCTATGGTAGCTATTTCTCAGATTTTACTTGTACTACCCAGATCTTACTGATCCAGAACTCCTTTCCTCTTAATTTGGAAAATAGTCATTATTTTTTTCTGGTGAGTTCTCCCGCAGGTATTCCCTGTAAGAGTCTATGTAGAAATGGCACCTGAAAGTCTTCAACCTTTCTGCTTTGTTGACCAGT
Source organism: Galemys pyrenaicus (assembly GCA_019455555.1). Taxonomy (NCBI): domain Eukaryota; kingdom Metazoa; phylum Chordata; class Mammalia; order Eulipotyphla; family Talpidae; genus Galemys; species Galemys pyrenaicus. Next base: position 13,796,332 of record JAGFMF010012074.1, on the reverse strand, counting down.
GGTTTTCTGATACCCTTGATATGCTTATTCTCATCCTGCCATCTCAACTCCATAGCTTCCATTACTCCTGTGTTCTCTGTGCCGTTTGCAGAACAAGGTCATTGGCTCCTTATGCCAAGACAAGTTGGTCATGAGTGCTGGGCCCCTAGTGACATGGCTCTTTTCTTTGTACCCTGCCCTTCCTCCTTCTGCCTCTTTCTTAGAGCAACCTCAACTAGTGGCTGGTGTTATTCAGACTCATTCCACCAAACTGACCTCTCATGTGCTTTCTCTCTCAGCTGTCCATTGTCTCCTTTTTCCAATCCTCTTCTAGGACCCACCAATTCTATTACCACATCTTTACAGTTGTGACCAAGTTCAAAGGTTCTCTTCCACAGGGCCTCTGGATCTTACACAAGAGAAGTGGCAGTGGTCAGGCATTGTTTTTGGTGTCTTCAAACATGTCACAATTGTCATTGAGTTCCTCAAACATTCCCTGACAGTGTTGAGACTGGTTTGTATACAGACGAGCCACACTGCTTCTCTCTGACTAATTTCTGACCTACCAAGACACGGTAACATCTACTATTTTATCCTCTGCACTTAGTAAACACTTGTGGAATGAAAGAATAAACAAGATGTACCACTTAATCTTTCAGGGAGCCCTACTATACAATTATAATCAAAGTTATGACAGAGTTATGTCCATATTCTGGTGAATGGAAATTTAAAAACTACTTTTAATGAATTTTCTATAGTAAATAATTCTCTGACCAATAGCTTTTTTTTTTTTTTTTTTTTTTTTTTTTTGCTATGCAAAGAAAGGATGAGAGGAAAACTGAAGAAGTTGACCCTGTCTCTTGTCCTCCTGTCAGGTAGACATTGTCTTTCATTCCTTTCATTTCTCCAGTTTTGCCATCACCAGACATGAAAGCTACCCAAATTGCAAAAGTCACACAGCAAATGAACAACAAAACAAATAGTACTTTGGTTGGTTTTCACTCTGTGCTTTAGTTGTGTTGATGATTTATGTGGAAATCCAAGACAGTCAATTCTTATCAGCTTGCTTGCCATCTCAGCAATGCTGGGAGTGGCAGCTCAGGGTGCCTTGGAGAGAAGGATTTTCTGAACCTTTCTAAGAAAATAACAGCCCCCATACAGCAGAGACTGATACAGTGAGAGAGGATTGAAAAAGTACAGACAACTCACTCATTCTAAGTTAGATGATAGTATAGTGCTGTGTAGAACCCTGTAAGAAACTTGGCCTTATGAGAATTAATTTCCTGTAACAGCTTGAAAAGGTCTCTACTAAAATGCCATGAGAATCATCTCTGGTATACATGTAAAATATTAACCAAGAGACCTAGAAAAATCATAGGAGTTTTATCACATTTTCAGATAACAGAAAACTGGAACAGATAGTTAACTGTGTAAACTAGAAACTCACGGGACAGCTAGCTTGTGACACTAATTATAGGGTAAAACTATCTCCTCTGTTCCTAGCTTAGTATCTGGCTGTAAGTATTGAATAAAAATTCATAAATTGAAGGAATGAAAAAAATGCACATAAGCTTAGATCCTGATTTCACTTTTTGTTTACTTAGTGCTTTCACAAACATTTATTCATTTGATCCTCATGGCCTCTTTCTCATGAGGAAGCCAGCATCAGTGATGGTGGGGTAGTACAGGCTACAGACAGCAGGCAGCACCAGCGTCTCAACCAGACATTCCCACTTCCACTCTGTTCTCATGTTTCATGAGATGAACATGAAGTCATTTGCCATCAAGGAATTAAAATTCCCAAGTAGAGAATGAAAGGGACCTGACTTGATAGCAGAACTCTATTCTTCAAAAATATTCTCAGGGAGTGATTTGATCACAAACTTAATGTAAGCCAAGAATGAAAGTTGCCCTTTCACTAAACATATGCTTTACCCTGCTGTTTGGTGGGCCCTCATCTGTAAGACCAATATACTATGAATGGGGCATCACGGTTCCTATGGCTGAAGAAATTGTATCTTTAGCTAATTGTAGAAAAGATAAAGGCAATTGTAAAAGATTTCTTCAAACACTAAAAGGAATTTCCTATAGAAAAAGAATGTCTTTTCTGTTGTCCCAGACGACTAAAGTAGGACTAATATTGAAGCAGTGACTCAGTCATACCTTCCGCAGGTCTGCTAGGTTGTGACCTATGAAGTCCAGAATATGAAGATTTGGCCCTGCTTTGAGACAGAACATAGCTTGAATATACTTTCTCCTCCTCTGAATCAGTGGTCTGGAGTTATTCTAGCTGTCTTCAGTCTACGCCTGATATTTGGTATGCAACTATGCAAATTTCCCCTAACAATAGCCTGAACAGCTTGGTCTTTACTTAGGTTTATTGACAAGAATGTACCAAGCTGTGAGCTCAAACTCAGTTGGTGGAGATCCCAGTGACCTTGCCATACCCTGGTAGCTCCTCCTCCATATGACCCATAGCCTCTCCTTCCTTAAAGTTAGGGTGAGATGGTATCTCATTGTGGTTTTGATTTGCATTTTCCGGATGATAAGTCATGATGAGCATTTTTTCATGTCCTTTTAGCCATCTGTATGTCTTCTTGAGGGAAGTGTCCATTGGCAGTTTTTCCCCATTTTTTTTAAAAAGATTTATTTATTTATGCATACAAGCACTGGGGTATAGGCCAGAGTTGCGGGGGGTGAGAGAATCCGCCAGACAGAGTGAGGAACAGAACAGGCAGACTGACTGAAACACACTGCTGAGGGGAGCAGCAGGCGAGGCAGGAGAGGTCTGCCTGCGCCATGTGGGTCACCTCCCTAGCCGGCAGCATTGAACTCATGCTGCAGTGGCTGCGGTTTGCTTCATAGTTTAACCCACTGCACCACCATGGAGGGCCCTTTTCCCCATTTCTTGATTGGGTTCTTTGTTTTCTTTTTGTTGAGTTGTCTGAGTTACTTGAAGATCTTGGCTATCAGCCATTTGCAGATGTATGATGTGCAAATATTTTCTCCCATTCAGTTGGGGGTCTTTTTATTTTACTGATGGTTTCTCTCATTGTGCAGAAGCTAAGAATGTGAGCTGTCATACCATCATTTAAATGCAATTTTGTCATTGATGTTACAGTATTGTTACCGTTAACCTATTTGCAGATGTCAGGACATATGGAAAATCTGAGTTTAACAGGATGTGTGTGTGTGTGTATCAGCTGAGGTTACATCTCCTACTTTTCTTTTTGGATTTCATTGCACCAGATAATGCAGTAACCTTTTAGTAAAGTCTCTAAATTGCATGTTTTAACTAAAATTGTTAAGTTTCTATTTCCTATCAAAGAAATGTGTGTTCATACTTTAAAGGATAAATAATGCAAGTTGGTTATAAATAGGATATAACAGACCTTAGACCTGAGAGCGGCCCCCCAAAACACTAACAACTGTTAACACATTTGGCTGGTTCTTTTGGAATTTACCACCAGAATTCTGTATTAACACTTTTGGAATTTTCAGTAAGAAATTACTTACAGGCTTCTTCTGAAGTATAAATATCTAGCTTTTATACTGCCATTTCAACCATATTTCCTCCTAATAAAGTTTGGTTATATTAATATGACTTAGTAAATGCTTATCACACATGCATGTTAATGAACATTATTTTTCTTTTCTTATCCAAATGGTCTTATTTTTCATATTCGTGTTTGTTTTTTAAATAAATGCCTACCATCTCTTCTTCCCTTAAATTATTTGCTATACTTAAAATAACCCTCAGGTTTTCAGCCACTGTAGAGACTTCTCTCTGGCGGTCCTCATTCTCTTTGGTTCTAAAGTGGCAGTTCTTGCCTAGGATTCTGGGTAGGCTCTTGTGCCTACTTCTGGGATTGAAGCTCCTGCTTGATTCCTTATTTTTCTCTTGGTTGCTGTGCTCCTTCATTTTGTTGGAGATACTTCCAAGAGCTTCCTGGTTTGTGAAAGCTAAATCTTTTGTGACTCTTAGGCCCTAAGGGTACATTTGCTCCACAGTTCATAATTTGGTTGAAATTTGGTTTGGAAACAATTTTCTTTCAGAATTGTAAAGACCTTGTTACTTTCTAGTTTCTAGTGCTGTTCTTGAGAAGTCTGACTTCATTCAGATGTCCATTTCTTTTTTTTTTTTTTTAAAGATTTATTTTTATTTATGCATACAAGCACTGGGGTACAGGCCAGAGGTGTGGGGGGGTGAGAGGATTCACCACAGA
>JAGFMF010012074.1:13760341-13792077 GCA_019455555.1 Galemys pyrenaicus | reverse complement strand
CCCCTCCCTGGCCGGCAGCAGGGATCGAACTTGTGCTGCAGTAACTGCGGTTTGCTTCATAGTGCGTTGCTTAACCCACTGCGCCACCAGGGAGGCCCCAGATGTCCATTTCTTTACATGTGATTTATTTTCTTTCTGTAAGCCTTGAAAATCTCTTTGTCCCACGGATCTGAAATGTCTTGATTATTTCTTGGTGTGGTTTTTGTATTATACCCCCTCCCCATTCATCACATAAAGCATTTTCTAGACTATTGAAATTGCAAACTGTATCCTTTAGATTTAGAAAATTTTCATAAGTGATTTCTTCTGTAATTTCCTTCCATTTCATTTTTCATGTTCTTTTAAATATGCAAGTATTTGGATATTTGGGGCCTACTGATCTTATCCTCAATTTTTAAAATCTATTTTCTCCTATTACTCATCTCTTGGTTTTGTTCTTTATTCTGGAAGATTTCCAGAAAAGTATGTTTTCATTTGCAATTTTTCAGCCTGTTTTATTTGGTTGTTACCTTTCAAGATATTGACTTCAGGGTGTAGTGATCTTTAACTATCTATTCATATCTTGGATTTATGATCTATAGTGCACTAAAAATGGAAATTTTGACTATAGAGTGGGCTTGTTGATGGATTTTGTTTACATTGTAGGATTTTTCAGTGAGGACCTAGCCATACCTTTAGTTAAGTCTAATTACATCTCCTGAGATGAATCTTCTACCTTGTGCCTGGAAAAAGAAAAACACTTTACATTCTAGGAACTGGTAAAGGGGAGAGAGTAAGGGATCTTCTATTCAATATGAATTATTTGATTGATTCCCTCCTTTCAATCGCCTGCCATACTCTTGTTCTGTTTTGTACTTAGTATCTCCCAGTCCTGTGTCTGTCTGGTTCAGTTTCCCCCTGCTGCATGGACAGTGGTGGTCCTCTGGTTGCACAGGATGAGGGCATACGTCTTTGGTATCTGTGCTTTACCTCTCACCTTTCAAAGGTATTTGGTATCTCCAATTCCTGAACTGTTTCTCAAGTTGTGAAGTGTAAATCTCTTTGCTTTTTATTGGCTCCTCTATTATGTAGTTAGGTCTCAAATTGCTATGGCCTGCTAAGACAGTTAACCACTTGATATCTCCTTCCCAGCCTGAATTTTTTCTCACCATCTTTCTCTTACTCTCCTTGAGACTTTGTATCTTATTTTTATTCCTTTTCTATTATTTTATTGAGGTTTTGGAAGGAGTGCACATAAGTTCATATATTTAATCTTCCAACTAAACCAGAATCCTTTCGTTTTTCTTTATAGTGAAAGATGACAGCCCTAATAGACCTAAAAGCCCAGCCAAAAGTAGAAGGTAAGTTTTTCTTTATGCAATTCTTTGTCAGTATTTGTACTAAAAACACTATTGGCTTAAACTGCTTTTAATTTCTATCATAATTGAATTTTCAGTTTTTTAACTTCAGAAAGAAAGTAGATATTTTTTTCTTTTCTGATGTCTTTTTTTAATGTTTTCAGGAAGATGTGGAGTATTCTCTCTAGGCTATTGAATTAAATTTGAACATAACTATATGCACTTTCCTACCTTTTTAATTTTTGCTTTTCATTGTTGAAAATGGACAAAAATGGGTTGTCAGCAATATAGATTAGAGATCACAAAAAATCCAAGCAACTTAGAAGAAGGTAAAGGCTCTGGAGGGAAATGTGGTGCAAGGTGGGGTAGAAGCCTTGGTACACTTTATAGACAACCTTGTAGGAGGGCATCAATTCAGTCTTGAACCCTTGAACAAGGCAGAAGTCTATAATAGCGTATACGACCCCACAGCATTTAATTTCTTGAATATTTCCATCAGCCTTATTTTGATAGTACATCACATGTAGAAAATGGTCAGTTTACTATTGCTGAATTAATGCTTGATTCAGCCCAGGCTCCCTTGACTGACCCTCTATAAAAGGTAAATAAATTTAGTAACTTAAATGATTTCAGTTTGTGAAACAGTGTTAGAAAATTGTGAGTTGCTCATTCAGTTGGGATTCAGCAGAAAACATTGCTACCCCTTCAATTTATCAATGTGGAGAAAAGCAGTTGGCACAAAATAGACTGAGGTAGTTCTTGAATATGCATAAACATTGTTTTATCATTTGTAAAACATGACTGTCCCTGGAATATCAAAAAGTTCTTTTTGTTAGTGGCGTACAAAGTTTCACTGCCAGTATTTGCTAATAAGGCAGACCAGAAGAACTTTGAAGGTGCCAGCTTCAGTAGGTTTTTAACCAAACCAAGCATAGATGAAGCAAAAATCAGGTCTGATTTTTGAAACTCACCTAATACTAGTCTGATATCTCTAAGACTCAGTTAAAGCCATAAATACAAATTTTAATGACACTACATTTTACGCTGTATTTTGTTATTAATGAATTCTAATTTTTGCCTCTGGTATAATGGTCAGAGGATTAAGCTACATTATATCTAGCTTTTATTTTTTAAATAGAGCAGCCACAAATGAGGTCTTACGGAAATTATTTTAAGAGAGACGCCACTCTTAGCATTGTGGCACCATATGCTAGATCTTTTTTATTTTTTAAAGATTTGTTTATTTATACATGCAAGAGCTGGGGTACAGGCCAGAGTCGCGGGAGGTGAGAGGATTCACCAGACAAGCGTGGGGAGCAGAACAGGCAGATTGACCAAAACACTGCTGAGGGGAGCAGCGGGCGAGGCAGGAGAGGTCTGCAACGCCATGTGGGTCCCCTCCCTGGCCAGCGGCAGGGATCGTACTTGTGCTGCAGTGGCTGCGGTCTGCTTCATAGTGCATTGCTTAACCCACTGCACCACCAGGGAGGCCCCATATGCTAGATCTTAACTTCATAGGCTGGAAATACTGACCAGGCTGTAAAAAGGAATTATAGAGGAAGAACAAGGCAATTGGAACCCTGTTCCAAAAGCTGTAGCAAAACTTAGGTAAAGTTCAATCAACTAATATTGTATCATCAGGGAAACAGAGTTGATATTCAGTAATTGAAGGTAACTTAAGCTTATGCTTGTCATCTTGGGTGTCTGCACATGGGCTGTGCAAACCACATACAAGTGAGGGGCAGCCTTGGGAAAGCGTTTCTTCATTTATTTAAAAGGCATTCCCTGAGCCTATTTTCTATGTCAGGCACTGTGCCCCAGTATGGAGGATACATGTCTGAATAATATGTGATGCCTGCTCAATTCTGGGATTGGAAGTAGGTTGAGCATGGGTCCCACAGGAACAAGACAGGGAGCATATTGTGTCACTGGGTAAATAGCAGAGCACAGTTAATAATGGAATGCTAAGATCAGACGGAGTCATAATTAAAGGGAGTTATATTCAGCAGAAATTTCTTCCTCTCTAGCTGTTGTTTTTTCTAGGCCTCCTTTTGAGAGCATCACTTTTCTGTCAAGTCATCTATCACTGGTACCATCTCTGCAATCTAACATTATATTTTCCATGCCTGTTACTGTTAGTTGTTGTACTATAATAATACTTACAATATAAGATAATATCAAGATGCTGGAGGAGCATAGAAGAAGAAATGTAAATCTTACTAAATGTAAATCTTACTAAATGTAAATCTTACTAAGTCTTGGGGGTGGGGGTGGCATTCAGCTTCTAGGAGGAGTGTTTCCTGAGATGCTTTCTAAAGGCAGAATAGAAATTCAGCTGCAGACAATGGGAGAAAGGTGTGCCAGGTAGAGGGAATAGCATATTCCAGGTATGGAGGTTTGAGGGGCATACTTTTTGCATTCTGGACGAAAGGAAGGTATTTTAACACCTAGGACAAAAAGTAAAAATGAATCACAAGTGCCAAGGGCAACTAAAGTGTCTCAGAAACTGATATACAAAGTCAGAAGGGAAAGGTTGCTAAAAGGAAATGAAACCTAGTAAGTCAGAATAATAAATATGAATGTGGGGGGAGGGTTGTTAAATAGTTTAATGGGCAGATGCAAGACAAAACTTGAGGGATATAGGCAGACAATAGCATAACATTTGCACTACACATTAAGAAAGTGCTGAAACAAGGCATGACTTTGACATAGCAATTCCACTTCTAGAAATTTATCTTTAAGGACATATTTAAACAAGTGTATAAATATAGATTATGAGAATGTACATCATAGAATTGCTTAAAATTAAAAATTTCAAACAGAATGCCTAACAAAATGCATTAATTCAAGAAATCTGATAACTATATAATGTCCAAAAATGACTTTGGGCTTGATTCTGAAGACTTACAGTTATTAACATTAGAGGTAGGTGAGAGTGGATTATGAAATATCTGGTATTATCTTACACACGTGCACACACATGCACACACGCGCACACACACTGCTGTTATAGTGTAGCAGGTCAAAGAATCCCTGTTCTTCCATTTACTAGCTATGGCACTAAAATAGTGAATTAACTTCCCTATACCTCAGCTTCTTCATATCGTAATGGTAATAATAGTAGTACCATATATAGAATTGCTATTAAGATTAAATAGTTTAATAAGTCTAAACCACTCACAACGGTACCTGTCATTTAAGTGTTAGCTATTATTGATTATTATTAGACTTCCAATTTCAATTGGTCATTTCTACGTATAATGATGCTTTCCTTCCTACACCAAATCCTAGAAACTATCTTTTCAATATTAAAAAAGAAGAAGAGCAAATACTTAAATATACTCCAAAACAAGGACCCTCAGTGAGGAAATGGTAAAATGTTCCCAAGAGACTGAAACCAAAACAGCACATTGAAGAAGGAACCCTTGGATCAGGGCTCTGTGTTAGGACAGGAGGCAGCATTCCATTGAGTGACTCTGCACTGCAAAGTGTAGGAAGTCTAGACTTAGAAGACCTGCAACAACTGACAGAGTGATTAATTGATATATGGCAGCAAGAGCATTGACCTTGTGAACCCCCCATCAGGTGGGTGGAACTAGGTATGGTCTTTGATGCTGAGTCAGCACAAAAGGAAGAAGGAGAAAATGTTCTGGGGAAGAAACTTTGGCTCTTTGGTGCTTTGTCCAGGACACTGAGTCCCTCATTAAATAAGCAGCAAGGTGATCTTATGGTAATGTGAGGATCCAGCACTGATGACAGGACATAAAATTTGAGGTCTTTCTGTGTTCAAGAATAAGAAAGAAGACCACTGTAGTGTGAACACAGGAAAGAGGAAAGAGGAGAGGAGCAGGAGATGAGGTAAGAGATATAGGCTAGGTCAAATCACTGCAGGCTTATAAACCAGGTGAAATTTGGATTTTACTAGCCTTCCAGTGAGTTTTGGGATATAGTTTGGACAGTTTGAAAAGAAGGAAAAAGACCTAATGAGATTTACATTTTTAAAGCTCTACTTTAATTGCTGTGTTGGGTGGGGGAATGCTTTGTGAAGGATCTAAGGTGAAAGCTAGAAGAATTAGAGTATTTTAGTAGAGCAGGGGAGAGATGGTGGTGGTTCAGGCTAGGTTTGAGGACATAGCTCTGGAAGAGGGACAAGAGAGGACAAAGTGAATGAATTTTGGGTTTGATTTGATTAGATGTGGGATTGAGGAATCAAGGACTATCACTAGATTTTTGGTTGAACTGGAAGGGTATTGCTGTCATTCACTAAGATGGGGAGATTAGAAGAGCACAACAGAAACTGAAAACTAGCAATCCTGCTTATTGTCGAGGATTCAAATTCAATGGAACTATTATATCACTGCACACCATTTGACATGCCCACAGCCAGTTTGGAATATTGTGGATCCATGTTTTTAACATCCAGCCTTCACCTGCCTTATCATTCACTCTTCCATATTTGCCTAAGAGGAATGAAAGTACATATTCACAAAAAGACTTGTTTACAAATGTTCATAATAGTTATTGGCCAGAACTCTGATGAATAAGAGTTTGATAGGCACATAGGCAAAATAATCTTTGATTGAACTGCTTTCACAGGTGCAGTAATGCTACATTATGGTAGACTCATGATCACCAGAAAGCTCCATCTGATGGATCCTCTGAATGTGCAAATGAATGGTGGAAGAAAAGAAAAGAAATGGCTGGATGATAGAGAACCTATTTGAAGGCAGTTAACCCTACAGAACTAGATAACCAACTGTGGTTTGCCAACAGTGCAATGATAACCTGGGATAGGAAGAGACTGAGGTAGAAAAATCATTAGGAGACAGTTTAGAGTTTTCAGGAGAGGAACTTGGACTCCTCAAAGGTCATTGAGGAGAACAGCTAACACTCAGTGCTAAAGAGTGCTAATCACCCTACCTGAACCTTTGCTTCACTTCTGTCTCTGGGCCTCCCTGGTGGCCTAGGGATTAAATCTCAGCACTATCACCACTGAGTTAAACCTGAGTTTAATCCCCAGCCAGGGAGCTAACTCATATATGGAGCAGCAGACCTCTCCTGCCTCGCCCACTGCTCCCCTCAGCAGTGTATTTCAGTAGATCTGCCTGTTTTGCGCCCCACTGTGTCTCTGGTGAGTCATCTCACCCCACACACCTCTGGCCTACACCCCAGTTCTTCTTCAGAGACATTTGGAGATTTAGTCCTGAGGCTCTGGTGATTGCTGGGATGTTGCCACAGTGCAATAGCGCCACCACAGGTCTTTTCTTTCCTTAATGATCTTTTCTGTTTACTTTACTGGCTCATTTTAACTATGAGTTGGTTTCTACTCTTTTCTAAACATTTACTTACACTTTTGGAGTTTGCTTTCGCTCATGGCATCATCTATCAACCTTTATGTTGATTTGACCCAAATCTCATATTTCCAGTCTGAGTTTCACAATAGCAACTCCCAAAGGTCATCACCTAAAAGCCACATTTAAAATGAAACTCATATTTTACTTCAGTTTCTCTAGATGCTGTCTATTAATAGAAAAACTAACTGATCATCTGGGCTTTTGAAGATTATCTGACCCTCAAATTCCTCACCCTTCATACCCTATCAAACAATGAGTCTGGTTAGTTCTTTAGAGTGCCTCAGATTCATCTCCTTCCCTTCAGAGTATTTGCTCCCACCTTGGTATTAACTCTCAGTATCTCCTGCCTGAATGACTGTATATATTTCCTGACTGGTCCACCTGCATTTAATCTCATGTAACCTACCCAGCATACTAATACCAGAAAAAACCCTTACCCAAACACTGATTTCACAATTGCCTTATTCGAGAACTTCTGACTGCTCTCTCTCTCACCTAATCAGTCAGATTTCTGAATCAACACACCCATTCTCTACCTAAATGTGAAAGCCCTGCATTGCCCGGTTTCACTTATTTATTTTTTTTTTTTTTAATTTCAACTCCTCTGAAAATGGAACTCTCCACTCTGGTCACTATCTCATTACTGTCATCTCTTCCCCAGCATCTTTTGTTTGCACATATGCACATACCATGCTCTTCCCATCTGAGCCTTGTAAAGACACTCCCCTAGCCTAGCAGGCCTCTTTCCTTATTTCAGGCCCCTACCCCAAGTGACTCCTTCCCCACTAAGTTCAAAACAAAATCATATCTCCCTCCTGCAGCCTTTTTTCTTCTTTTTTTGCTTACTGCCACTGCCAAAGAAGTATCTGTAGTCTCCAAATGTCTGTGTTAAATTATGTAACCCTTTATTATAATATATAAAGCTATTCTATGTGAAGTTCGGGTTTACATTTTTTCCCAACAGGATAGTAAGCACTGTTGTTCAGTTTTAAATTATGTCTTCTACTTTCTCATATTAATAATACCAATGATAATACTCACTAAATTCCTGCTATAGGTTGAAACTATAAACACATGCATCTTGTGCTTTATTTAGCTTCATAAACAGTAATCTATCTGAACAATGGTGAAATAGGTATTTTCTCATTTTAAAGGGTTGTTTCTTTTATACAATTGAAAATGCAAATAGTCCCAAATATTTCAGACATTCTGCTTGTATATTTAAATGGTACTAAAGTTTTATCTCTTCGATAATATTTTTAATTATTCTGGAGGAGAAAAAAAGAAAGCCCCTGAGGGCTAACAGTTTGAAACTGAAAAAGACACTGTTGGGAAGAGAGAAGGTCATGGGTCACCCTCAAACAGACAAAAAACAATGACGATGATTGTGCCTGAAGATGGTGTATTTTTTTTTCATGAGACAGTGTGTTGACAGTTTCCTTCCTTTTGGGTCATTGTTGTCTGCTAAATGATCTGTGACAGCAAATTGATCACAAGCTTTTTCATGCAGGAGATATAATGCAGCCTTTCATTTTGTTACCGCCATTGCCAAATGCTGAAACGTTTTGTTGGCAAATTAATGTTAGTTTAGTATATCATTTAGTAGTGGAAAGCACTGCATGGAGCGCTGGAAGCAATGCTAGAAATGATTAATTTGTCTTCACCAAGTTTCAGATTTCTACTCACGTGTGACTGCAAAAGTAATAACACGTTTGAAAAATGTTAATCTTAAAACTGGGTGTCTGTAGTTATCATTTCAATAAATGAATGTATTAACACTTGTAGATGTTGCCCCATTAATTTCAAAATTGAGTCAAATATTTACTTTAAGGTACTTATGATTTACTTATAAAAATTAATTGCCTTTTGTTCTTACTGAAAAGTTGCTTCTCCAAAGAACTAGGAATTTAAACAGGAAAACAGACATAAAATCATTTACATTTACTGTGTAAGCATCTTTAAAAAGCCAGCTAATTGGTGATTTCTCATGTCTGAAAAATATCCCAAAGTAGTATTTTGTTTATAGAGTGTTAGAATCTGTGTTCAAAAAAGTTTGTAGAAAATGAATTGTCTAAGAGAAGTTTTATAATTCAAGTTTAATATTTTATAACAATCTTTCCTCTCCTGTTAGTGCATAGTAATATTAGCGTATGGAAAGAAAAATGCAAGCAGCAATATTAGAAGTGAGGGTTTTTTTCCCTCTAAAAATGGCCATATTCTGCAAAAATACAATAATCACCTCAATTTTTGGCGGTATATTTCTCCTCATAGTGAAAAGGAAATAAAGGTGATATTTTACTAAATCTGGCATAGAAATTTAAGAAATTTGTATATTCTACAAAGAAAATTTAGGAGCATAATGCTTTAAGATCCTCTTATGTTAGTCATATAAGACAGATATCTTTTGCTTTTTGAAAGATTTTCTTTTATGAGTTGCATACATTAGTAAAGAAATTAATATGCTAGATTTATATGTTAGAATCTACAAATCAGTCTGCTCTCATATGATACTGTTATTTGAAACAGTCCCACTGATAAAATAATTTTAAACAGCAAACATGCAAACTACTCATTGTCAGATTTTAATTTATATTTTCAGATCAACTAAAACAATCTCATTTTATGATTACTACAAGTCATGGTGTGAAATAGCCACGTCAAAAGTCACAGGATCACCCAGAACTACGCGTGAGTTGATCAAGCCTTCTATTTCATTCTGGTCATATATTAATCTCTTAATTTTCTCAGCTTGTCTTGCTTTCAAAGACTAATTGACATATATTTATCACTAGAGGGTGATAAACTTCTCTGTTGGCACAATATGGTAATCTTTCAACAACTGTTCATTTAGATCTTTAGTGTGAGACCCTGGACTAAAGCCTAGTTAAAAACCAGAATGCTATGAGGTTTATAATATTTTCTCTACACCAGAAAGAAGCCTTAATAAAGCAGGAGGAAATTTTTTTATTCCAAACACAATTATCATCAAATTCAGAGAATGTAGTAAGTAAAAAGATAGTAAGTAAAATGACAGCAAGGAAACATGTCCCTGGACTTTCAATTTTATCAGTCTAAGGGAAAATCATTTGTTACCATTATTTATTTAGAACTAAAAAAAAAAAGACTGGGAGAGCTGAGTAACCTTCTGGTTCCCTTTATTCAAATCTTAGAGCATTAATTCATTGTTTGGATCAAGTAGGTTATCGGTTTATGCACATTTACTGAAATATGACTTGCTTTAATGCTTCTGCTGAAATGGTACATTCTGATAATCACCAGTGACTTCCTAAATCCCAGATTCAGAGATTATATTTTAATCTTAAAAAATTTATTTATATCCTATCTGCACTTGTATCAGCTATACCCTTGAGTGAGAGGGCACCATGCATCAGTGGTTTTCCTCCTCCCTTCCTAAGGTCTCATCTACTGCTTATCTTAGCAAAAATTTCTTCATATAGTCCTGTCTACCCAGTCACTGAGAGACCTCACCCACACCATGGTATTCATTATCTGCCATTAGTTCCTAACCTTATCAATAGCCAGGCCCTCTCAAAATTTTGCATAGGTATTTACAACTGTATATTGGACACCTCACCTAAAGGTGGTATGGGCACCTTATACTTAAGATGTCCCAAAGTGAATTTGCTATCTTGCCCTAAAACCTGTCCTCCCTCCTTTAAATCCACCTTAGTGGATGGGTCACATTTAGTGTATGCATGTGCCTAAATCAGAATCACAGGAGTTTCCTAGACCTCTTTATCTCCCTTGGTAAACCTTGCTGAGTTTTTGTTGATTCTATCTCCTACAACATTGTGAATGCTTCCTCTATACCCCTCCACACCCATGGTCATGCCTTTAATTTGTGAACTAATCATTTCATCTCATCATTGTGATAGTTTCACAATTGGTTCCAACAGAACAAAGTGTCACAAAAATATCCCTGGCTTGAAGGCACAGGTGTAATATAAAGCTTAAGAGAGATGAAAAAAAATAATGTGAGTTAGGCCACAAACTCCTAAGAAGTTGCATGTTGTTTCAGGATGTTGGTTATTATGAACTCATAAATCAGTGGTTATAACAGTAATTTGTTTTAGGTGCTTTAAGAAACAGAGTGTTTAGCTGCTCTATCAGTATGAATAATTTTATTCTTGTTAATAAGAAAGTACATGAATGTTACTTTGTATCAAAGATTTGTGGTTGGCTGTTGCCTAGTCAATTCAGCAAATATTTTGAGTACATACTATATATGAGGCACTGAAGACTCAGAGGGGTTCCAGGAGGTGATAACCCTTAACAGACATGATGTCAGCACAATTGATACATGCCAGGGAAAGTCTTGAGTGTCAAACTCATTCAACCAAAATAAAAAATGATGATAGGATGGTGCTTTATGGAATGAGATGTAAATACAGAGAAGCGCTTAGAAACTTCAAACTGCAAGAAAAAAAAATAATAGGAGCGCATGCCAATATTTAAGGAAATTTGGAAATGATTGTCTTGCTATAAAGAGTTTTAAAATGGAACAAAATAATGAAACACCACTGACTGCTGTTTCTGCTTCAAAAGAGTTTGACACCAAAACGTTTAATTTTGTTCTTGCTTTTACATCTGTCCCTAACTTGGTATGTAATTCATCCCTCTTTGTGAAGGCAATAAGTTGGTAATGTTTACCTCTAACCCAAAAGAATTTGAGACTTTGATTCTAGTCCTTGGTGCAAAATTTCACAGTCACGCTGCCTCTTCTTCCCTGGGGATTTGTTATAAGGGATTTGTTTCAAGAGCTTAGCTTCAGTAATAATCAATACTTGATTTTTAAGAATCACATGTAAACCTTACATGTGCTGCTGGCCATTTTGTCTTTGGATAGGTCACTGAATGAGATCGAATACTATCTCTTTTAATATCCCAATTTTCTGGCAATAATAAAAAAGCAGTTTTTAGACTGTAGAATGTTTCTTCAACTAACAGAAATAAAAGATAAAACTTCTAACAACTTCATTTTCTACAGTTACATTCTTAACTGGAAAGATTATTAAATTCTGTGCATACTTATATAAGCTTTTTATTTTATAAATGGTAATGAGTGGTTATATTTTGGTTCTGAATATTAACTCTTACAAATTTTTTGTGCCACAAATTTATATAATCATTTTTGCCATGATGATAGGAGATTTATTCTTTATAATATGCATTATGTTTTCTAATCATTGCAACCTGTGTTTCTCTTATTCATCAACCCATATATGTTTAAAGCCTAATGTGTGTTATGCATAGTGGTATATCAACTCTGTTTTATAAATGAGAAAATAAAGACCAAGAGAAACTAAGCAATTTACCTAAGGTCTTATATGTAAGCAGTAATATCATATGTTGATAAAAATATAATTATGAGGACCTCCCTAGTGGCACAGTGGGTTGGGCAACACACTGTGAGGCATCCTCAGCCACTGTGGCATGAGTTCAAAACCTGCCGCAGGCCAGGGAGGGGACCCACATGGCGCAGCAGACCTCTCCTGTCTTCCCGCTGCTCCCCTCAGCGGTGTGTTTCGGTCTGTCTGCCTGCTCTGCTCCCCGCTGTCTCTGTTGAATCCTCTCACCCCCGCACTCTGTCCTGTGCCCCAGTTCTTGTATGGATAAGTGAATCTATATCTATATCTATATCTATATATATGTATATATAAAATTATGGAGCTCAATTACCGAGGTTTAATCCTGGCTCTGTTATTGACTGGCTGTGTGATATTGTGTAAATTTATTAATCTCATTGTGTCCTTATTCCTTTATATGTAAAATGAGAATTATTACAGTATATGTCTTATAGGGATAAAACACTACAACAGTGCCTAGCACATAGTGATTGATCAATAACACTGATAATTATTAATTAATACAAGTAGGTTGTGGTCCAAGGACTTGAACTAGTTCCTCTGATTCCACAATTGTTGCTCTTTCTGTCATTTCTTTCTGTGCAATCTTTCTATACTGCATCCACAATATAAGATAAAATTGTTATCTCTGTGTAGTTTGAGGCTTAGACTCAAATTTTGCAGTATATGCAGTACATTTTTCAATAATTATAATTACTAATTAATTCATCATTATTGTTAACTCTATGGGAAAATGTACTGATTATCCACTGTCCATTTCTATAGTATGGCAAATAAAAAGTTTGGCACACAACAAACCAATACATATGGTTGTGGGCAATAGCACCTTAATGACAGATTATGATCCCCATAAGGAAACATTTATGTTTGAGGAAAAGAATCCCTTTAAACCAGTGTACCCTGTAATTCCAAGTAGAGGCTTCCTGATGTTTGTTTGCTGTCATCAAAATAGACCAAACAGCCTATAACATCATGGAGAGGCTTGCTTTACCCCAAGAGACATTCATTCTTTGAGTTTATGAGCTGTAGAAAGGGCAAGTTCTCCAAGATGAAGAAGCAATATTGTCTAATTCTTTTTTTTTAAAGATTTATTTATTTATGCATACAAGCACTGGGGTACAGGCCAGAGGTGTGGGGTGGGGGGGGGTGAGAGGATTCACCACAGAGAGCAGGGAGCAGAACAGGCAGATCAACTGAAGTACACTGCTGAGGGGAGCAGCAGGCGAGGCAGGAGAGGTTTGCTGTGCCATGTGGGTCACCTCCCCGGCCAGCAGCAGGGATCGAACTTGTGCTGGAGTGGCTGCGGTTTGCTTCATAGTGCATTGCTTAACCCACTGCGCCACCAGGGAGGCCCCCAATATTGTCTAATTCTAAGACAGTGGTTCTCAGTCTTAACTGTTCATTCAAACCACCAGA
This sequence comes from Galemys pyrenaicus, assembly GCA_019455555.1. NCBI lineage: Eukaryota > Metazoa > Chordata > Mammalia > Eulipotyphla > Talpidae > Galemys > Galemys pyrenaicus. The sequence continues at coordinate 13,778,583 of JAGFMF010012074.1, read as the reverse complement.
GGAATTTGTAAAAATTCCCATGTCAAGGGCACACCCCCCAGAACAATTACATCAGAATCTCTGGGAGCAAGACCAGGCAGCAGTAATTTTTAAGGCTCCCTAGGTGGTTACAATGTACAACCAAGGTTGGAAGGTTCTAGTGGGAAGAATACGGTGACAGAAGTTAGAGATTCCTTAACTAGTTTTACTACATACTAGTTTTGCTACATACAATGAATTTAAGTTAGTCATCTAATTTTGTACCTCATTTTTCATTTCTGTTCATTTACCAAAAATATTCACTCTACTTTGTTCCCCTGTGGTTAACATGAGATAGCATGTGTGAAAATAAAACATGCTAAGTTGAGTTTGTGCTGTTAAATTTCTTTGACTGTGGTAGACTCAGCAGTGGAAAAAAACATTTCAAAACAGCCTATACAAATCTTGAGCAAAAGGTGTGTCATATAAAAGACAAAGCAAAAGTGATACTTAGTAATCCTGAGCAGGAAGAAGAGAAGGAAGAACTATATTATGGAGACAATAGAGGATACTTTTCTACTGCAGAAACAGTCACAAAGAAAAGATATGGTTGTAATGGGGAAATTTCAACTTTTGACAAAAATTCACTCTTCTTTTCTCCTCCTCCCGCATTCCATCATTATTTTCCTCTAATCAACATTATTCTCTGAGAGTCTATGTCTAGAAAATAAGTATTCAGCTGGTAGAAGACAGATTAGTGGGAAAAAAAATAGGGATGCCTTTACAAGTTCCCAATATACAGTAAGAAAGCTCTATTAATTTAGTCTTATATCACCTACAGGAAATGAGACCTCACTAAGAACTAGTGGAAACTCAGTTTTTCTTCCCTTAATGCAAGAGCGAAGTATATATCCATATATCAATAAAAAGACTACCTTAATGAAGTCTACTAAGAGTATGTATGAATGTATGTAGGTGTGCTTATATATATTTGAAGTAATAAAGTATAGGAATATTGCTAGTGAAAGTCATGTAATATTAATAGAACTGGAGAGCAGTTAATTTAATTTTTTTTCTTTAATTGACAAATTTCCTCAAGTTAGAAGAGGTTAATTATTGTTAAGCAAGAAACTCCAGATAAGGGCAAGAGTGGTGAAGTACATTTGGTTAAATTGTTCAAGACTGTAAACCCAGGATAATTATAGGAGACAGGCAGTGGATGGATGGATATAAAGAATATATATGTATATAATATAATAGTATTTCATGTGAAAACTACCGATGTCTTAAGCATAGTAGGTCTGCAATATGTTTTATGTGAATTTGATGGATGGCGTAAGGCTTATAATTAACTACAAACATATGAACCAGTGATATAATGAGATTTCCAGAAATACTAGTGCAGATCCAAGCTGAATTGATGTATAATGGAGAATCTAAACATAGATCAAAGGAGGTAATAATCCCACTGCATCTTTGCTTTTCCAACAAAAGCAAAATCCTGAGCCAGTTCTACATGCACACTTTCATGGTAACATCAACAAAGTTCACTGCCAATATGGTGAAGATGATTAGGATTTTAAAAAAGCATGTCTTAAGAAAAAGCTGAAAAAACTGAAGCTGTCCTGTCTTCAAATATTAGAGGACTCTGTCTCATGGGGGAGTGATCAACTTATTCAATATTGCTCTAGAAGTCGTAACTAGAACCAGTGGAAACAGTACTCAAATTAGGAAGGATATTGTGAATTTACTGTCTGTCAGTGGAACTGGCAGCCTCCCAACAACAAAGAGTAGAGTTTTCTGTCTTCAGAAAGAGATTCATTTAAATGCTGATCATCTGTTTTGAGAATCTTGCTTTGTGAAAGATCAAGATCTTTCACTTCTAGCTCCAAGATTTTATTTTCCACTTGAAGTGGTGAACTAGGATTTTATTAAACTGTGCTGCCTATAGTTTCTGTATGAGTTATTTTAATGAATTCTTCATTATTATGAATAATATATCAACAAATATCATTATAATTAGAAGTTTCAAAGTTACAATCTGTTTATTTCAAATAATATCAGTAATGCAAAGCTCAAACAAAAGAAAGAAACTTGGAAAGTGAGTTTGTGATGGTTGGAAGTATACTATATTATTGCCACATATAAACTTAATGAGAAGTAAATTATTTTCAACTTTAAGTTATAATTAAAGAATATATGCATAGCCCCTTTGTAAAAAATACTCTTAATTTCAGTGCTTGAAGATCCAAGTTTCATTGGAGAGTATCTTAAATTGAAAAAAAATGAGCAAAAATGTGCTAAAGAATGGAATTCAAAGTAAGTAGTTGTATCTTGACTATATTATCCTAATTTGAAATATCTTATTCAGTTTTCTACTACCTAATTAGACCACCAGAAGAAAACCCTTGGAAATAACAACTTAATCTTCTTTTCTAAACATAAGAATATGAAGTATAATTTTTTCCCTTTAATATGATCCCAGGTTAAAAAAAAATATGTTTGCTACTTATTGACTGCCAAAGAAAAAGACAGGACACACAGAAATCTCACAAAACTTTCCTCATTAATTCTCTTATTCCCATCCCTATTATCCTTATTCACATATGATTTACAAATGGGGAAAGGAGACTGAGTATATATCCCCAGTTAACTTTTCTTCTTTCTTGTAATTCCAACTATCTTTTTTTCTTCCACAGACTTTTCATTTCATTCAGAACTGAATATTTTCAACCTAATGAGAAAATATATAATAATATGCAAAAATAAGTTATTATAGCATCTTCATAGAAATCCTTGAATCTTAGGCCCATTACATTACAGTCAAGGGGTCTTGACTCCTAAAGTCAGTTTTTCTGCTGCTTCATCCCACTAGAGCAAAGATCACACCCCAGTCCTGTGCCATCCCAGGTTGCGGCAGACATGTGTATTTCAGTTCTCAGTGAATATGTTACCACAAAGAGAGGGAAACTGATGTTCCTACATTTGGCATTTATCTTATTTTTTAGCTGTTTGACTTGTTAGCATAGTATCTTTCTTTTCTACATGGAAATACATGATAAATAAAAATGTTCTGTGTTTTCAATTTGGTTAGAAATACAGTTCTTAAAACATTCTTTCCTAACCTTTAGCATCATAGTTCAAATTGGTTTTTTTCAGATGGATGTTCTTTTTTCTGTTGACTTCTGCATCAACTTTCCTTTAAGCCAAAACAGAGAGATGCTCTATTTTTCTGCTTTTACAATGAATTTTCAACAGTAGAAAAGTTTTTATAAAGCAGAATTTTAGGGAGTACAAGTGTATTTTTTTTTCTCGAAAGCACAATTCAAGTTTTGTTTATAATTAAACCTACTTAGAATATAAGGTTAATTTGTTTTGACTTGATTTCCTTTTTTATTTACTTTAACAAAAATGCTTTGTTTTACTTTTTTGAGCATTCATTCATTGTGTACTGCCAATGTCCCAGTCCCAAAAATTGAGAAAAAATAGAGAGTCATGTCACTTTTAACTTCTCCATCCGCTTCTACATGTGGCTAAAATAATCATGAGCTGTTTGAGTGCTAGGACATTTCCCCAAATACATGATTTTGAAGTTACAGGTCAAATTGTCATGTGTGTGGTGACCCTGTCAGAATAAAACTCTCACACTTAATGCCATCTGGTGGTTGATTAGAATATATTTAGATCAGATGATATTTGCTTCCTTTAAATTTTTTTTTTTGGAGTTGATTAGTTAAAACACTAAGTAAAATTTTTTAAATCTATTGCATTTACCTGCAGAGTGCAAAAATCTAAAGAATGGTGAAATCAGCTTCTTTTCAGATAATTACTGAAAGTCTCATTCATCAAGATACACGAGGTATAAAATAGTCAGTTCTTAGAGACTCAAGTAGAAAATGTTTGGGAAACAATATCAGCGAGTAACTAGTCTATATGTATATGCAGTATAATAATATGCATCTCTGTTTATTATATTTGAAAATAGTGTCCTTGCACTGAATTTTTCTATTAAATAAACAAAAAGAAAATTAAAATTGAGAACTTTTCATCTGCAAAATGTTAAGGAAAAAGAGCTATCTCTTCTGCTTCAATCCCTCCTCCTACTGTCTTCCCATCCCCTCATCAATCAAGACCTGATTCTTAAGCAACACTAAGTTCTTTCTTGTCACTATTATTTGGGGACATAAGATCTCTTCACCACTTTGTGCCTTCTGCCTGGGATATCTTTCACAGCAGGGTCTTTGCTGGTGGTCTAAAGTTAGGATCTGGTCTGAGTTAAAAGGTGGAATGTGGAGTGCTTAAGCACAGGGGCACTGGAGCCAGAGACGGTTTACATTTGAATCCTGCCTCTGTGTCTATGGGCAACTTACTTGATTTCTTTGTGCCTCAGTTTCCCTATGGTAAATTACAATGACAATTGTACTTACCTCCCAAAGATGTTGTGAAGATTAAATAATACATGGAAATGTTTCAAATATAATCTACATATAAACCAGCATAAAATATTTTTAATTGAGGTATAACATAGTAAGCACTTAAAGTTTGCAGTTATTCATGCTTTCCCTATTGTGGCTCTAGTTTAATTCTTAGAAAATATTTCTTCAGAGGTTACAGGGTGAAAGAGACAGTTATTGGCAAAATTCTTACCTGTGCTAAGCTTGTTTCCTTTTCTGTTAAATGGAAATAATTTACCTACCTTAGAAGGTTGTTTTGCATTCAAGCTCTTATATGAAATCATATGTGTTAAATATAGTGTTGGCATATAACATTCAGTAAATATTAGTGTCTGAGAAGACGGGGAGACAAAATCCATGCTCCCCCCCTTTTCAGAAAATAAAAAGTTTCTGGCAGAGGCATGTAAAAATTATAAAATTTTCTCAGGTTAGAAGGCAGAAAACAGCACCTCTGGTGACTATATTTGTTCCAGTTTATTATGCCCCTGCTGCTTCTTCCTTCTCCATCACAGTTTTCTCTTCTTCCTGGTGGTGCTTCAGAAGGATGGCATGAAGAAACATCTCTTTGTGAAATGGCTCCTGGCATATTTAGGCTGCCACGTTCCCCCATCCTTTCCTTTTGGAAGATTCCATATCTTGCTCCCTTAGCACCTGTGCTGTGGAAATTCAGCTGTTGATGGAGAGTAGGGCAGGGCCGTTCTTGGAGCCTGTGTTCTCTGTACTTAGCACGGCACCTGGCAACTAGTAGGCACTCAATTCATGTGTGTTGAATGATGCATATTTTCCCTGTTTCCCCACTTAATAGTGGGATTAAATGTGAAGGCCATAACTTTAGGAAAAATAAAATGTAGGTGCTGAGTTCTGTTAAGGCCCATTCTAGTGTAGAGATTGTGGTTCTATTTTGGGAATCCTAAGGGTATAATCATAGAACAGTGATTAAAAACTGAAAGTATAAATGACTGTCATGAATATTTTATGCAAATTCTTAAGTCTAACACATGTTTTGGGTTAGTATTAATAGGGACCTATTGTCATTATAAGCAGCTCATAAATATTCATGAAATGATCATTTGGTTTGGTGTTTATTTCTAAGGCCTTTTTTTCTTTCCTTTTGCTTTGCCTGTCTTTTGGCTATTCATGCAAACGCTTTATTTCTACAAAGACATGGGAAGGATATGACACTAGAAACTAATCAGAAGTTTTTATTTATTTTCCCTGGAAAAATAGTGAAAGATAGAACATGAGAAAGCAAAGCAAGCTGTTGTTTTGAATGTTTTGCACATATAAAAATTTCTACACCATACGCTATAGCTAATGATTGCTTATGTAGTATTGGAAAGATTTATTCCAATAGTGTAAGGTTTGATAAACAAGAGGTTATCTAAATGAAAGTTATTCTTAAGAAACTTTACATTCTATGTGGCCCTAATTAAGAATATTGGTTTGTCTACACATAGGAACAGGGATTAATATTGTAAAATACTTTCATATGCTGGGCATTCTTCCTTCATTTCCCAGTGTAATACTGGCTACTTTGTGGAGTGGACACTTGTGCCTCTGAGTGTAAGAACACAACTCAAAGTGTAATCCTCAATAATGTTCATCAGCCTCCTTTGAAGCCACAACAAATCACTTATACCACAAGTGAAATCACGTTCCTTATTATACAAACACAGCTTCAAGACAAGGTCCCTGATTTTCCCTTTCAACTGGATCTTCACACCTAAAACTCTCTACAGAAACTCTGAAAAACTGAAGGCAAATATCTGAAATTTTCTAATTAGGCAGAAAGTGATTAGCTAACTTGCCTGAAGTTATTGATAGACACGTAATTGTATTTGAAAACTAAAACTAAATTATTTTCTATTTAACTATTAAACACTTAAGTTTTTCAGGTAAATGTAAAAATATTTACCAAGCTAGTTGCAAGTACAAATTAAACACAAACCTTTTGGGGGCAAGTTTTATAATTTTTTTGGTCGCTCTTAAATTCTATTACTAAATAATGTAAGTTCTGGGTTTTCCTGGTGGCACAAGGGGTTGAGCGCTGCACTGTGAGGTTTCCGCAGCCACTGCAGTGTGTGTTTGATCCCCAGTCAGAGGAGGGCCCCACATGGCGCAGCAGACCTCTCCTGCCTCACCCACTGCTCCCCTTAGCAGTGTATTTCAGTAGAGCTGCCTGTTCTGTGCCCCACTCTGTCTCTGGTCTGTACCCTAGATATTGTATGTATAAATAAACAAAATCTTTTGAAAAATGTAAGGGTGCATGTATATTTCAAGTTAGTTATTTTCATTTTCTTCAGACAAATATCCAGAAATGGAACTGCTAGAATTATTGAGGAACTTCCAGACTGTTTTCCATGTGACTGTACCAATTTAAACACCCACCAATAGTACACAAGGATTCCTTTTCTCCACATCCTTACCAACTCTTTTTATTTCTTGTATTTATTACAGTAGTCATTCTGATAGGTGTGAAGTGATATGTCTTGGTGGTTTTGATTAGCATGTCCCTGATGATTAGTGATATTGAACATCTTTTCATATACTTGTTGGCCATATGTATGTCTTTGAGAAAATGTCTTTTCAGATTCTCTGAAAGTGGGGTTTTCATACAATTGTATTATAGGAGTTCTTTGTGTATTTTTTCAGCAGTAAATAATATATTTACATACTATTTTCAAATTATGTTTATTGAGGTAAAATAGGTTTACATCATTGTATCTTTGGAAGTTTAGACTTAAACCTCTACAAATGTATAATTTCACACCATGCCACCAACAGTGCACTAGTAATTGTCTAACGTTATATTTTGGACAGTGACCACTTATCAGATATGTGGTTTATGATCTTTGGCCTATAATTTCTCTTGCTGTGGAAAAGGATTTTAAGTTTGATGTAGTTCCGTTTTTTTTTTTAATTTGTGTTTGTGACGTTCAGTGTCCTATTCAAAAAGTTATTTGCCAAGACTGATGTCAAGAAGCTTACTGTTGTAATTTCTTCTAGGAGTTTTATGATTTCAAGTTCCTACATTAAAATCTTTAATCTCTTTCATTTAATTATTTTGTATGATGTAAAAATAATTCTTTTGCATGTGGCTGTTCAGTTTTCCCAACACTATTTATTAAAGTGTCCCTTCCCTTGTATATTCTTGACTACCTTATTGTAAATCAGTTGTCTATGTATATATGTATATATTTATTTCTTGGCTCTCTATTCTGTTCTGTTGATCCGTGTATTTGTTTTTACACCAATATCATAACTGTTTTGATTATTACCGCTTTGTACTGTTGTTTGAAATCAGGGTGTGTGAGATGCCTCCAGGGTTGTTCTTTTACAAGATTGCTTTTACTACTTGGGTTCTTTAGTGGTTCGGGGTCTTTTTTGATTCCAAAACTTTGCTACATTTGTAACGTATACTCTGGACTTGGCTATATTGTCATTTAAATTTAGAAGTTAGTGTATATTACTTCTAAGTTCTCTGGTATCTCATTTTGTGTGTATATATTTTAATTCACAGTATGTGATGTTGTTTTAGCCTATATTTGGTTCCATTCTCACCAGTTATGTAGAAGACATTCATGCGAGACATTCATGTTAATGCTATACTTCAGGGTTATTGGAGTTAAACATTGCTTTTATAAGTTTACATAATGATATACCTAATGTCTTTTTAAGGAGGAATACTAGCATTTTTCTTCCTCAAAGATTAAACTTTGAGTGCCATCTTGTGGTGAAAGAGAGAATTAGTACTAGAAAAGACATTGGAAATAATCTTTAAAATATGACCATGTTAGAAATATACAGACAAAGGAAACGTCTTTGAAAAAAAAAAAAATTCTGCAAAGCACTTATCGAACCTGTGCTTGTATGTTTTTAGAGTACATGGAGTTCAGTACTTCAAATAGAGCTAATCTTCCTTATTTCTAGCTTAAATCTAATACCTTATCATATTCATCCATACCACATTTCTTTATTTATTCAACAGGTTTTTACAGTGTGACTTTTAGTTTGTCACAAAATTTATAGAAAATGATAAATTTTCTATTTTAAAAAGATGTACGGGAAAAAAAGTGATGGTTTTTGGTTTTGTTTTGTTTTTGATTTCCCAAAGTTCACACACTTGAAGCTGAGAGAGCTGAAATTCAAATACAGGCCTGCCAGGAGCTACAGCCCATGCCTTTTTTCTGTTAAATGACACATCAGCTCAGTTGCTGGGAACTCAGGGAAAGCTTTAATAGGGGTAAAAGGCATGATTCAAAGGATGCTATTATGACTGAAAAGAAAGTATTTCTGCTTGTCTTTGAAAGCAAACCAAATAAGGCTTTTCTTTTCAGTGGAATTCTTTATGTCTTAAAACACCACTATTATGTCTCAAAACACTATGGTCCCTTAAGTTTTTCTTCTTCAGAATAAAAATTCAGAGTATACTTAATTTTTTTTAACTTTTGTGAATTCCATAATCTTTTTAAAAGTAATTTGTCACTGTTTTACATGTCTTTATAATTTGGGGTTACATTTACTCCACTATATGTTCACATGCTTCACTTTCCACCATCCTCCTGTGCCCGTGACCTTCCTCCCCACCCTCCCCTCCCCTTTCCCCCAGTTCTTTTTGGTAACCAGTATCTTTCACTAAGTCTAGAATTTATTTTTGCTGTGCTTTGCCAGTATGTGTTTTTTGCTATTTATATTCAACAGTAAGTGAAACCACCTGATATCTCTTACTTTCTGACTTATTTCACTTAACATAAACACCTTATGACCTGTCCATTTTGTCCCAAAGTTTACTATTTCATCTTTTTTTAAAATAATTGAGCAGTATTCCACTGAATTCATATTCCACAATTTCTTTATCCAGTGGTCTGTCATGGGGCACTTTGCTTGGTTCCATAACTTGGCTATTGTGGAAAGTGCTGCTTTGAACACTATAATCTTTGTTCCCCTCTTACAAGTATAATTCACTTCATCAATTTCTCTCTCAAAATGTAGCCCCAACTTTACCACGAATTTCTGGTTGTAACACTCTGATGGAGCCTCCTATCTTATAAGCACTATGATTTAAATCTGCTTCCCTCTCATCTCTTTAAAAAAAAAGATTATTTATGCATACAAGAGCATGAGAGGTGAGAGGATTCACCAGAGACAGAGTGGGTAACAGAACAGGCAGATCGACTAAAAGACACTACTGAGGAGAGCAGCAGGCGAGGCAGATGAGATCTGCTGCACCATGGGGGTCCCCTCCCTGGCCAGGGATTGAACTAGCCCTGCTATGCAGCAGATGTGCAGGCACTCAACTCCCTGAGCCACCCAGGAGGCCCACCCCTCATCTCTTTAAAAAGAGGGAGTTTGGTAGTCAAAACACATAATGAACTTTTTTTTTTTTTCCATAGGAGAATTGCTTCTTTGGTTCTGCTTGCTCCCTGATGACACTTTTTTGAGTGGTCTCTCTCTTTTCTCTCCTTTCCCCCTTTTTTCCCCACTCAACAACCTACCCAACTCCCTGCTCCTTCCCTACCCTCTTATTAGACTGTATTTTATCTGAAAAAAGGAATAGAAGGAAGCCCAAGAGTTGTCTTAGTATACAATACAAAAAAATCAGTCAGACGGTCTGATTTATGTTTTGTTTTATGATTTGTATTTAAGCACATAATGCTACTTTTCAAAAATATGTAGCAAGTACTATAAAAATACTACCAAAAATAGAACAAAAACAAAAACATGAACAAATATGGGTTAGTTTTACTTTGTATTAACTATGTCATCTTTTTTTAGAATCATTTAAACTGTATGTCTTTATTTAGTGACACTAAACATTTTTACCTTCATAATTTATGTTTACCTTTATGACTTATGTTTTACCTTCATAATTTCAAGTGATTGAAAGAAAAAGGAAATCAATACTTGTTTTTTTGCAGATAAAGATTTATTTGTGGGAGAGGGAAATATAAATCAAATTACATTGTTTTCTAAAGTCATGATTGCCTTGAAGAAAATAAGCTTCTAATCACTTTTTAGAACTCACTAAAATCTCACAGAGGACTCAAAACAGTTTACGCTAGTTTGAATGACAAAATGTCTAGACTTTGGATAGAGATTTCACAAAGGTTACACCTTAGCTTTTGGGGCTCAACCCCCAAAGATTATGGACCCATAACAAAGGTTAAACAACAAGCCTTGAAGATATCAAACTGATTACAAGATACTGAACTTATGCTGCAACAATGGAGAGCCATATTTAAAGGACAAAATAACAAAATTCAGCTCTGGACAACATAAAAATTACAGCATCCAACATCCTATCAAAAATAACCAGTCATGAAAATAAGTAGGAAAATATAATTCATAACTAAAAGAAAAATACGTCAATATAAATAGATCTACAAATGACCTCTATTTAGATCTACAAGTAGATCTTTAATGCTTTAAAGCAACTATTATACATCTTATAAAATGTATTCTAGGAACTAAAGAAAAATGTAATTATGATGAAGAAAGAGGACATACAAAAGACCAATGTAATATCTAGAGATAAAATAAATTTAAAATAGTTTTCATAGATATTATATGGAAAGAATAGCAAGTTAGATATTGAAGAAGAAATGATCCATGAACTTGAAAATGTAGAATATAAACTCTGGAAAATAAGTACACAGACAAAAAGGACCGAAAAAAATGCCAGTCTCAGCTGTGGATATTATCAAGTGGTTTAAGATATATGTAATTGGTGTCCACAATATGAATTGACTGAAAACAAATACGTGAAGAAATAATTATAGCTAAAGCTGTTCCAATTTGGATGAAAGCTATAAATTCAGAGAACAGGAAGCCCAATAAATTCCAAGAAATAAAATAAACCCTACCAATGCACATCATAATCAAATTGCTGAAACTCAATGATAAAGAGAAAAATCTTAACAGCAGCAAGGGTTTGTTTTTTTTTTTAAAGATTTATTTATTTATGCCAGAGTCGCAGGAGGTGAGAGGAATCACCAGACAGAGTGGGGAGCAGAACAGGCAGACAGACCGAAACACACTGCCGAGAGGAGCAGCAGGCGAGGCAGGAGAGGTCTGCCTCACCATGGGGGTCCCCTCCCTGGCCGGCAGCAGGGATTGAACTCGTGCTGCAGTGGCTGCGGTCTGCTCCACAGTGCGTTGCTTAACCCACTGCGCCACCAGGGAGGCCCCAACAAGGGTTTGTTTTTTTTTTTAAATCACATTTGTTATAAAGAAAAAAAGATAAGGGACTTCCCTGCTGGCACAAGGGGTTAAGCATCACACTATGAAGCATCCACAGCCACTGCAGCATGAGTTTGATCCCCAGCCAGGGAGCTGACCCACATGGAGCAGCAGATAATCTCCTGTCTCACCCACTACTCTTCTAAGCAGCATATTTCAATCAATCTGCCTGTTCTGTTCCCCACTCTGTGTCTGGTGAGTCCTCTCAACCCCCACATCTCTGTCCTGGCCTGTATCCCAGTTCTTGTATGCATTAATAAATCTTTAAAAAAAAAAAGATAATAACCAATAATTGATGTCAGAAGTCCTGCAAACCAAAAAAAAATGATGGATGAAAATTCTAAAGTGCTGGAAAGAAATTGTTAATATAGAATTTTGCAGTCAATAAAAAATAGCTCTCTAAATTACAGATAAAATACTTTCAGGCCAATAAATTAGCCACAGAGATTAAATGAATAAACTTCTTGAAAAATAATATTTGCCAAAGCTCACTTTAAAAGAAATAGATAATCTGAATAATCCCGTGGCTAATAAGGAAAATGAGTAAATAGCTAAATGCCTTAACAAAAAGACAACTCTAAGTCCAGATGGCTTCACCGAAGAACTTTTCCAATTACTTAAGGAAAATAATGCCAAGGTACACAAACTTCTTCAGAAAATAAAACAGAAAGGAATATTTCCCAAAATATGTTATAAATTCTGTATACATCAATAATAAAACTAAAGACAGTACAAGAAAAAAATTGATCAATATACATCATATACATAGATGCAAAAATTTTAGCAAATTGAATCCAATTATACATGGCTATATATTTTAAACATTTGAATCACTGAGTTTTTTAAGTATTAACTCAAGGTTACCTTCCTGGTATAAACCCTACTTGGTCACAATCATTATAATTAATACTTACGGTAATTATACATGACCAAAATAGAACCTTAACTTCAATGTTAACCTTATTTAAGATCGAAAAAATTAATGTAAAATAGACTATGAAAGAAGAATCATAATCATCTCAATAGGTGAGCAAATTTTCAATACAAATTCCCAAATAAAAATAATTCTCAGTAAATTAAGAGTATGGAAGTATTTCCTCAACCTCATAAAGTGCATCTGTGAAGCACTATATCCAACTTACAAAATAGTATAAGACAAGGTTTTGCATGAGTCAATGATGTCAAGTCTCACCATCCCATGCAATACTTTATTGGGTGTTTTATTTATCATAACATCACTACCGCTATATCATGATTTTTATATTGACACTCACTTTTGTCTCCCTCTGTGAGGTCAGGACCTACCCTGTCTTGTTCTTCCTGTGTCATTAGGACCTAGAACAGTTCCTGGTACAAGATAGATACCTAACTGAATATCTGTCAAATGAATAAACTTTTCCATAATATTGTGTAAGCAAGGTACACTTGTGGGACAGAAGCAATTCTATGCAGCTTCATTTTCCCTAATAAGTAATATTTTACTAGAAGTTTTCTTGTCCTTAATATGTTCCAAAGCTTAGTGACCCCAAAATAAATTTTTGTAAAATTTATTATTTTCATTATGAAGTTTTTCTCTAAGAAAATGCTGAGACAGCTTGATCTGGATTCATCAGTGTCTCCTGCCCTGTGGTAGTTTTTTTATTTCCAAGATTGGTCTTGAAATTTTCTGATGTAATTTTTTCCTTGTGTAGATGATTGAATAGTGTTCCCCCAAAATTCATGTCCACCTAGAACCTCAGAATATGACCCTATTTTGAAATAAGATATTTGCAGATGTAATTAGTTAAGAGGGGATTATGTTAGAGTCAAGTGGGCCCTAAACCCAATGACTGGTATCCTTTTAAGATGAGGAGAGGATAGAGATACTCACAGGGAAGAAGGTCACATAGTGACAGAGGTAGAGACTGGACAAAAGCAGCTGCAAGCCAAGGAACTCAAGGATCATTGTGAGTCAGCAGGAGCCAGAAAAAAAGCAAGGAAGGATTCTTCCCTAGAGCCTCTAGAGGGAGCATGACCATAGAAACACTTGAGTCTAGATTTTAGCTTCCAGAATGTTGAGGGGAAAAATTTCTATTAAGTCACTATGTGTGAGGTAGTTTATTATGTTGAGTCTCAGAAATGAATATACCTTGCTGTGCTAGATGCTGTTCTGTTACTGTTAAAGTATTAATCTTACACCATATGTGTTTGCTTTTCTAATTATTCTGTTGGAAAACACATACTGGAATAATACTATTACCACCACATTCGTCAAATTCAGAATGGCATCATTTTAAAAGCCCATTCCTCTATTTTGTCTGTCTCATGTGACGTGTTTGCCCTATTTTTCTCAAAAGTAGTGTTGTAGTTACCAAAATTCATATGGGAAATTGTATAATATCGTCTCTTTCTTATTGTAGGTATGCTGTTATCATGGCTCGGCTTACTAAAGAAAAAAAAAAAAGTTATTACAAAAACAGTTATCCAACTGAAAGAAAACATCACTTCCCAACTCCAAGTAATTAAGTTCAGTCTATTTATTTCCCTTTATTTTTAAAAACTAAAATATTGGTAATAATAGCAAATTTAATTTTTGTTCAATTCAATTAAGTTTAAATAAGTGGGAAGAACTTTTTTTTAAATGGTAGTGTTGAGCCACTGTGTCATTCAATCCTGTCTTACCTCTGATTTTCCTCTTACATGAGATAAGACATTCTCCTACTGCTTACACTAGTTGGAAGTGGACTCTGTATTGCTTGTAGCCAAAGTCCATCCTATGAATTCAGAAAGGCCCAAAACATGATTAGAATGAACTGGAGTGGTCAATCAATGATGCACTCTCTCAAGAGAAAGACAAAATTTAGTTTTAAACTAATGAAAATGAGAGTTTAATATTAAAATATAAAAATAAAAAATCATTGGAGACTTCAGTGTTCACAGAGGAAAATGGCAGCTTTTGAACCCAAATCTCTCTACAAATCCTTCTAGAGACCAAGAGAACACTCATAACCCTTGTCTATAACACAACTAGAAGACTGAATATTACAGCTTGTTTGAAGTGTCCCTATAGAAATAAGCATGAATTTGTCCTGAGATTCATACTAGGCAATGAATTAGGTAGCAGCTATAAAGAAAGGCAGAGGTTGTGATGGGGCTGTAGTGGTGACAGCATAAATAGCACCAGCTAGGGTTCATTCCTAGAAAGCAAGTTCACCACACTGAATGGAAGATACTGAGAAATATAGTGTATCAATATTCTTTTTAAAATGTAATTTAATCTACCTGTTTCTAAGGAAAAATGGACACTTCTTTGCAAGACTTATAAGGGTTGCCTAACCTGGCCTCAGCCTAAGTAGCCAACTTCACTAAACTCTCTGTGCACTATAACAATGATTTAGAATTCTATATGTCTAGAATCAATGCTTGTTATTAGCTGCATGTCTTGGGCAAATTACTATAGGTCACTCCATCTTGCTTTCCTCATCTATAAAATAAGGATAATAATAATAATACCTGCTTATCTTGAAGGTTGTGCATGAGTTAATTAAGAGTTAAATATTAATATACATGTAGCACAACAGCTGGCACAGTATAAATTCTCGTGTCAACTCTTGAGTTTACTCAAGTCTTCTTACATCTTTGTGCCTTGGTATGTGTTTGTCCTCATTCGAAAGTGCTTTACCTCCTTTCTTTATCTATCTCTGTTTATGAAACTGCTCCTCTTCTTTTTTTTTTTTTAAAGATTTATTTATTTATGCATACAAGCACTGGGGTACAGGCCAGAGGTGTGGGGGTGAGAGGATTCACCACAGAGAGCAGGGAGCAGGGAGCAGAACAGGCAGCTCAACAGAAGTACACTGCTGAGGGGAGCAGCAGGCACAGCAGGAGAGGTCTGCAGCGCCATGTGGGTCCCCTCCCTGGCCAGCAGCAGGGATTGAACTCGTGCTGCAGTGGCTGCGGTCTGCTTCATAGTGTGTTGCTTAACCCACTGCGCCACCAGGGAGGCCCAGAAACTGCTCCTCTTCTTTCAAAGTCAAAGTCTAGTTTCATTTAGACATGATTATTCTGTCCCGTGCTGCTTCTCCTTTAGATGTAAACTGGCACTTAGCAGACATTTAGTAAGTCTGTGTTAAATGAATTAAGTGATAAAGCACAAAATGATTGGCCAACATGGAAAGAATGTATTATAACAAGAAACATTAATTGCAAAATGTGAAACTTTTATTTCTGTTGTTTTTCTGGCCATGTCTTTTAAATTTCTGTTTTCCATATTTCCTATTCTAGTTTACTTTTCTCCTCAATCACAAAGTGAAACAGAAATTGTAACAAATATTTATGAATCAGATGCAAATTGGAAGAGTGAAGAATTAATAGATTTTGATGAGTCATGGGAAGAAGAAGTGGATGATCTGGTTGCCTGGACCAACACTCTTGACATAGGTCGTTTACAAGAATAAGTCTAATGCTCTAAGCTTATATTACGTGTATTTATTAGAAACCCAACCACAGTTCAACCTCATGGAGCAACTCTAAAAGACTAAAAACTTAGATCCCACTTTTTTCAAGTTGGCTTCATCCCTTCATTGTTAGTACAAATTAGAAATATAAATAAATACAGATCAGTGAATATGTTGTTATGAATTTTTTAACTCTGCTGTATAGAAACTAAGTTATCCAAGTTAGAGTGTTCAGTGTGGTATTCCAATCGATGGTATTATACCCACAGTTGTTAGCCAACTAGAGAAAAGATTTTGCAGGCAGAACCTGGCTCAGGAAGAGGCTGGAATAGGAGGGGAGTACTCAGGAGGTTTGGAGGCTGAACATTAACCAAAGTGTGTGTATGCAGGGGGATCTATACATTTATCTGTATCTGCCTGGTTGAGAGCCTTGTTCTCTCCTTTGAAAGGATGAGCTGTCACATATCCTCTAATGTTCCTATGTTATTTTCTCCCAGAATACATGCTATGTTTTCTTTTCAGCCTTCAGCAACCATCCTCTCATATTCCCATATCTTTTTTTCTTTGTCTTTTTACTGTATGCCCTGAAAATATGCTCAAGTCTCTCCTAAGATGTCTCCATCTTTAACCCTGAATTTCTGTTTTCCTCAACAGCATATCAATCATATTTTCTCAATCATTTATTAATAGTAGTCTATCATTTGCTCTCTTGGTTTCTTTAATTCACTCTATATTCATACCCCCTGTACAAAAGAATCTGTATTTTGCTTATATCAGTTTATTAAAATTCACTAGGATCCACCAGTCTTACATATTCAGTAGATGCCATAGCCTACCTGGGTCTCTAGGGTATATTCAATATTACTAATAACTTCTGTCACTTTTTCTATTTTTTAATATTTATGGTGTTGCCTTCAAGAAGACATAACTCACACAGCTCTCCCCACAAGCACCCTAAATGTGCCTGAGATCTATTTGTTATGTAGGCCTATCCTCATTTTTAGGGAGCTAACTTTATTCCCTATGAAAAATGAAAAAAAGCTCTGTTGTATGTACTCAGATGTCTGGGTACTTCACTGACTAACTAGTTGTTTATAAGACCACCTGTGGTAGTTCTGACAATACGGTCCCATCCGATTGTAGTTCTTGACATATTTGTATCCTAACCAGAACCACAAAATGGTGTCAGTTATCCAGATTTCCTTCTACCTTTGTCAGGGACAAAGTACAGCCAAGTGCCAATTTCATGATTCCCGCCCTGCTTGATCACAATTAGAGCTCCTTTACACTCAGTGAAAAGACCACTGTAAATGGCCCATCCCTTACATCAGAATGGAGTTAAAAGATGCATTTTGTTGATGATCATGCATCATACTATAAGGCCAAATAGCCAGGAACTGCCTGGAGCCCCTAGGAGCTAAAAGTAGCTCAGCAAGAAAAGAGGGTTGTTGGTCCTATGACCACACAAGGTGAATTCTGTCAACTGTGAGTTTAGAAAATATTTGAATTCCAGAATAGAGTGCAGTATGGCCAACATCTACCTTGCCACTATGTGAAGATCCTGAGTACCTAACTGAGACACGTCTGGACTCCTGCCCCATGGAAACTAAGAGATAATAAATGTCTTGTTTTTTAACAGTTAAATGTATGTGAATTTTTCATACAATGATAGATATTTAATATAGCTTCACATGAACTTTTGTGTACATGTCTTTGTATAATAGATGTGCTTTATTTCCTCTTGAGTAAATACCTAGAATGTCATTGGCTAGGTTATATGGCATATCTTTAATTTTATTTATTTATTTATTATTTTATTTTATTTTATTTGACATCATGTGTAGTCCCCAGGGAGTACCCACCACCATTTCACTGGTGCACCATCACCTCAGTCCCTTGTGCACCCCCTGGCCTCATCCCCGTCTTTGCCCGCCCCGCTTCCCCCCCCCCCTTTGGTTTATCATGGCTTTTTGGTCTTGTTGAGTTTTTTTTGTTTACTTAACCAAATTGCCCAATTCCTTGAGCTTATTCTTTATTGTTGTTGTTATTCTTTCACATTCCTCCTAATAGTGAAGCCATCCGATATTTTTCTCTTGCCTTCTCACTTGTTTCACTGAGTATAATTCCTTCTAGTTCCATCCATGTTTCTATAAAT
>JAGFMF010012074.1:13744062-13754439 GCA_019455555.1 Galemys pyrenaicus | reverse complement strand
GCTCCCCGCTCTCTGTGGTGAATCCTCTCACCCCCCCACACCTCTGGCCTGTACCCCAGTGCTTGTATGCATAAATAAATAAATCTTTAAAAAAAATATCTTATTTGTACAAAGAACCAGAAAAGTTCAAGAATTCCTTTTTAATCTGTCACTTATGATAGACTATATTAATATAGCCAGAAATTAAAAGGGGCTCTTATCAAAGAAAATCTAAAAAAGTTCATGCTCTCAAGATAGTAAAATGGAAATAAACTTCTAATATACAAAGAAGTATACTCAAGGAGCATGGGTTTTTGTCTTGTTTGATCACCTGAACAATATTCTGTCTCACCCAGGCAATACATAAATAAACACAATTATTGTTAAAGTTAAAATTTGGGAAATTTAATAAGGACACTTGGAAAATATAGATCCAAATAGATATAGTCTTCCAAATTTGTCTTCCTATTTAAAAAGAGATTTTGAATTTAAAGAAATATATGAATTGCTGTCCTTTGAAACGCCAACTCATTCTTTCCAGTTAGTTCAGTTTTAAATAGACAAATCATAAATACAACCTTTCTATGGACAAGGGTTATATATTTTTGTTATCTCTATGTTATCTATTTTTAAAAATATTTATGCATACAAGAGCTCAGAGTCATGGGAGGTGAGAGGATTTGCCAGAGACTGAGTGGGAACAGAACAGCAGATCAACTGAAAGGAGCAGTGGGCAAGGCAGGAGAGGTCTGCTGCGCCATGTGGGTCCCCTCCCTGTCCAGGGATCGAACTCACACTGCTGTGCATTGGCTGCTCCACAGCACGGCGCTCAACCCACTGTGCCACCAGGGAGACCCCATGTTATCTATTTTTATCTACCATTTGGTAAACAAATGGTATCCCCATTGTATCCTAATATGTACGAGGATATGGTAGGTGATTTACTCTTCACAAAAGAAAGTGATCGAACCATGTATCAGTTAGCTTTTGCTGTGTAACAAACTACATTAAAACCTTAAAACTCAAAGCAACCTCTTATTTAGCTCACTTGCCTTTGTAGCAGCAAGTTTGATGGGGTTTACCTTCTAAGTTCTGGTGGTAGTGGGACTCGCCCATGTATCGCAGTCAGCAACTAGCTTAGTTGAGGTCTGTCTGATCTAGAGGGACCCAACTGGGATAGCTTGTCTTTTTTCTTTTTGGTCTTTCATCCTTTCACTGACTAACAAAGACTTGTTCACTTGGCAGCTAACAGGTTTCCAGGGAGAAAGTGGGAGTTTTCAAGGTCTCTTGAGACCTGGGTTCACAACTGGCACACCAGTAGTTCCATTAAATTCTCTTAGCCAAAACAGGTCACAAGTTCATCCTGGATTTGACAGGGCTAATTGACTCCATCTCTTAATGGGAAGGGCTGCAAAGCCATGTTACAGAGGTGTGACTAGAAGAAGGATTGAAAAATTGTGGTCATTTTGCAGTTTACCACAGAAAGAATAGATGAATCAATACAGATTTATCTATACTATTCACAGAAAAAAAATAATCTTTTATTCATTCATGTGCCAGGCATTGTACTAGGTAATAAGAATAGTTTAGGAGATACTCTAGTAATCAAACAATGCCATGCAAGGAATGAAAGGACAGGCCTGTACTAAGTAAGTAGAAGCAACTTGTCCCACGTTTTTGTGCCAAGAACAGGTGGTTTTCTTCTTCAGTAGATCACTTCCAAGTTAAGTGTAAATAGATTTTTCTGAACTCAAAATAACCAGATCTACAGATTTACCTTTATTTTATTCTCCATAAAGACTTGGATGTTGTCTATTCATCACTCATGCTTTTGGCAGTGTCTTACCATATAGTAAGACTTGAAGTAAGTACTTGAATATTGGCTTAAACTCCCTTGGTATTGTAGCTTTGTGGACAGAAGGCCAAAAATGGTAACAGTGGTTCTAACTAAAGTTGGTACATTATTTTTCTGGTTGTTCTCATTGGTGCTCAGAAGTTATAGCTGTTTATTTTTGTTGCTTATTTGAATTTTTCTGTTGCCATTATTTAATAAGAGTAATGTAGCAATGTGGATGATGCCCATCTGGTACAGAGATCTCTATTCCCACCTATGGTTGAAAGTGGGATGGGGTTAAGGTGGGAGTAGGGAGTTGGATCCATACTTTTTTGGTGTTTGAATCAATGTGTTTGCAACTGAAGTAGAATATGGAAGTCATAGCCCAGAACTTCAGAAAGAGCAGACACTCATGTTTATTCTTTTGAGATGAAAAGTCTAGATCTTACTTTCCCAATATTGACCAATGGCAGTGACTTTATAAGGAGAAAGAGGTAATTGTGAACAGTTAGCTGAAGAGCAGTGGAGAAATGGGGAACATTTTACTTATTCATTTGTTAACTCATTCATGTATTATGATTGCTACTTTCATGCATCTATTTAATTGGGCCATGAGGTACCCAAATATTTGTTCAAAGATGATTGCTTTTGTGTAGGATTAATGTTTAAATTGGCTGAATAAAGCTGTTTGCTCTTCCTAATAACTACTTCTCTCTCTCTCTTTCTCTCTCTTTCTCTCTGTCACACACACACAAACACATATATTCCTACTATATATCCTACTACATATATATCCTACTAGTTTGATAATATAAACCCATCCCTCACTGAGTTTCAACAAAGAAAAGGAAGTGGTATGACAGGTGAAATTAAAACTGGGCATGGTGTTACAGGAATCCTTAAGTAAGACCTGAAGACTCAGGAAAACTTCCCCATGGAGGTGACATCTTAGCCGAGGTTTGGAAAATAAGTGGAGTTAGCCAAGAGAATGGCGAGACAGTTCTTGGGCAAAGGAATTGTTTACTCAGTGACTTATATGAGCTGCATGACATGACAGAAACTAACATCTGAAAAGAGCCCAAAGTAGTTGAACATAACTTTTATAGAACTGATGGGCATGGAGTGAGAAAATTGAAGCAGAGACTCAAAAAAAATAGAGTCAGAGGCCAGGAGATACATGAGAGCAGACTAAATGGTACGGAATGAAGGTGGTCTAACAGTTGAGCAGAGAAACACAGAAGAGAGAAAACAAATAGCAGAAAGAAAAACAAAGAAGTTGGTGGGTTCAAGAATTTTATAGGAGGCTGAATTGATAAGACTTGGTGATTTGACCTTGAGGAGAAAGGGGTCAGGGTTCTAGTATGAAGTATAGTAGAGACATTTAAAGAAATAGGGAATTAAGATATTGGGATGGTATGAGATGTTGTTAATATTCCCCACAGTCTCTGCCATTTTTTTTTTTTCTTTCTGGGGTTAAACTTGGTATCTCTTTTCATATGATACAAATGAAAGCTGGGTTCTACAATCAGCTAGCTCAGCTCAAACCTGTGCCCCACCACCTTCTGGCTATGAGATATGACCTTGGGCAAATTCTCAGCTTCTCTGAGCCTCACCTCTTCATGGAGAGAATAATAATGCATATTTCACAGAGTTATTGAAGTTAGATAATAAAATGTCTATAAAGTGTTTCACACAGTGCTGAGTTCAATAAGTGCTCACTACAATTATTGTACCTGAAAAGGGTGGAAAGAAAGAAAGAGGATTAGGCCCAAAGGGTGTTCAGAAAACTCAGGGGAATTCAGACTAGGCAGGGAGCCTGGAAACGTGTGAACGCAGGATGTGGGGTGTGAGTGAACTCAGGCCCCTAGACTTTTGTCTTAGGAGTGCTGAGACACTCCTGACGAGTGGCTCACCATTAAAAGTGTTTACTCCCCACCCAGAAAGACATGAAGAGCTACTTCTCTCTCCCTTGCTGCTTAGTATATGCCTCTTCTCTTTCTCATGTTCCCAGCCCAGTGTTAGATGCTAATATTCTGCAAAGTATATTAAACAGGAAATATTAAAAGTGTCTTTCTTTAACAAGAGTGAGCCCAGGTTCTATAGCAAGACATGTAGGTGCCTAGACTCCAACCAAATATTGACTTCAGGGAAGTGACTGAGGCTCTCAGTGCCCTAGTTTCCTAATATGTGAGGTGAAGATAAGAGGTGTTTGTAAGAATTAAATTAGCTGATATATTTATAGTGGGTAGGACATGTAAACTTTCAGTAAATGCTAGCCATTACTACAGGATAAATTAGGAAGCCAGACTAGTATCTTCTCAGGCCCTTAATCTCTGAACTAAAGCAGTGTGTAAGCCAACGGGTCAACTTACCTGGGTAGGCCAAGCTGGGGAGGGAGGAGATAGCAATAGCAATCCTGTCAGCTGTTAGGCATTAGAATTCCACCTAAAGTCACAGTTCAGGAGGTAGTTTTTCTTTTCTTTTTTTTTAAGACCCAGCTATTCATGCATACAAGAGCTGGGGCACAGGTGTGGTGGGGCACAGAGGTGGTGGAGGGTGAGAGGATTCACCAGCGACAGAGTGGGGAGCAGAACAGGCAGATTGATTAAAATATACCACTGAGGGGAGCAGCAGACGAGGCAGGAAAGGTCTACTGCACCATGTGGGTCCCCTCCCCGGCCAGGTATCGAACTTGGGCTGCTACGCAGCAGATGCTTCACAGTGCAGCGCTCAACCCACTGTGCCACCAGGGAGGCCCCAGGAGGTAGTTTCTTTTCTGCTGTAGAGATGTCATAACTAAGGTTTAGAGACTAAGGTACTCTGCTGAAATTTGAACCCAAAACTCCATAAAGGTCTGAACATTTTATACTGTTGGGAAAGAGTGACAAGTGGATTAGAGATAAATTGAAATTAGTGTTGGGAACCACATGGTTAGGATTCAATAATGGTACATTCCTAAGAATCTGGAATTAAATAAAGGGAGCAGGAAACCATAGTTCTGGTGCTGAGGGGGAAGCTGCATGGAGATCCACTTATATGCATGACAGCTGCCTTTCCAGCTGCTGCAGCGCCCCCATCTGGCCTGAGCCAAGCTGGAGGATCACATCTGTCTCCTCTTCCAGCAGGGCTGATCTGGCAGACTGCCAACTTAACAGCCTGGGCATTTGAGGAAGCCTGATTTTAATAAATTTCTATTTCCAGTAGAAAACCGGTTTTTTCAGTGGCTTTGTAACTCAACCATTCTTGATCCCATCAAGACTAAACCTGGCAGCCAGTTTGGCAGCTTGTGTGCAAATTGTGCACAATGGCAGATTGTTTAGCCTTTGTTATAATCCAAAGCAACTTAAGAAAGAGGGAGGAAACGAAAAGAAAGAAAAAAGTGAAACGAGAAATAAATCCAAGCCTCGTATGTA
Source organism: Galemys pyrenaicus (assembly GCA_019455555.1). Classification (NCBI taxonomy): domain Eukaryota; kingdom Metazoa; phylum Chordata; class Mammalia; order Eulipotyphla; family Talpidae; genus Galemys; species Galemys pyrenaicus. The sequence goes on along the minus strand of JAGFMF010012074.1, from coordinate 13,749,213 downwards.
CTTACAGAATACAGTAAACTCCCAATCCTCTTTAAGGAAAATACAGAATCAATTAGCCTCTCCCTCTCTCTCTCTCTCTCTCTCTCTCTCTCTCTCTCTCTCTCTCTCTCTCTCTCTCTCTCTCTGTCTGTCTCTGTATCTCTCTCTCTCTCTCTCTCTCACNCTCTCTCTCTCTCTCTCTCTCTCTCTCTCTCTCTCTCTCTCTCTCTCTCTCTCTCTCTCTCTCTCTCTGTCTGTCTCTGTATCTCTCTCTCTCTCTCTCTCTCCCTCTCTCCCACACACGGGCACACACACACATACACACACAAACTACAGAACAGAATTCTAACTTGAAATATTTTGTCCCTGTTCTTTTTCTTCTTTACCAATACATTTCACATTCAAGGAGAGTTGGAGGAATAAAAATCAAAGCCTAAGGGAAAATAGCTTGTTTGAAGGATTTTAGATACAAGAAAGGGAAATAGGAGCTGGTCTGAGAGGGCAAATGAGAAAATGAATTAAAAATAAGTAACAATATGAAAATATTAAAAGTATCAGGTTAAGGTAGAATATGAAATTAGAAATTATATAAATCAAATCATTAGAAAGTATCCTATTTCATTCATGTTATCTCAGAAAAATGTTATGCAATGAGTTATGTTTCAGGCCTTTATTTTTCTCCTTCATAAAAGATCTGTCCTATATCTTTCTGGGTTCACAAACAGAATAATCTCAGCATGCCCTTTTAGAGTCCCTGCCCTCCAGTGCTGCACAGATCATCCCTTCTCCCATCTATGAAAGATAATTAGAGCCATATTCTGTTTTCATGGTCCTCTTCTGAGCTAACTGAATAAACTAGTGAGTTTATAGGTATGATATGCCCCTATGTTATGTTTGCTTTGTTCTAAAGGTGAGAATACATGTAGTTGTCATATTAAAAAGTATAGGCACTTGGGTCAGCTTGGGCGATGTTTTCTGGGAGAGCAGTCCTCAGTGTCCAATCAGTCTTATTACAGGGAGATCCGTGATTCTTTTAAGTAGAATTGATCTTGTTGGATATGTATCATTACCAAGAGTTTATTGGCACCAAGGACATGGTCCAAGAGGGCAAATGTACATGCTTTAAGTGTGATGCCACACTTAGGTCAATGATCTAAATAAATCAAAATGTATTTATTGAAAAACTGTAGAGAATTCCAAGGAGGATAGGTTTTGAAATCACTCACCATATATTCCAGTGTAGAGAGATAGACAGGCAAGCGAATGCAAAGACACAAGTTAATTGAATCAAGAGTATATTTGGGTACAAGGTAGGATCAAGAGTTAGTTTGATTGGAAATGGAATATCAATGAGAGAGAATGCTATTCCATTCTCTTTTAATTCAACTAAATTTCCTGTTGGACATCATTATGTCCTTAGCATTTTGATGGGTTCAAATTTATTGGAGAAAGATGCTTGCCATCAATATTTTAGTCTTCATGGTGGGGGTGAGGGACTGTGAATCATTGTGCATACACATGTAGCATATAGAAATGGGTTCGAGCTGAGGCAGAGATGAGAAAGAGAAACATAAGAATCTTCTAAGAAACTGTCAAAACATATCCTAGATTTCATAAACCAGAATCTCAAATAACAGTAAAAATGAAAAAAAAGGATTGCTTGGTTTGAAAAGCCTCCCGGCCCATTGTCCAGTGATCATTGAGTTAGGTCAGTACTTTCCAACCTTACGTGGGCATAGGAAGAACCTGGGGAGCTGATTAAACCCTATAGTTTCTCTAGTTTACTCACCTCCAGAGTTGTTGACTTGGCAGGTCCAGCACAAGATATAGAAATATGTTTTTAACAATGTCTCTAAGTGATTTTAAATAAATGGGTAAGCTTATAGAATGCCATTTTAGATAATATTTATTTTAAAAAATAGCAAACACCTCCTATCATGCTGAATGCTGAGAAAACATTCAGTCCTGACCTACAGGAGCCCACAGCAAATGCAAACACTTGGTAGGGGCAGTAAAGGGCTGGGTGAGAATTGGTGATGAGCGAGGAACTGAGATTTTAATAGGGACTCTGGTCTGGGAGAGTTGTTGAAAGGATGTGGGCATTGAACTGGGCTGTGTATGATTGGCTTTGTAGAAAAAGGGAAAGGTCGTATGGACAGGAGACAGAGATGAACGTGGCACGTTCTGAAATATTGAGAAAGGTGAATGACATGGAAGCTCAAATGCATGCATCTTTGTTAGGATCAGGTGGTCATCAGGTCTGACACTAGGACTGCAGTGTGGTCGGAGAATAGGCTTGAGGGTTACACTGCCTGTATTGGACACCCAACTCTATGACTGTCTGATGTGTAACTAGAATGCATTATTTAATACCTGTTCAGTAATAATGAACACAATGAACCAAGGAAGCCTATTATCTTATTAGTAAAATGGAAATAATAATAGTCTTTCTATGTTTTTTTGAGCGTTGAATAAGTACACAGCTAGATACTGCCCAAGTACTCAACAAATGTTAGTGCTTTTATTATATTTTATAGTGTTTATTTCATGCAGAGTGCTTTTACAAGCACTGATTCATTTGATTCTCAGTACAGTCTCAGACATGAGTGTTTTATTAATTTCACAATTTTGGTTCAGTAAGTTCAAAAAACCCAAACAAACTAATTGACTTTCACATGAATGCAAGTCTTTTAAATCATAAAATCTAATCTCTATAGTTTCTTTAGCTCACTCACCTCCAGAGTTGTTGACTTGGCAGGTCCAGCACAGGATATAGAAATATGTTTTTAACAATGTTTCTAAGTGATTTCAAATAAATGGGTAAGCTTAGAAAATGCCATTTTAAATAATACTTATTTTAAAAAATAAGAAACACCTCCTATCATGCTGAATCCCGAGAAAACATTCAATCCTGACCTACAGGAGCCCATAGCAAATGCAGAATGAGGGAAGAATGAGGCAGAATAAGGGATGCCTCAATCCACAGAGTTCTTTAGAGTCAATTTAAGAAGTTAGATTTAATTCTACTCATGTTAGCATTCATATTATTAGAGGATGGACATATTGAAATTAGTGTTATTGGGGCCCGCCCTGGTGGCGCAGTGGGTTAAGCAACGCACTATGAAGCAGACCTCAGCCACTGCAGCACGAGTTCGGTCCCTGCCGCCGGCCGGGGAGGTGACCCACATTGCGTAGCAGACCTCTCCTGCCTCGCCCACTGCTCCCCTCAGCAGTGTGTTTCTGTCAATCTGCCTGTTCTGTGTCCTGCTCTGTCTGGTGGATTCTCTCACCACCCCCACATCTCTGGCCTGTACCCCAGTGCTTGTATGCATAAATAAATAAATCTTTAAAAAAAAAAAAAGAAATTAGTGTTATTGAATGTTGAATATTCTGAATAAATGGAAAATGGACACCAATAAAGACCTGAAGAGAGAGAGCTGAGATGACTAGAGTATTTTGGTGGTAAACAGTGTTAGCACAATAAGGCTAATGAGTGAAAGAGGGAAAGGAGAAGAGACACTGAAAATAAAAGGAAATGTACTCTATTAAGCAGTGACAATTGATAAAGAAATGCTTGGAAGGGTGACAGTCCAATATTCAACATTGTAGTTTGTGTTTTCACATCTAATTGCTGGAATAAAAAAAAATGGGAGTGTTGCATTCTTTCTCTTGTTCATTCTGCATGCTTGAGCATTTTTATAGAACTTTGCTTTGGGCTTTGTATTTTCCAAGAACTGCAGTCATTATTTATTATTTCTTATATTAAGGGTCCAAGGACTCAGCATTTAACTCTAGCAAGTGATATTAGAATGCTCCAGGGACCAAACTGTGGAGAAAGCTTTTCAGCCTCCTAAACATAAATATCTTCCAAGTAAAAGCATTGATTGGGAAGCCAATATGGATAAAATTAACTGCTGCTATCTTAAAGATGTCTGGTTCACATCCTGAGTAAAAAGGGGAAGAAGCTTTTTGTAGTCTATTAATGTCGATATTAAATGACGTGAAACAGCATTCTACCAACTTCCTCCCCAAATCCCATCTCTTCTGTTATCTGTGGCTACTTAATGTGGTTTGGTGTCCTAGAAGGTCCCCATTGTATAGCCAGGTGGGAGTTTCATGCTGCCTGCTTTCCTGTTAGGTAATGGCTTTGATTTCTGGAGAGAGAAAGTTGATTGCTGAAGGTTACATAGCTAGTACATTGCAGAGTCAATATTCAAACAAGTCTCATATCTATGTATACTGCGCTTTTAGCCTTTCTGAGAAGTGTTAAATTTCAAGAGTTTTAAAATAGTTTATCATGGGAGGGCCTCCCTGGTGGCACAGTGGGTTAAGCAACGCACTATGAAGCAAACCGAAGCCACTGCAGCACGAGTTGGATCCCTGCTGCCGGCCAGGGAGGGGACCCACATGGCGCAGCAGACCTCTCCTGCTGTGCCCGCTGCTCCCCTCGGCAGTGTACTTCCGTTGATCTGACTGTTCTGCTCCCCGCTCTCTGTGGTGAATCCTCTCACCCCCCCCAACTTCTGGCCTGTACCCCAGTGCTTGTATGCATAAATAAATAAATCTTAAAAAAAATAGTTTATCATGGGAAAACTGAGAATATCACAGAGGTACTTAAATTAGAAAGCAAAGCCACCTTCACACTCCCCCTTAGTGATAATCACCTGCTTGGTTTGGTGACATACTGAGTGCTATCTAGTACATATAAGGATGCGCAGATCTAAATCTAGATCATGTATGCTTTGAAAAATCAAAATGTATTAAACACAGAGAAATTTAATATATAGATCTGCCTTGATTGCTACAAAACTGTTTCCAAGGAGCCAAATCCATTTAATCAATTTCATATTGATTCACATTAAGGTTTTTCAAAAAAATTATTTTCTCCTTAAAAAATACTTTTTTATTGTTGGTCACATATCTTTATCCACTAGTATTTATGGGGCCAATTCCTAGAAATTTAATTGCCAGAACAAAGAAATATCTCTTATTTTGGGCCTCCCTGGTGGCGCAGTGGGTTAAGCAGCGCACTATGAAGCAGACCACAGCCTCTGCAGCACAAGTTCGATCCCAGCCTCCAGCCAGGGAGGGGACCCACATGGCATGGCAGACCTCTCCTGCTGTGCCCGCTGCTCCCCTCAGCAGTGTACTTCCGTTGAGCTGCCTGTTCTG
>JAGFMF010012074.1:13707683-13744012 GCA_019455555.1 Galemys pyrenaicus | reverse complement strand
TCTCCGCTCTCTGTGGTGAATCCTCTCACCCCCCCACACCTCTGGCCTGTACCCCAGTGCTTGTATGCATAAATAAATCTTTAAAAAAAAAAAAAAGAAATATCTCTTATTTTGTTGGTTATTTCCAAGGACCAAATAGTCCTGTGAAATGATTATCTCAATTTATCCTCCCTGTAATAGAATGTGATGCTATTTTCCTATGTCTTCACCACCACTATGTATTACTCATCTTTTTAACTTCCCCACCAATACATAAATACAGGTTCCAGGCACTATTTTAGTTCCTGGACATACTTCAGAGTAATAGAGTCTCTGTTCACACAATAACTTTATTGTAGGGATGTGAAGTGTAATAAATGTCATAAGATATATTCTGTATATATAATAGGTCAGGTGGTAGCACATGTTGTAGAGAAAATACAATTGGATGAAGTTCAGTTGTGTGTGTGTGTGTTTGTGTATGTGCATGCATGGGTTCCATTTACCTTCTATTATCTGCTTCTAGTAATGAACATCTTTGAGTTAAACATTTTTATATTACTGTCCTCTGTTAATAAAAGTTTAATGTATTTATTTCAGCATTTCAGGGTTAGTTGTCTTCTTAGTTGTTTTTACTAGGGAAATTTTACTGTATTCTGCTTTAGTAATATAACTAGTCTAAACTCAGAAGCATAGTAGACCAGGCAATTCTGTCCAGGGACCAGTTTCTCTACTCATCCACGATAGGTGTATACTTTAGAATATAAAAGAAGGTGCTGACAGTGCTTTACCACATATAATTTGTACCTCATGTCATTCACATGGCTGTCATTTAGCACTTTCTACAAATCTAGCACCAGAAAAGAATAAGACCTAATTCTTGTCCTCATTTGGCCTCAGTTTATCAAAGAAGACATTTATTATTAAAACATAATAATAAAATGAGGACAACACAATTAAGAATACTATGTTATGAAAGCATAACTGATCCTGATAGTGTTTGAAAACCTTCTAGTAGGAATTGGAATAGCAAAGTCTCATAGATGACAGAAGGTTGTCAGATTAAATGGGAGAAAGTCCACTCTAGGCTGGAAAGACAACTAGGCAAAGGTGTAGTTGTAGGAGTAAGTGTAGAACTGGAGTTCAAGACTAAGAATGGCAAACAGTGAAGCTGAGAACTCCAGCAAGAACCAACAGTAATGGAGGATCTCCTATGCCAGGTTAGAGCTTGCATTTCATCCAGGGCTTGGAGAGCTAGTGACAGATTTAAATATGGCATGGACTAGTCAGCCTTCCCAGGCAGGACAAATGCACATGCTACTGGACTTAACATTATTCAGTGATAACTCATTAATATCCTGCCCTTTCATATAACATATGTAAACATTTTAACATATAACATATATAAAGCGGAATAATAATGCAAATTAAGCAAAGAACCTGGAGCTTTACTCCTCTTCCTGTTTGCCATATGAAGTCTGGGTTTTGAACAAATTTGGACCATTATTTTCTCATCTATAAAACTGAGATAATTGGCCCTCCCCTGGTGGCACAGTGGGTTAAGGAATGCACTATGAAGCAAACTGCAGCCACTGCAGCACGAGTTTGATCCCTGCTGCCAGCCAGAAAGGTGACCCACATGGTATGGCAGACTCTCCTGCCTTGCCCGTTGCTCCCCTCAGCAGTGTATTTCAGTTAATCTGCCTGTTCTGATCCCCACTCTGTCTCTGGTAGATCTTCTCACCCCCTGTACTTCTGGCCTATACCCCAATTCTTAGGTGAATAAATAGATCTTTTAAAAAAAACTGAGATAATCTTGGAATTTTTATGGAATCCAAATGAATAATAATGTACATAAAAACTTTTGCAGACTGTAAAAGTTCAATTCAAATGAAAGCTGTATTTCCTAATGACATAGTATACTCTATAAAAGTAGTTTCTGTAAATTCTCAGGTATCAGTATTATTTGTCTATACATTTGTCTTCTCTGTTATAATGTGATATCCTAAAAGCATTTATTCATCTTTATGTCTTCATAATATGTTGGATCTTGTTTTGTATTGACTATATAGGCAGTTACTTGCCTTCCTTGTCACTCAATTTTAAAATATGTATATTGGAAAAAAACACCTAACTTACAGAACAATAATTCTAAATAGTTTATACAACAGTTCTCAAATATTTTCAGGAAAAATGTGTACTTGGTCTTCTGTTTAGAACTAATTCTCTTTTTCCTTTCGAAGACATATGAGGCATCTTGCATGAATAAACAAATTAATCTCATTGAAGTGAACAAAGGAATTCAGTGAGCAGAGGAATGTTATCAAGAACCTGGCATTGGTTAATTACTAATCAAAATTTCTCTTTGTTCCATTTCTTTCTTACTTTACAGGGTTTTTTAGAAAGAGAAAACTATTGCTCATCTCACATGTCAGCATCTTAGATCTGTTTTGTTCTAAGTATTCACCTTTTTAATCTCATTCACGACAGCTATATCATCGAGGGGTTGAGGAGGTGACTTCCCATCGTCCCTGAAAATATAATTTCTTTTGGTATAGAGTGACCCTCTTTTTTTTTTTAAGATTTTTTTTTTTTATTTATGCATACAAGCACTGGGCACAGGCGGGGAGTGAGAGAATCCGCCAGACAGAGTAGGGAACAGAACAGGCAGACACAGATCAACAGAAATACACTGCTGAAGGGAGCAGCGGGCAAGGCAAAAGAGGTCTACCTGCACCATGCGGGTCACCTCCCCAGCCAGCCACGGGATCGAACTCGTGCTGAAGTGGCTATGGTTTGCTTCATAGTGCATTGCCCAATCCACTATGCCACCAGGGAGGGCCCAAGTGGCCCTCATTCTTGAGGCAACTTTACTATACTTAAAGTTATAGTACATTGTTACCGTACTGCAGATTCCCTTGTAAGAGCATATTACAACCTCATTAAAATCACATTAGTTTATCATGATTGCCAGTGAGAGGACTAGAAAATGAATTATTGAGTAACATCTTATTAACACAAAAGAAGTCTGTCACACTAAATTATATACTGTAGTTTAAGGCATCAATTACAGGTTTCAGAAGCAGAGTATACAAAGATGCTCTTCAGTCAAATTCCCTCACTCTCCAAGAGTGGTCATAGGCTACCTGGATGTCTGTGTCAGCAATAAGATGTGGATGTGCTTCCTTGCTAAACACATCACAAGTTATTTATGCATAAATGAGTCTTAGCTACACAAAATTTTATAAGAGATGAATGATATGTGTAGGGCCTGGTGCATTTCTATGGAAGAGAAACAATCTGCTTAACACATCTAATGATCAAGTTCCTTTTGACACACTGGAAAACCCATGGAAAGGTAAGATAGCAAACAGCTATGGAGTAATTGCTAGCTGTGATCATAGCACCTATACCTAATTTACTATTTATAACTACTTGCTCAGCTGTCTGTTTTTAAAGATAAAGAATGTGAGCTCTCAGAGGAGTTAAAGATTCTGCCCAAGTTAGTTAGGGAAGAGCTGAGATTCAAGATTCTCTCTGACTCCAAAGAACATCCCTTTTCCACTTCACCATATAACCTTTGTGCTGTAATGCTTCATTTATCTATCATACTTGCAAGAAGTGGTATGTATGATAGGCAGTTTTCCCTTTAAGCACAGATACTTTAAAACAGAAATATTTCTAAAACATAATGTAAGCAAATCTTTTCTACCAAATCTAATTTAAATATTTTTAATGGATTTGATTAAAAATCTATTTAATATATTTGGAATAGGCTATTCTGAACAAACGTAACCCTTTTTGGGAACTAGAGAACCATTAATGATCTCATTTGAATATTAAAATTGAGTATTGAATCATGAAAAGTGAAACTTTCATTCAAATTGTACTTATGATTTGCGAAAGGATTTTACATGCATTATTATTCATCTGGATTCCACAAAAACTCAACAAAGCTTATACAGATTATTATCCCCATTTCCAGATGAGGAAGTTGTAGTTCAGAGTTGTTGAGTAGCCCAAGTTGATATGGCAAATAAGAAGAGGAATTAAGTTCCAAGTCCTTCATTCTTTAGGTTATAGATAATGATTGCGTTGAACTTACACAATCCTGTCCCAGCAGTGTAGCACAGACCTCACGGTGAGCCAGTTTGCATGATGTGAATAGGGAAGGTAAAGTGATGAAAATGAAAGATGCTGAACTCTCAAGACTTTACAGAGCAGAACCATTATAAACGCACATCTGTTTACAGAAAGAGAAGTGGCTACTTCAGGGGTTGACAAATTTTTTCCATTAAAGGATCAGTTGTACGCTTTGCAGACCATTATGTCACAACTCTTCATTTTGCTTTTGTAGCACAAAAGCAGCCATTGACTATTTGTAAATGAATGGATGTGGCTATGTTCTAATAAAACTTTATTTAGAAAAACAGACTGTGAGTCAGATTTGACCTCCAGGCCATAGTTTGTTGACTCCTGATCTATATAATTAAAAGCATGTTATTTTAGGTCTGTCAGAACTGCTAAACCTATATTCTAAGCTATTTAAGTGCTAACCTGAAACTTGTTAAACCTGTTTTCTTTACCATCTGGTTGCTATCATGCCATTTTCCTTTTTTCTCATGAAAATAGAGAAAAAAATTCAGTTGTGTGACCTGAGTAATATGACCATCTTTCCATAAAATTATTCATTTGTGAAAGATCAAAGTAACTTAAGCTTTTACAGTCTTTATAGGTTACTTTTTCATTTTATCAGAATTTAAGCAATAACTTTTTTAGTATAGGAATGCTCTTTACAACTTTGTCAGTGTCAACCCATTTTTTAAATTTTAATTTATAAACATTTTCAGGCATGTGTGTATGAGACACTGAATGAGTTCTTTTCTCTCACATTGTGTTTTGTAAAGTGAGATATTTACATCGGTAAAAAAATTGCTTCTTATGAAATTTGTAAAGATTTTTACTAGAAACATTAGAGCCATTTTCAAACTATAGACTAGACAGATTTCCCAATTTCTATTTATAAGTATTCATCCTTTGAATCTCTTTTGTTATATCCAAGTTCATTGTAGTAATCCAGGAACTAAGATTTTCATATGTATAACTGAGGTTTTATTGTAAAACAGCACTAATATGTGACTGATGAGAAAATATGTGATTCTTGTATGTGGGATCTCTAAATTTAAAATTAAATCAACTGTGATGGAATAACTTGTAGCAGAACAACCAGATAAAGGGCAAGGCAACTGTAAAAGCACATCTGTAGGAAGCCATAGAGATAGGCAAACAACCAGGATGTGAGGGATCAAAATTCCAGAGAACCGGAAATGTTACTGATTTCAGCCTGACAATTTGATCATGACTGTTACCTCTGGATAGTTTACCAGATATTACGGAGTGAGGTGAGAAACTGAGAAGAGGGTGGAACACAGTTGATCATAAAGGGAAAACAACAATTTCAGCAATCTCATAAGACACTAATTTTTCTTTAACACAGTTGCCATCTTATGTGATTTACCATTAGATGCCTTCTTAATGGCATTTGATCTATGCTTTCATTGTACTAGTCAACAATCTGGGGTAGAGCTGTTATTATACTTGTGTTCAGGGAACACTGCTCCTAAGCACAGTACACCTGACTCCTATGGTCAGGCCATAATTAATTCCTGGTGGTATTAATTTTAAAAAAATAGATTAATGTGCATATTCAAACAATATTACATTTTTGAGTGCACTGGACTTCTTTTTACTTTCTATTATAGCTATTGTGCCAGATTGAGATTTTGAAATCTAAGAAATACGGGCTTAACTGAGAAACTTCAATGTATAGCAGCGCATTTCCCCTTAGCCGATCTTAAAATCCAGCTTTTTATTCGCAGCACCATAAAATTGCCCAGAGCTCTTCTTGAATTTCCAGCCATATTCTGCTCATTATCTTAGATTTTCACCTGATCTAGCTTAAAAAACAGCAAATTCTTTGAGGCAAAACTAGAACATAGTCCTATTCTTAATTCTTTGTAGCTCTTTTCTTCTGGATTTTGGCTCCTTGTGTCGTGGCAAGTAGTAGGAATTTGACCTACTACCAATAACAGTTGAAAACTGATTCCCTGTTTTACTTTCTTCTGAGTCAGAGTCTCAGGGGATTGTGTCTGATATCTAGCTGCAAGGGAACACAGGCATTTGGGCTTCTACTTTAACACTGGGGAGGCTGGACTCAAAACCTCATTTTCCCCAATTGTAAAAAAAATATTCAGAATATCATGACTATCAGGCACTCATGATTATGAGTACAGATGTTTACTGCATAGAGTTAGGATCTTCATCAATTTCCCCCCATGGATTTTATGAATACTTTTCCTAATCTTTTTCTCTTGTAATTACACTCATCTTTTGTTTCTGATTTTGGTTTTGTACAGAGAGAACTGTATATCTTTGTCTAATCACATTTATTTATTTATTTTGTGGTTTCATACTGGAGAACTTTGATTATGTTTGCATTCCTAAGGGTTCATCTGCAGAGAGAAAGTACCAGTCGCGTCCACGGGAGCGTTCAGATTCACGCTCCCCTTTGTCTAACTTCTGTAGCACTGTGGGATCTGCTGTTGCTGTTATTCAGTGTTTGGAAAAAGAAATTATAAATTTACAACCTTCATTTCAGCCATTATCAAAATTAAATGAAAATATAGACTATACGGCAAATGGTATTTAATTAGAAGGTTTGAGAGGAAATTATCTTTAGTGACAGAAATACTTTGACAATTCAGAGGACTGAGCTAATATTACCCTCCTTGTGAGATAAGAAAATAAAGCTGGAAAACATTTACATTTCTGTGCCCTCAGAGGCTCAGAACCAAATTGTTTAGATAGGTGGGGGAAAGGGCAATTTAACTGTAATATATCCGATTTGCTCATGTATGCATAAAAACCTTTGAAAGAATGAAGGAGAAAATAACAATGGTGGTTTCCCTAGGGAGGGGAAGTGGGTGATTATGGGACTTGAGTGGAAAGACTCATCATTGTTATGCTGTTATACTTTTTGGTATTTTAATCATGTGCCAGTACTACCTATATATTAAATGATAGAGAGATAAAAAATAATAGCACTTAAATCAATACAGATTTTTAAATTTTATTATATATTATTGAGAAGTATTAGAAGTTTCTTGTGATATTGAAGGTTGATATTCAAGATTTAAAAAGCTTTTCTAGAACTATTCAATTCAGACTTCTTTTAATCTCACAGAAATGTAACCTCCAACTGTAAAACAGGAGAGGACCACAAAAACTTATGAATATCTTACTGTTCATTTAACTCCTGCCCTCTCTCCTGCTGCCCTCCTACCCCCCACTCTCATAATTGAGGTAGTTATATTTCTTCCAGTAAATCAACAAATTGATGTTTTGATTTATATTTTAGCTTTCACTAAGTTTGATTAATATAAATTCCTAAGGATTTAATAATGCCACTCTGGAATTCAGCAGCCCAACTGCCAGTGCCTCCTGGTGTCAAAAATTGAGTCAGAAATTCTAGAGATAAGTAATTGTTCTTTCAATTATATAAAACAAGACCTTTTCAGTAAAGAAAGCCTGAAAGATAAAAGGGAAATAATGATAATGATATGAATAACTGCCATTTATTGAGAGCCAGGTATGACACAAAGACCTTCACACATGTGATTTTCTTATTTTCAAACAATGTTAAGCAGTAATTGTTACCTTACAAATGAGGACAATGGACTTACGGAAGTTGTGGAACTGGCCCATGGTCCTATAGTCAGTAAATGGTGAAACTGGGATTCAAACCTGTTCTAACCAATAACTACTGACAGAAACATGACAGGTTAGAATAAAGGTTTTATGGGATATGCTTTGGTTTCAACAAAAAAAAATGAAAATTTTTTAACATCTTCTAGTTTAAGATTCAAAAGGAAAGAAATATATTCTACTGGATTGCTAGTAAAGCTGCAAATCCATCTGAGAAGAGATAAATAGGTAAACCGGCAGGAACCATAATGACTACCACAACCTGGCTATTCTGGTATCTCACTGTCCACATTAGAGGCTGGAATGTGGCTTTTGATAGCCTGAAGCCCAACTGAAATAGGATGTTAAGAAAGAGGCCCATAGCAGGGAACCATGTTTAGGGCAGCTGCTTCTTCCAGGGAACTTCTACACATATGGAAGACAGATGGGAGAAGGAGAAATGAGACAACACAGAAATCAAAGGGTAGCCTTTGGGAGCATGAGCCAGTGAGTCTTGCTTCTGTGCTCCCTGTCCCTTCTTCAGGCCACCCCCATACCCCAAGACCGCAGACAGGGTGCTGAGTTGGGAGTGGCCATTAGCTCAGTAGCATCTGCCTGACTGAGACATCCAATAGGTGAGAATGAGAAGAGGAATCCTAGAGGCCTGTCAAACCTGCAGTGAGGTCTCTAGCTTTAGGATATTTCTTTGGTTTGCTTCATCTCCCATTTTTCCAGAGATTAAATATTGTTATAATGAAAATTTCAAACATGTAGCAAAGCAAAATAATTTTACAGTAAACATACACACACCTACCACCTAGATTTCTGATATTAATATTTGCTATACTTGTCGCTTTTCTTTTATTCATTTATTCACCCATCATTGAGTCTTGATTCTGGAAGTTCAGGATGGAATAAAAAGTGAAGGTGTGCTCAGAGATGATGTGTCTTCCTGTCAGACCAATGTGCAATACAACCTGCCTTGATTTCTTGTTTGTCCTGGAGTCTTAACCCCTCCCTAACTCCTCAAATCTAGCTGCTTTCTTCTCAACAACATTATTTATCAGCATCTTCATTCATAAGATGTTGACTGCATAAAATATTAAGTAGAGGGCCTCCCTGTTGGCGCAGCAGGTTAAGCGCTGCACTGTGAAACATCTGCAGCACAGCAGTACCAGTTTGATCACCAGCCGGGGAGGGGGCCCACATGGCACAGCAGACCTCTCCTGCCTTGCCCGCTGCTCCCCTCAGCAGTGTATTTCAGTGGATCTGTCTGTTCTGCTCCCCACTCTGTCTCTGGTGAATCCTCTCACCTCCCGCAACTCTGGCGTGTACCCCAGCTCTTGTATGCCTAAATAAATAAATCTTTAAAAAAAATCTTAAGTAGAGAAAGCAATTTTAAAGTTTCCAACTTCTATAGAATAAACAAACATCTTCCCTGGGCATTTACATCCTCTCAGGGCTAGACTTTCGTTTGTATGATAATTTGGAGATACAAAAGATACAGTTACTACCTGACTCACAGAGAAAATGATGATATCTATGAAGCACGCTGAGGTAAACCAAGATTAGTGCATGGGTTGGCACTCCAGGCTCTGCTGGCTGCTGCTAATTGAGGGAACTGGTATGTCAGCATACCAGCAACCCAGAGATTAACAGCATAGGCCACTTACTAGTCAAGGAAGTAGCCTAGCATCCACACTCTCAGTCTTCTCTTCTGAAGAATGGCAATCTTGATGTTAATGACCTCAGTGAGTAAATGTGAAAAATAAAATTGGGTAATTCCCTGAGCCCTTTCCTACCTGACTTATTTCCCTCATTTTATTTAAACCTCTCACTGATTCCTTGTGGTAAGTACTGCTATTTTCCACCACTGTAAATATGAGAAAACATAGGACCACAAATGTGACAAATAACTTTCCTAAAGTAACACATTCAAGTCCAGGTCAGGGCCAGCACTTGAGTCTAGGGTGGTCTATTACATTGCTCACCTCTCTATACCAGTGACTCTCACTCAGGGGAAGCTCTGTCCCCCAGCAACATCTGACACTATCTGAAGACAATTTTGGCTATCAAAACTGAGAACACTACCAGCATCTAGTGGGTAGAAAGCAGGACATTCCTCAGTGTCTTACAATGCCCATGACAGCCTTTACAATAAAGAATTATCCAACCCAAATATCAATAGAGCAGAGGTTGAGAAAACATGTTCTTTATTTATTACCAACAACTAGAAGAAAAACAAAAACCCAGAGATGAAGCATTGATTGTTGTTTTAAGAGAAACCTCTGGGGAGGATGAGACGAGGGCCAGGCCCCCATCAGGACAAACATTCCAGGGGAGGTGCCAATGGCAGGCCCACCCAGCAGGCACCATCCCTGTGAACCAGGCATTGTTCCTGTTGCCTTAAAAACCACAACTCTCATTGGCAGGAGTCTGAGTCCAAGTTGCATTCAGTTCTTCTTTCTATAGTGTCTTTTGTATTAGTGATCCTAAATTTCCTTGACAAATTGTTTGAAGCATGGCGTCCTCTCAGCCGCAGCCTTGCTCTGAAGTTCTGGGTGCTAATTAAGGACAAACCAAGAATTCTGTAAAGTAGGACTGAAACAAGCCAGCCAAGGAGCCAAAAGAAATTTCTGTTGTCACTTTCTTTCAATGTGATTTCCCCGGCAGCTGCTTGTTCCAAAGCCTCAGCAGGAAGATTGTGGCTGTGGAAAACAGGGCAGCCTCTGGGCCACTGGCGGCCACTGTGGTGCCCAGCCCTGAGTCTGAGGAGGCTTTTGTTCAATTATGGATGTCTGGGGGGCAAGGAAGCCGACCGGACTGACTGCGCTGGAAGTCTGTGGCAATCCAAATGAATCAGGGAAACCATCAGGAAGGGGAAAGAGGTGACCTAATAAGGTCGAGTCAGATTTATTAACATGAAAACATGTTCAGGAGAGATGTTTATGTGGAAATGCAGTTTACAGAGAAACTCATGAGATAAGATCATTCAGTTATAGTGTGTGTGTGAGCACGTGTGCATGTGTGCAAGAGAAAGAGATTTGAGTTTACTGAAAACATAGAGTGGTGGCTCTTTCTGAGCAATAGGATTTTGAATCATTTCTATTTTCTTTAGGCTTTCTGGGTTTCTTTACTAGTAAGTAACTGTGATTTTTAGAGCCCAGAACACCAGTTCTGTTGGGGGTGGGGGCAGGCAGAGGAAGGAGGTATAGACAAGGGATGTAAAGTAGCAAAAACTAGTCATCAGGCTCTCAGACACAGCCTGAGTCTTAATTGCTGTGCAGGGGCACCGTGCCTGGAGCCTTTACCAGAGAGAAGCTCATTAACATGCCAAGGAACTGGCTGGCTCATCCTGACAAGTAGTGGGGAGAAACATTGTTTATCCAGAGAAGAAAAGCCCTGGTTCATGCCTCAGTCCTAAGTGTGCAGGGACTTTGGAAGCCAGCTGTCTCCTCTCAGCAGAACTCCTGCTGAAGCAGGTGTCCCCTTAGGTGGCTGGTATAAATGTGCCTTCTAAACCAGGAATGCCTTCCCCATAGGAAACAAAGTCCTGACAGAAAAATGTTCAGGCTCAAATCCAGAATCACAGAATCACAGCCCCAAGGTAGAAGCAGGCCCTGGAGTCGTGGCCTAGTCTAGTTCCTGCCCCTACTGGTTTTAATTCCTTCTGTCATGTGCTTGATTATTCTAGGCTTATGCCACTCAAGTGTCAGGAAACCCCTAAGTTAGACAAGGTTTCTAGACAGTGTTAATATTAAAAAGTTCTTCACAATCTACTGAGCGCAGTTAGCTTCCATGTAACTTCCAGACAAACCAATTCTACCCCTTTCTCCTCTTTCCTGTTTTTAAATTTTTCTGAGGAATTCTATCACCTTCATTTAAGTGTAAGCTTTTTTTAGGGTGTAAAAATTACCTAAGACTTTGGATTGTAAGTGCCACTTGTCAACAGGCTCTAACATAGCAGAAAATGCAATGTAGGGAAGCTGCCTAGGCTCAAAGAGTTGGAATTTAGGATGCTGATGGAACTGAGACCAAAAGGTATCTCAGGAACTCTTCATCCACCTTCTCTGCATCCCCCATGCATGTACACTTTCTTTTTCTCAGATTTTTGCTAGGAGGATGTAGCCCCCTTACTAATCTGCATTCTCTCAGTTCCAATTCCAAACTCCTGGAAGATAATTATTGACCCACATTCCTTCCAGTTGGTTCCAGTTCAACCAACTGGAGTCAAGGGAGAAGAGTTAAATGTGTGCCTACAGAGCTCCGGAGAACATCTGGTAGAGTATGTGTCCTGTACAGGTATCCCCCAAAGGGCCCCCTGAAACTCACAACCTTGTTATGATTTGGACCATGTAGACCGCTCTTATATCATCTCTTAGTCCCTTTCCTTTTGTCCTTTCCCTTCTCTCTTCCTCCTATCCCCCCACCCCACCACTTTCCTTATTATGAAATCAGAAAAGTGTAGTTATTAGATCACAAGTTCTATGGGCAAACTCCCCAGATGTCATTTTCAGTCTTGTCACTGGTGGCTATGTGTGTCCTTAGGCACAGTTCAACCTTTATAAATAGGTACATTCAAAATGTCTACCTCATAGGATTATTCTGATAATTAAATGAGTTAATAGAAGTAAAGAACTTAAAACAGTGCCTGGGGTATCACTTGATCAGTGTTAAGCATTATGATTCCCCATAACCATGCCACTGCTTCAGAAACACTGCATGTATTAGTCAGGGGTCTCCAGAGAAACAGAACCAATGGAGTATACAGAGAGGCAGAGATACAGAGATACACACACACACACACACACACACATCAATCAAATTATAAGTAATAATACATATTTCTTCCATATGTAATCAGTAATATGTAGATAGTAGTTAGATTGATTATTATAAGGAATTGGCTCACACAATCATGAAAACTGAAATGTCTGCATATCTGAAATCTATATGCTGGAGACCCAGAAGATTCATTAGAGTCTAGACAAATCTGAAGGCCTGAGAACCAGGAGAGTAGATGGCATAAGCTCCAGCTGCAAAGGGGAACGCTGATGTCCCACTCAAGCAACACTGCAGAATTTCTCTCTTTCTCGGCCTTCTTTTCTATTCATATCTTCAGGGGATTGGATAAGGCCCCCTCACATTCGAGAGGGCAGTCTGCTTTACTCAGTCTATTGATTCAAATGTTCATCTTATCCAGAAATACCCTCACAAACACACTCAGAATAATGTTTCACCATATAGCTGGGTACTCCATGAGCCAGTGAACTTGACATATAAGATTACTCAGAACAATCAGCAGCCCCCTACACATGCGTGAGATAAAAATTCCACCCAAAAAAATGCTTAACTTATAATACATAACTATTTTGTAGGTCCTATCATAAGGTCCTTTTCTTCACAGCTGTTGAATCTGGGTTTGGCCATATAACTTGCTCTGTCTACTTGGGAGTTACAAAGAAAATGCTAACAGATAGTGGGAAAGGGCTTGCTGCTTTGGGAACCCAGTCTGGGTTAGCATGATAGATGCTAGAGATGTATGACCCAGAGGCCTGTACTTCCCATTCAGCCCCAGATATGTGTGCCTGGGCTCTTAGTGATGTTTCAGCCCAACTCAAACCAGCCCAGATCAGGAAAAAAAATTCAGCCAAGCCAGAATCATAAGAAATTTTTTAGAAATGTAAATCAGTAAGTGGGTGGTTTGTTACACAATAATAGATCACTGATGCATAAATTGGTACCAGAAATGGGGTTTAGCTGTTACAGAAATTTAAAGCATTGGCTTTGGGACTGTCAAGAAGCTGGAATAGAAATGAGGAAACTTAACAGACAGGAAAAATGATGACTACGTCATTATTGAAGACTGGAAAACCACTGAGGACAGTAATAGCGTAGCTTAGAAAAATGATGACCCATGTTATGTAGCACCAAAATAGTTGCTTAAGAAAATAATTCCTAAACTGCCTAGAAATATTAGGTGCTTCTAGCTATAATAGAGATGAACTAAAGTAGGAGCTATTCTCTTTGCAAGAAGAATTTAAAGAAATTTTAAGGATCAGGATTTACTAGATTGAGAACAAGATAGTTTTACAGTTTCAATCTCTTCAAAGGTCCAGAAAGTCTCAAAATATGAAATGACTCATAGCAATGAACAACTCAAGGATATAACTGACTTTTTGTTAAAACGTAGAAATATTTAAAGTGATACCAAGTATGAGATGTAGAAAAATATATATATATATATATATATACATATTGGTCTTTATTCCTTCTTCCTGGCATAGAGTTCATAAAATCCTTATAATTTCCTAAGGGATAAGAGCACCAGGAGCATCTTTTGTCCTAATATTTAGTCTTTGACCCTGGCTTCTGATACAGAGTTCCTAGATCTTTGGAATTTTCTGGGAGATAGCACTGTCTTTTGTTCCAGTGAGTTGACTGTTGGTGGGTTTCTGGAGAAGGGTTGGTCACTGGAAAGACTTACTCATGATTAGAAGATTAAAATTTTTAGGCCTACCCCCCATTCTCCAGAGAAGCTAGAAATGGAGTTAATGATCTATCATGCCTACGTGAAAGAAGCCTTAGTAAAATTACAGTGACACAGAGACCTGGTTCGGTGAATTCTATCCACATACCAAAGGAGTGACATAGCCCAACCTCATGAGAACAGAAATTCCTGTACTGGATACCCTCTCAGACCTCACCTTCTGTGTCTCTTCCTTTGACTGTTCATCTGTGTCCTTTGTCATATCCTTCAGTAAGCTGGTAAATGTTTCCCTGAGTTCTGTCTGCTATTCTAGCAGATAATAGAATCCTAGGAGAGGAAATCATGGAAATCTCCACTTGATAGCCAAGTCAGACAAAAGCTGTGGGAAACCTGATGACATACTACTCAAGGTTGGCATCTGAAGTGGGGGGCTGTCTCATGGGACTGAGCCCTTAACCTGTGGGACTGAGGCTGTCTCAGGTAGATACTACAGGCTATCCAGCTAGCACAACAGAAATGCTCTGTATAGACAAAACATCTCTGGTATAGAAGTGTGAGGGTGGTGGCAGTGTCAGTAAAGAGAAACACAAGAGATGTTTTCTTTAAACCTAACAAATCCTCTCAGCTACACAAAAGGTTTTTTAAGAATCTTCAGATTGCTGTTCCTCGGAAACTTGATCTATGAGTAAGTCAGGAAAGAGGTCTGCCTGCCTTAGAAAGAACGTTGGCTGTAACTTTTGTCTAATGGAGTGGACTAAAATACAGCAAAAGACTTTAAGAGAGTTGTATAAGCATGAACTAAAGCTGAGACAATTCAAAATGAAAAGAAATCTCTTTCCTTTTGAGTTTCCAGGAGTGGAAAGTAGACTGAGAAAACTACCACAGTGTTGAAACTGTTGCCGTTTCTTATAGAAAAGAAAGAACTTGTCAGAAGGCTCTCCCCTCAACACAGGATGTCAGCTGAACCCTCCTTCAATTGTGTATGGCAGGTACCTCACCTCACCCAGTCCTGGTCCTGGTCCTGGTTCTAGTGCTACCTCTGCCTCCCAAATGTAGTGAGTCCCCAGGTAGGTGACTGAATTCCTGGGTTTCTGCTTTGTCATCAGTAAAATGAGGGAGTTGGTCTAGTGAATCTTAATGTTCGCCAAGAAATATTTTTGAATACTGGGGTCCTCTTTGTCCCAGTCTGACTAGAGGTGTTAGAAAATGACACATAGGGGCCTCCCTGGTGGCGCAGAGGGTTAAGCAACGCACTATGAAGCAAACCGCAGCCACTGCAGCACGAGTTCGATCCCTGCCTCCAGCCAGGGAGGGGACCCACATGGCATGGCAGACCTCTCCTGCTGTGCCCGCTGCTCCCCTCAGCAGTGTACTTCCGTTGAGCTGCCTGTTCTGCTCCCTGCTCTCTGTGGTGAATCCTCTCACCCCCCACACCTCTGGCCTGCACCCCAGTGCTTGTATGCATAAATAAATAAATCTTTAAAAAAAAAAGAAAAGAAAATGACACATAGACCAAGAATAATGAAGTATGTGGCCAAAACATCAGGAGGCAGTGATTAAATGATAACAGTATCTCTTCTAAGCAAGAGTAGAGAGAGACCCTTGTACTTATCAACATAGGTGATTAAATAGAAAACAAATAATTTGTCTTATAACAGAGTTGGGATAGTGGCAGTCAGGAGGTCCCAGATCTTGACATAGAAGTAAATGAGGTCATGGACTAGACCTCAGAATAATATGGTGTAAGCATCCTTTTGAAGTAAGACCTGCTTTAGGCAGGAGTCTTTTATTTACACCCACAAGTTCCAGCAGGAGAGGGTATACTGTGCATTAACTAAGAGATTCCAGTGACTTAACAAAACTTAGCTCACGCAAAGGCTAACTGGTGGAAGGTGTTGTGAGCTCTGCTTCATGGTCTTTCAGGGGCCAGGCTGATGGAGGCTCTGCCATCTTCAGCCTGTGACCCTCCCCCACCACAGGAAGAGACTATCCAGCCAGCAGACAAGAGAGAAATGAGGGACGGGGCTTGGGTGTGGTGCACTTTAATTCTGCCTGCCTCGATTGGCCAGAATCCAGTCACATGGTCACACGTAGCACTGCAGGGGAGGTTGGGACAGGTGGTTAGTTGGACGCCCAGCGAGAAGGGGACATAAATGGGTGTGGTGATAATTAGAGGAAGTTCCGAATCCAGTGTTCTCCCTGGAGTGTGTTTCAAAGTTATTATGATCATTATTTTTGGTATTGAAGATTTTTATGAATAATATATTACTCAGGACCCAAATATATAAGGCATATAAAAGCAGAGTGCTCTCTTTGAAGCATGGGCTTTGGAATAAGATAAAATTGGGTTCATATCTAGCTTTTGCCTCTCCGTGTCCAACCCAGGCTTAGGAACTCCTGAATCCAGTGTTTAGGAGCATGTACCTTGTGGCCAACCACATCTGTATTAAATGCCAGTTCTGTTATTTATTAGCTGCGGGTGGGATGTTTATTTTTCTAAGCCTCAGTGTTCTTGTCTATAAAATAGAGATTATATTACCTATCTCATAGGGCAGTTGGGAGAATTAAATATTATGTAAATTGTTTTCTAACTACTTGACGCATTGCAGAATAATCAATACATTTATTGTCCTCAGAAGGAGGCACCTCCAAGAGAGGTCAATTCTCCAGAGCAATACCTCTCCTGGGATGAAAGTGGAAAGCCTAAGTTAGGATTTACTCAAACACAATAACTTACCCAAGAGCCTGGCCTATGCCTGTAAAATAAATAAAAGGCATTCCTGACATTTCAACAACAGAGGGCTGCTCTTGCAGGTGCCTGAGGCAACCCACAACTAGGGTTATACTAGAAACCTCAGCCAGATCCTCAGACCCCGTCCCAGATGGCCCTAGAGCAGAATCTGATGCTTCTCATTAAGGACAGTGCCAGACAGCACTTTATGAGCCTTTCTCCCTTTATTGTGAAGTTCTCACTTCCTCTCCACTCTCCCTGCCTTTCAATGAAATGTATTTTTGACAAAATGAGACCTATGGGCTATGCTGTTGTTGTTTTTAAGTGCAACATCTTATTTGCCACATTGTGATACAAAGGTAAAATCAGGAAGGACATGAAAATAATTACCAAGATGCATAGCTATGTGGTCGTTTTTGAAAGCACAGTGATATTACTATTCCTGCACTAGTTACGATTAGAATCAGAAAGAGCCTTAGCAATCTTCTAGAGTATTTCAATGTAAAACCTGTTTTTAATGCTTAATAAGAAAGTGACCTTGGACTAGCCCCATTTTCTCAACTATAAAATGGAGGTAGCAATATTACTTACGGCTTGCAGTTGTGAAGATCACTTGTGGGAAAACTAGAGTGTAAATTATAAAGGTTTATATGGACATGAGATACTGTTTCATTATGTGTCATCTCAGTTCCTCAGATACTATGAATCCTTAAGATACTTGTTAAGCACAAGAGATGCTTTGATGGATGAGGGACTCAGTGTGGTGTGGGGGAGATGGCGCTAATGCCAGGAAACCATAGTATCAGAATGTCTTTATTCAAGCCCTGCCTGAGAAGAGAGACTGACCTCCACTATGGGTCATTATTTTAGAGCTGCTAAAACCAAGGAACATCCCCTGATTTAGCTAGGGCAATCAGATTTCCTTCCCAAGATTTTGGAATTGGGCCCAATTTGAGTTACTGGGTAATAGGAGCTGTGCCTGTGAAGTCTTATAAACTTGAGAGCCAAGACAGGCATTTGGATAGGGGCCACACGTTTTGGGGTCTTGCATCTCGAAGAACAAGCAGGTAGCTTTTTTTTGCAAAGAGAAGTAAGAGAAAAGAACAGATACATAGCAAGCAAAAGAGGCAGGAGGGAGAAAGGGAGTGAGAAAAGAAGGGAGGGAAGGAAAAAAGGGAGTAGGGAAGGAGAAAGAAAAGGAGAGAGGCAAGAAGGAAAGGAAGATATGCATTTCCCTTGGCCTGAATGCATTTTTACTCTTAGGGAAAAGAAACTTCCCCGAGAATCTAATCTCTGTCAGTGCCTTCCCTTTTCCTCTCTAAATTTATTTCGATTCTATTTTTCTT
This sequence comes from Galemys pyrenaicus, assembly GCA_019455555.1. Lineage (NCBI taxonomy): Eukaryota > Metazoa > Chordata > Mammalia > Eulipotyphla > Talpidae > Galemys > Galemys pyrenaicus. The sequence goes on along the minus strand of JAGFMF010012074.1, from coordinate 13,725,723 downwards.
ACTTGAAATCAGCAAATCCAAAGTAAAACAAGATAACTGTACAAAACACCCTGGGCACATGGGAACAAAGGACTGCATTCTCCCAGGATAAGAGGGGGTTACAGAGTCTAACTTCCTCCTTCAATCTAAATCAGAATTCCCACTTTTAGAGAAAGATCTGACTCATGGCTGTGGGTCAACCAGGAGGATACACGCTACCAAGAAGCGCCTTCTCCCTCCTAGCTGTGTATCAAAACTCAAAGCCTCCCCCATTTCTTGCTCTTTAGTACTTCCTTTCTTTTCCTCTTACTCTCCATTTACTGCACTTGTCCTTTCTTTTAAATTTCATCTCCCTAACTCACCTTTTAGGAAACAACCAAGTCTTGAGTCTTTTACTCTGCTGAGAGGCAGAGTTCTAGAGTAGAAGAACTTTTTAGTCTTACCTGGAGTCAAATCTTGACATAGTCTTTCCCTCATTGCTGACTTTCATATTAATGTAATTAATCATGATCAGAACTATTTACCGGACAATCACTATAAGCCCAACGCTCTGCTATGTGCTTTATGGGTTATCTATTTAAAATTCACAACTCCAGGAAATAGATGTGGTAATTCTATGTTTACAGAAGAAGAAACTAAGGTTAACAAAAAGTGAGGAAGATATCAAAGTGCACAGCTAACAAAAGACAGCTGTGATTAACGGTACCAAATCTGCAATTTGGATTTCAGCATTAGGGGCTGCAGTCTGGCTATAAAACGGTGTTTGCAAACTTGATTTAAATCCAGGTTTGCATAACAAGCCCATTACTTCAAATTAGAATGTATTGCATATTAAAAGAAACCACAAAAAATCAAAACTAAAGATGGCCCAGCTTTGTGGGTGCTGATGACCAAGGTACAGCCTTCTCTGAAATGTGGTCCTGAATTCCTGTTCCCCTGTGGCGGTAGAGTGCTGCTCCAAGACTGCACAGTGCTGCATGATAGAGCTGCTGTCCCTGAAGAAAAGTGCAGGAACTGTGAAGCTGATGAAGGCCTGAACGTGCTTCCTGCAGAACAAGCATAGGGAAAATTCATAAAGTCAGTTGGCATCATTCATCTGTGATTAATCCTTGGGGAACAAACCCAAGTTCCCAAAATAATTAGACTAAGTTAATGGGCCCAGCAAAGCCCACAGTCTCTGCTCTTCATCTGTTAGTTATAAACAGAACTGCGGAACCCTTAGGGGCTGGGTTAGAGCCGAAGAAAAGCCTCCGTGTTTGTATTTTATGTTTTAACATAGGATGGGGGTGGTAATCTAAAACCATGGTCATCACTCAGATATTAGCATTCAGAGCCTTTATAGACTCTCAGCACTTGTTTGTGTTTCTATCCTCTGCTTTAAGCAGAGTCATGTGAGGGAGACTATTGCAAGATGGTAGGTATGCCAAGCCTAGTGCTTTCCCCAGAGCCAGCCAACCCACTCCCGCCCCACCCTTGAGCCTGTTTTTATCTGAAGCTTTCCCATGACCTCTGGACCCTCTTGAATTCTTGTCCCCTCCCCCTTTCTCATCCTGTATCCCTTCCTAATGGACTTGTCATATGAATTCATATGTGTAGGAGTATTTTGTAAATGTAATGTATGCTACTGAATACAACTAAATCCCACTTCCAAGTATTTACTGGGTTCCCTGCCTTACACTGAGTCTTTTATATATTTAACTTCATTTAATTTTCACAGCAAACCTCTGAGGGAGGTTCTATTACCTCCATCCTAACAGATGAGAAATAATTCTGCCAAAAGAGTTCTAACTAGACTTTGCCAGTGACAGATAATAGCAGGAGTCTTAGAAAATGGGTGTGTGTTCCAGCGTGGTATCCCCAGGTACTCTCCCAAGAGTCATTCACTGGCTGCTGTTAGATTGTGACTGAAATCCTGGTGGCCACTTTAACAAGGCCACTTACAGACTCCACACCAATAGTCTTGCTCATCCCTGCCTCAGCCAGTCCAATGGTTGTCTAGGCCTCTACCTCCCTATATTAAGTTTACTTCCAGTCTAAAATACCTATAGTGACTTCTGTTTTGCTCACAGAAGCCTGACAAGTATACCTCTCACAGTCAAAAAATTAAATCAATCAATAAATGAATTTATAATGATTACCTACCATGTTCAAGACACAGTTTTTGATGTTGGAATAGCAGCATATATAAATGATCCTTTTCCTTGAACAGTTTATGCAATTTGTTTCATAAATATTCATTAAATAAGTGAATACAAGCAATAAGAAAAAGAAAAACTCAGAAACAATCGGATAGCTCGAAGAATAGAATGTGTTTGAACACGGGGCAAGAGACACCAGGTTCTGCAGTGCACTTACTGTTTAGTCACAGACTGTTGTTGCAGAGCCTTACAACCCATCTTTCTCACTTCAGTTGTACCCTGTGGAAGCAACATGGGTTTTGGATCTCGGTGGGTCAAGATCAGTCCATGATGGCTATTGACCCAGGGTCAATATTTTCCATCTGTAAAATGGGTTTTTTGAAGTATTAAAACTAATCCATAAGGCAAGAAGTCAAATTGTTTACTTCCTGCAAAGCAGCAAAGTGTTTAATGAATGTGAACCAGGATGGAATTTTTTACCTTTCCTCATGTCTTCCTCAAACATTTAAGGATATCCATGACAGCTGGCCTTCAAGATGGCCTCCAGTAAGTCTCACTTCCTGGAATTCATGTCCTTGAATGAGCCTGGCCCACACTGAATAGGACTGACATGTGTAACTAATGGGACATGTCTGAAATGACTATGTATGATTTCTGACATTGCAATGCCCATCTTGCTCTCTCTTGGATCACTCCCTCTGGGGGATGCCAGTTACCATGTCATAAGGACACTCAGTGGAGCATTCCAGATGGTGAGGAAAGGAGGCTTCTTCCACTATCAGGTGATGGACCATCACAGAAGCTGCTCTTGTAGTCCCAGTCACATCTAGCCTTTTAGCCCAACCAACTGCATGACACCATGCATGATGGACCCAAGCCAGATCCACTCTTCTGAAGCACTCGCAAATTCCTGACACACTGAAATTGTGTGGTCAACTGTTGCTTTAGGCAACTGTGATTTGTATTTATACAATAATAGATAATACAGGGTCCAAAAATTAGTTCAGAGAAATACATTAAATCTCTAGCCCTCTCCTCTCCTCTAACACCCAAATTCCTAGAGTCTCTCACTCTCTACTTTAACAAACTTCTCAGCAGTTTGCCCTGGTTATATTCACATGCCCTTTCCCTCACCATAGCCATCCCCACATGACATGTCAGGAACTTCCCACAGAGAACAGCCTCTTGGCTGTTTTTATTACTTTGCTGTAAAACTCATTCTCTGTCATTTTTATCTTTTCTATCTTCAGATATGAGGGAAGAGGGAGTTGGAGGAAAAGACTGAGTGGGTAAAGCAGAAGGAATGACTGTAAGCATTTACCCCATCACATAGCACATAGGTTATTGTAAAATTAAATAGTGATATATGTGCAGTGTCCAGTTCTGTGGATGATAAGCAACCCTCCCTTCTGTCTCAGAACCCTCCCTTCCCTTCCATGTCACACTTGCATGAGCAACTAATTGAAGTTCACCTTAACGCTCCACATTTATTTGCATTAGAATTTTCTGTTCCTCTACTAGGAGTGCTATGTCCCTTCTTGACTGGTGACCTCTTACTCAATTTTTTAAAAAATGAGCTCCAGTTTTAACATTTCTGGAAAGCCTTTTGTGTCTTCCTCAGGCCAACCACATGACCCACTTTCTTCCTCTCTGCTCCCATCTTTCTATTATTAGCACTCATCCATTGCTATAGTTATTGCTCTCATTTATCATTCTGTGACCAGTCCAGAAATGACTCATTGTCAGAGAATATGTTCTCATGTTTGTAGTCTCTGCCCTGGCACAGAATTTGCCAGCAAAGAAGGTGAGGAAGAAATAGAATGGCAAAGTATGCATGAAAGAACAGCTCTAACTGATACAGCAAAGGAAAAAAGAACAAAGCTAATTTTTCTCATTTAAAATGTCTTAGATAAATACAATTAGACATTTAAAAATAAGTTTCATCTATCTGGAAAATTCACTTACCTAGAATTTTTGAATCTATCTGCCCAACTAGATATGTTCATTAAAAGGAGAAACTATTTCTTCATTCATTTTACCATTCAGCTTTATAAATTTTGAACATTTCCAAGTCAGGCACTGGGCTAATGCAAGAAGATAAGGTCCTTGTCAAATGGAGACAAGCACATCTGTTCATTCTCTTTGGTATCTAGCACAGAGCCCTGCACATTAAGCGTAGGCAATAAAAATCAGTGAATTATTTCATGACTGCTTCAGTGCAGCTGCACAGCAGCTGAGAGTTGGGTACCAGGGATAAGAAGAGAATAGAAAATTGGGGACTGGAAAGAATGCTAATTTGGTCCAGGTATTAGGATCTGTAAAAGGATTTATAAAAGAGGATGTCAACTTGAAAGACCCAGGAAATTAGACCTGACTTCAGTTTAGGAACCAGCTAAAAGTCTCCTAGGACTTGCTGGAGACCAGCATGAACATGTAGAGAAAGAGTAGGTTCCCTGGGCCCAGAGTGAAGTAGGTATGGGCATAAAGGCAAAAGCCTGGAACTATAAACCCCTGACCATCCTGAAAAACCAAGTTAAAAAAGATCCTATCTGTATCCCCTCGTCCCAGTTCTTGATGCCCCCCTTTCGCTGGCACCCTGCTGCCAGCTGCTCTTTCTGAGGAGCCCTACCTCAAAACCTTCTGGAGCCCTTCTGCCACCTACAGAATCAACTTCTCAACCTGGCATTAATGCTTGCCTATATCAGTCTCCAACCAACTTCTAGACTCATCTCTTACCTTTAACCCATGTAGAACTTGAGCAATTCTGTCTTGTGCTTTACATTTTTATCTCTATCATTGTCCCCTGGTCGGGACTATGTTGTATTCATCCCTGTGGCCCCAGCACCAAGCTTGGTCCTTGCAATCTAAGCTCTTGCTAAGGGACTGGCGAGGCACTGTGGTCAAGTGGTCAAGTAGATGAGTAAAGGCAGCTTGGATTTGACACCTGGTTCCTGCATTGGTTCATGGTGGGGTCCTGGTTCTCTGACTTCTTTCCATTCAAACTTCCTCATCCCTACATAGAGTCTTATTTGCAGGGTGTTTTAAAGGTTATATGAAATAACATTTGTAAAGCAGAGAGCAATACCTCGCACAACTGGCTTAATTTAAAGCTAGATATTATCACTGCCTGAACTTAAGAAATTCAAGGTTAAGCTCTGACAACTTCTAAAATCCCAGTTCAACTTCAAGAGTCAAATTCTATAAAATCAATCATCGTAACAGTGAGTGATATGCATCTGTATGTGGAACACTTTGCGGTGAACAAGGCACACATTATGCTTTTCCAGCTTTCCTTGCCCCAGAACCAACATGTGGGGAGGAGACTTTTAATATATGTCTGCACCACAGCATGCAGGAAGCTGCCAGCCTTTTCTCAGTGTGGGTGGACAGCAGGTATTAGTTTTCTGAGGCTGCTGTAACAAATTACTGCCAACCGGTGGCTTAACACAACAGAAATTATTCTCTCAGTGTTCTGGAGCCAGAAGTTTGAAATCAAGCTGTTGACAGGGCCACCATCTTCCTGGAGGCTCTAGAGGAGACTCTCCTTACCTTTTCTTTCTGGTGGCTTCAGGTGCTTTGTGGCTTGCAGTAGCATAACCCTTATCTCTATCTACATCTTCACGTGACCCCTTCCTCTGTGTGTCTGTCTTCTCTTTCTTCTACCATAAGGACACTTGTCTTTGGAGCTAGAGTTCACTTGAGTCATCCAGAGTAATTTCATCTCAAGATCCTTAAATAAGTTACAGCTATAAATACCTCACAAATAAGGTCATATCTGCTGGTCCCAGGGGAATGTGTTTATAGTAGGGGGGCAGGGGAAGGAGTTGCCATTCCACCCATTCCACCTGGCATGACCTCACAATAGAATACTCTGTACTCACAAAAACCACTGCATCCTTTGGATATGCAAAAATGTCGGAAGAAGGCATTCTTTGCCATGGGAAATGTATAGCATTGCCATTCCTCCCCTTCAGGTTTGACAATTGAGTTGAGGAGGAAGCAGCTGTGAATCCAAATCCACATCCCTAAGAGTCACAGTTAGGGCTTCAGTGACAGGACTTTGAGACCTACCAAAGGCAAGAGAGCACACAGTAAGAGCCCAAGTTAGGATGACAGAGAGTGCCTGGGTTCACACAGGAGCTCTGGTTTTCCTACATAGCCTGGACTTGAGGCTGGATGACATTGGACCCAGCCTCCCAACACAGGGTTCTGATTTGAGATGCATTATGAGTGTGAATGAACAAAGTATATATTTGAAACCAAGCAGAGGGTCACTGCTGGAATGTTGGTAAGGGTCCCAGTGGTTAGATCTCCACTGGAGAGGACAAGGAGGACCAGCCTCTCAGTAACAGTGTAGGAACAGGCACCATCAGCTGAAAGCGAGATGATGCCATGTACGTGTGCCCTGGTTCCTGACAACCCCACCTGTCGACCACCCCTATGTGGTCACACATGGGCTGGGGTCTACATACAGCAGCCTGAACCCATGGGGACATTGCCAGTCTTATGGATCTCAGCCTGCCTTCTTGCTGAATTAGGAAAACCAGATAGGTGTATGGTCACTTGTCAGGACTGGGGCACCCCAATTTGCTGAGAGAAAATACTCTGCATTATGAAGAAGCTGGCTAGGCTAGGATCCTCATAAGATCCAGGCAGGCTTCCTCCCTGCCTGTTCCTTGGCAGTTGCTAATTCCTGGGGGTTACCAACCACTGGGTTTTTGAGGTTTGCTGAGCTTTCAAGTCTCACCACATTCAAACCTTTGCTAGGCCTTGTGCCAGTTCCAGGAAATTCCTCAAGTAAATTGCAGCTGCATCCAAATAAAAACAAGTCCTTGATGGCTATGTAAGGCCTATTCCAATGGCTGGACTCCAGGGATGAAAAGAGAACCAGACCCCCAAAGCTGCATTGGCACCAGGGAGGGACACTGGCAGCTGGGTTCACACTGGGGCTGCCATAGACCCACAATTTAGGAAACACAGCTCCACAACTTAGGAAAATACAGACCTGGCTGGGATTATACACCTACACAGAACTGGTGTAACCCTTCTTTATTTTATTTAAAGATTTTATTTACTTATGCATACACGAGCTGGGGTATAGGCCAGAGTCCAGAGAGATAAGAGGATTCACCAGAGACAGAGCAGGGAGCAGAACAGGCCGACTGACTGAAACACACTGCTGAGGGGAGCAGCGGGCGGGGCAGGAGAGTTCTGTTATGCCATGTGGGTCTCCTCCCTGGCTAGGAGCAGGGATAGAACTCGTGCTGCAGTGGCTGCAGTTTGCTTCATAGTGTGCTGCTTAACCCACTGCGCCACCAGGGAGGCCCCGACCCCTTCTTCATTGTTCACCAGGTATATAATACAGCCAGTCTACATGTCCTTCCCTCATTACCAGCACCATCCACCTGGAGAAGAAACCCCATGATGGGATAGTTAGTTTCCAAGCATTTAGTTGCCCCCAAGGTACTGCTCACACTAATTGTCCACCCTTGTTCGGCCACTCACTATCTATATGGCCTCAGAACTTCTCTATGCCTGTTTCCTTGTCTTTAAAGTGAGGATAATAGTTGGACCTACAACAGGATAGAAATAGGATTAAATGAAAGAATGTGCCTAATACAGTGGATAGCACATAGTATAGAGCATTTGGTGTTAGTTATGAGTAATCTACATATAATGATTCAATCATTCAGTCACTAAACTTGAACATTTTATATATGAATACTTGCCAAGTCTACTGTGTGCCAGTCTCTGTGCTGGGTCTGTGGGAGTATAACTTCTGTGGAAATGTCATATCTGTAGCATTTGCCAATTTCCATGGTGTAAATAAATCCCACCTTGGTGGATTTCAAGCTACCGATGGCATGTCACTGAATGCAGAATTGGGGAGAGATGCACACAACTCTCACAGCTAGTGCAAGAGAGTGCCAGCACACCACTCTTTCTGGGGGACATCCCAGTCAGGCCTCCTGGGGACCAAAACTGGAAGACTCAAAAGATCAGGAATTGAGTGTCCTTCTTCCACTTCGGGGGAGTTGCATGTCTCTCTGACTTCTAATTTTCTATATATCCTTTCTCTACTAAAGATTTCTTCAACTTACTTAGCACAATACCCTTTGTTGCTAGTGACAGTCACCCTACAAGAATGGAGGAAACCAGCCTTGGGCTAACCCAGCTCTGGCACTCACTGTATCCTTGTTAAGGCCACTGAGCCTCTTGAACACCAAACCCTAATCTTCCGTACCTCAGGACTGCTCCTTTTTCAGTGAATACTGTGTAAGGCATTGTGAGTTGGATTCCTTTCGCCCAAAGACAAAAGCCCCTTCATAATACAGATACTGATACCGGCATCGATATGCATTGTCATTTGGATCCCAGAACCCACCTGGCATAAAGGTGACTATGTTTTCTGATTGGTAAACTCAGCATTAATATAACACAGTAACTAGAATATCTAGTTCTAGATTCTGAGTTTGAATCTTATTACCTCCACTTAATTTTGCTTGGGGAAATTTCTCATATTTGTTTAATTTTATCTGGTTTTCTCATTTGTAATATAAACATAGTAGTACTGTTGCTCTCAAAACATTGTGAAGATTAAAATAAATAACATACATAATGTAAATACTAGAAATTGCAGTGCTATTTTAAGGCTGGCCCCATCTGTTTCCATTTTTTCTCCCTTTGCAAATATGCTTTGCATATAAACCAAGTAGATATCAACTAGAATGACCAGATAATTTCTCATCCAAATCAGGATTTTTTACGGGTTTTTTCTTTTTGGCCTGGGATAAGTGCTAGAGTACAGGGACAACCTGTTGTGGGGAAAGCTGGTGGTAGTGTCAAGAATGGATCCTGGACAGCAACAGTTTCCAGAGAGGGTCATCAACCTAAACTCAGTAGCAACTTCTCAGAGGATCTAGAAGTACAGCATTGTGGCCTGTGATGAATAAGAGTTCTTTACAAGGGGACCATTCTTAGAAGAGCTGGTCTGTGACATAAAGCTAATGTCTAGCACATTTCCTTTCTGCACTTATAACAATGGAAACTTTTCACAAGCTCTTTGCAGAAAGTACTCAGCTTTCTTCTAATCCCATATCTGTAATGCATTTCAAAGAAATGGTGAGGAGACAGCATTTGAAGAGACATCTTAATACGAGACAGATCAGTACCCCAAGCTGAAAAGATGAGTTTCTTTATTCTGTGCCAAAAGAAATTTCAGGAAATAAGTTCAAGCTGGAATCTTCTCTGCCACCAGCTCAGCTTTAGAGTGACAGGGTCTGAAGACCCAAGAACACATGCCCCGTTTCAGAAGTACAAGGATACAGTTGGCCACAAGAAATCTTTTAGACTATGTGATGACCATAGAACTCCTTTACACTTCAAATGAGACCTTTCATTTTTAGCCTGTAAGTTTTATTTTTTTAAAAGCATATTTATTTATTTATGCATACAAGAACTGGGATACAAGTCAGAAGTGTGGGGACTGAGAGGATTCACCAGAGACAGAGTGGGGAACAGAACAGGCAGATTGACTGAAACACACTGGTGAGGGGAGGAGTGGATGAGACAGGAGAGGTCTGCTGTGCCATGTGGGTCACCTCCCTGGCTGGAGATAGAACTCAATGCTGCAGTGGCTGTAGCTGCTTCAAATGTGGTGATTAACCCTTTGTGCCACCAGGGAAGCCCCTAGCCTGTGAGTTTTAGAAGGAAAGCTTCCTGACTCCTGGAGTAGTTTTTGAGTGAGTCTTTCTTATGAACCCACAAAATTATACATCATATAGGCACACCATGGATAAGTACATTTGTTCTTTCTCAACAGGTACCTCAGACCTGACAAGTGGTTTCAAAACATAACTCTAGGGAGAGTCCCTTGATATTATTAGGTTAGAAGAGACCTGCCTCTGAAAAGGGTTTGCTTCAGTCCCCTGCTCTCTTGGACAAGTGGCTGTCTCTGCAGCATCCATTCCACACACCTAGCCATGCTGTTGCTAGTCATGTTGTTTGGATGGACTTGACCCTGTTCAGCGCCAGGGGTCCAAACTGTGGGGGCTACTACTTTGATTCAGGAACCTAACTGAAACGGAGAGAAGTATGGAGCTTTTCTTGGAATATTTGTGACTATCCCTCTCATCCTGACTTTGGACAAGGAACCTATTAATCCAGGGGAAGCCAGCTTGAGGGTGAAGCTGTCTCAAGGAAGAAAGCAGAATTGAGAGAATGGCAGAGAATTAAAACTAAATCCCTAAGAAAATTACCTGAAGTTTTCTGCATCTCATATCTCTCCATTTCATGTGTTTATAAGTACCATTTGATGTTAAATTGGTTTATATTCAATTTCATTTTACTTGCAATGGAAGGTCTTCTAGATTATTTCTTCCCAGATATTTATGTAGATGGAAGCCTCTCAGGCTCCCAAGACTGACTACAAAGTGACCACCAGCGGCTCCTTATTTGCAACAAGGTAATTGTCACAGAGCCTTAGAGAAATAATTACCTTGAATCATTTGAAATTGTCAACGGTTACTATTGTACCTATCCCTCAAACCCCCATGAAATTGACTATTTCATGTGGTTCAACCAGTTAGCAAAGCAGCAGCTCCTTTTTAAAAGATACAACTAAGAACTTCGCTCTCCCTCTAAATGAAATATCCTATCCTGTAACTTCTCTCCATCCCCATCATCACTGTTCTAGCCTAAATCAATGCCATCACTTCCTTCCCATGAACTCCTCCCTCCTGTCCCCTGTCATTCCATTTTCCATGCTGCTGCACAAGTGATCCCTTCAAACTGAAACTCTGACCAGGGCCCCTGCATCAAATTCTTCACTGCTTCACATTCCTCTTAAAAAACCATCCCAATACCCATAAAATGCTCTCGGGACTTTTTACAACTTGAATTCTTAACTCATCTAGAAGACTTCCTCAGCCATCTTTCCTTCCTCAGTCACAGCACTCTCCATTCTTGCTCTTACCTCCAAGTCTTTGCTGACACTGTTTCATTTGCCTAGAACTTTCTCCCCATTTCCTGTTAAACTGGGTTATCTGTGTTTGACTTGGAATAAACTTGTCTAGGATTAGGAACTACATTTCATAGCTCTTCCTTTCTCATTGGGAACAAGAGGAACTTTTGTAAATTTTGGGATGTGGAAATAAACCAAGGTTCATTTACCCAGAGTCACAGTAGCAAACACAACTGCAGTTGACAGCAGCCAGGTTAAGAGTTTGCTCAGGTACATAGGCTAAACAGCTTTGCAGACCTCAATACAGCTCCCACCATATGGTTTTAGCTTTGATAGCCAAAAGGACACAACTCAGACTCTTGCAAACTACAGCTTTCCTGCCCACATCAGTGCTCCAGGCTAAAGTACTTACTGCCTGCTTCTCCAGTGCTGACTCCTCTTCCAGACCTCCCCTCCTGCAGCAAAGCTCACATTCAAGAAAGCTCTAATTCCTACATTCAACCCTTTGTAATGCTTAAAGAGGTTCTCTTTTCCTGACCAAAGCCAGACTGCTAGTGCTGTCAAAGTTCTCTGCATCCTACCTGTGTCAAGTTAAGTATCATTTCCTCAGGGAAGGTGTTCACTACCTTCATTCCCTCATTTACATGTCCATAAAGCTCCTGGCACATCCCCTTTCATAGTACCTTATATTAACCAGCTCAGTTGCAATCGCAAAATACCATACACTCATAGTTTAAACAGCAGACTTATTTTTCACAGTTCTGGAGAGTAGGAATCCAAGATGAAGGTACTCACTCACTTCATTCTTTGTTAAAACCCTCTTCCCTCTTGCGGAGAAAAACACCTTCTCATTGTGTCTCACAGAGGCCTCAGGACCTTATCTAAACCTAATTATCTTCAAGGACCCCACCTCCAACTATTGGATACATTGGTGTTATTATTATTAAGAATAATAATAAGTTATTATAAATTTTGAGACATAAGAGTTTTGAGACAAATTTAGTCTACAACACCCTCCCCACACTCAAATGACTACTGAATGTCCATTGGGCTTCCTTGTTGGGGACTAATTTGGGTCATGTGAAAGACATCTCTCATTGAGTCCCTAATACTAAATAGAGTGCCAGAAATATATATAAGCTGTATGTACTTGTTGAATGAATAAATGTATGAGTGATTGGGAGAGAGAGAGAGACCAATTATATTCTATCAAGAACTTTCTGTTGTGAATGGTCTAAACCTTGTGAAGAAATGACACATCTTATCAGTTACACAACATCCTGCAGGTAGTCTATCCCTGATAAATAAATGGGTCACTTCAGTATTTAATATTTATATTCCCAAATGGGGGATTTCCATAAAGCATGCAGAATCAACTATGAACTTTATTGTTGGAAAATCTTCTCATCCTTGCTACCTAGACATCCAAAGTACTTGCTCTTGGGGGAAAATAGGGAATAATATATGTGAAAATCAGTTCTCACTACTCACAGATCATCAGGTAGTCTATTCCTAGGCTCTTAAGAATAAACACACAGAAGTCTCACATGATAAGAAAAAGCACTCAATGACTGAAACACAAATATCTATCAGCACTCTATCAGGCTGAAGTATAGCAGAGACATCAGGGGAAATTTTGCATTAGTGATCAAAAACAATCCGTTTGAGAGCTACTCCAAGCCTTTGGGTGTTTCACAGGATACTGAGTTGTTGTTGTTGTTTTTAATTTACCTACTTTCTTACATTTTCTTTTTTAAAAGATTTATTTATTTATGCATACAAGCACTGGGGTACAGGCCAGAGGTGCAGGGGGGTGAGAGAATCCACTAGACAGAGTGGGGAGCAGAACAGGCAGATCAACGGAAATACACTGCTGAGGGGAGCAGCAGGTAAGGCAGAAGAGGTCTGCTGCGCCATGTGGGTCCCCTCCCAAGCCGGCGGTAGGGATCGAACTCATGTTGCAGTAGCTGCGGTTTGCTTCATAGTGCGTTGCTTAACCCATTGTGCCACCAGGGAGGGCCCTCTCTTACATTTTTTATGTGTGTATTGCACACCTGCTATGCAAACACTCTCTGGAGAAGCAAAATTGAAGAGGTCCTAGTTACAGCTCTTAGAGAACTCTGAGTCTACATCTTCTACAGGGAGAGGTATAGGAAAATAGATGGTTGCAGTACAGTTTAGAACCAAAGTTGGATTAGGCATGGTAAAAGTCTAAATATCTCAAAGATAAAAAAAAAAAAACTCAAAACTCAAACAAAAAACCAGTGACTTAGGGAAGAGAGACGTATATTTCTCTCATAATAATAATCCGAAGAGGGAAGGCATTTTTCTACCCTCCCTTCCCCCTCTCCACTGTCATCAGGAATCCAGGTTCTTTCCATTCTGTTATTCTATGGGCCCCTTACTGGATTGTTGTCCTCTGAGCCATTGAAACTGGGTGGGCTTATGTTTGGATTCCTGCAAATATTTCCTGAGCACCTACGTTATGCTGGGCATTATCCTAGGTGCTAAGGATATATCCATGCACAAACAGAATCCCTGCACTCAAGCGGGAAGTGAAGCGACAGAGAGCAAAATAAATAAGTGAAATCTATGGTATATTAGCAAGAGATCAGTGCTGTAATAAAATGCATGCCAAGTGCTGTTCCAATGGGGAAGGGGTTTGTAAGATTCAGTAAGCCTGGGAGCTGGCATTCTAGGGAAGAAGAGTATGTAAACATGATTATAATGCAATTCAGCTAAAATGAGTCAGAGAGCAGGGTGTGTACACAATGCTAAGTGACTAAAACTGCTAGAGAGCACCAGGGAAATTATGCTGGCTTTCTTTTGGATAACACAGTATTGTCTTAGAGGAAAGTAACATTAAGTGTCTTAAAATGTTGGCTCCTGGCAGCTTTCCGCAGAGCCGCAGGCAGGTACTGTAGTCACTCCCAGAGCTTGCTTTTGCTTGTGCATTGTCCTATTCAGCACTGAGGCCACAAGTAGTGCTAGGTGGAGAGCTCCTTCTCCCAGAGTTCCAGTATTTTGCTGAAAACACCCCGGAGGAAGCAAAAGGAAACAAGTTCCAGATAAGGTCATTCCATGAGTCTCATAGAGGTCATAGAGGATGTTGTCCTCATATATGCTCCCTTTGCTCCCTAGTTAAAGACTCTCACCCTAAGTTGGATCCTGGCCAGGACTTGGACCACAGCCATACTCATCTATATCTCTTTCTAGAGGGAGAACTCCTGGCAAGTACACACTCTGTCTCACACATACCTTTGCATGAATCTGCCATATCAGATGTAGCCCTCTGCTGTCATCTCTAGCAAGGGCTCAGTTAGTAAAGCTGAATTGCAATGAAATGTTCCAGAGGAAAAGATTCTGCTCCCAGAAGACACTGTTGCTTATTAGTATGATTTTAGAGTCTAGTCTTGCGCTCTTATGTGTCATATTGGGCACATTACCCAACTTTTCTGATTCCCTTCCCTTGTACTGTAGATAAGAGTTGCTGTGAACATAAAACAACAAAATACTTAACGTATAGTCAGGTATATAATACTTACTCAGTACAGGGCCACTATTACTAAAAACAAGAAACTATAATGAGGGTCATCTGAACTCAGTAAAGAAAAAAACTACCCCTCAATCATTATAATTCACCAATAATCTAAATACTTCCTTTGAAAGATAGTAAGCCCCCCATCACTACTTGAGAGATTCAAGAAGTAAGGTGGGATGATAGTTTCTCTTTCAGGACTCCTACCCTGGATTAGAGTTGAGACAGACATGCCTCATGTGCTTTCCAAAGGTAAAATCTTCTGAGGTCAATTCTGGAGGATAGATGAACAATTGAGAGCCTGGGTTTTGGAGGCAGACCAGATGAGTTCTAATTCCAGCTCCACACCTTACTATTCTGTAATCCTAGGGAGGGTATTTACCACCTTGTGTCTTAGTTACCTTATCTGTAAAATAGTGATACTAATAAAATTTGGCATGTAGAATTGTCATAGAAATGAAATGAGTTGGCTCTAATTTAGTAAGCTTTCAGTAAATAGATACTCAGTAAATCCCAATCATTATTTTGTGGACAGTGACTTTTTTCACTTGGTCTCAGGCAGACAGTGCCTCCTGATAACTGCTGGTGACCTGCTTTAGGATACAGTGACTTACTTGCATAAAAACTTCTCTAGTTTCTCTTCCATAAACAATCTACACTGTGATTAAATGGAATTATTAAAGGGAAAGTTAATGCAATAGTATCAATGCTTCTGGAAGGAACTGGAATCGATACTGAAAGTTCTGAGCTCTTAAAGATGCAGGATAATGGGACTGTCAAATGCCGTGAAGTCTCATGAGAACCAGAACCAGTAAACAGAGTGCTTTCTAAGCTCCTTTCATCCCATGGGATATTACCAAATGTGTTCACAGAGCAATCTCCCAATTGAAAGATCCAAGGGAAAAGCCCCTTTACATAAAGGAGCAGTTATACACACACACACACACACACACAGAGCAATCTCCCAATTAAAAGGATCCAAGGGAAAAGCCCCTTTACATAAAGGAGCAGTTATACACACACACACACACACACATATACACACACAGCATCTTGTGAAAATCATGCTAAATAAGCATTGGAAGTTGTGACCAAGACACCTGCAAGCACCACTCATATCACCTTGCCCAGTAGAAGGAAATATGTCCTCTAGCACACCTCTTTGCCTCATATTTTTATCCCTCTTTCTCCCCAGTACCAGAAAACCCTCACCATAATTCAGAATTCTTTTTTCTCTTTGCACCCCCTTTCTTCTGAAGAACAGAAAGATTTGTGATTAGATAATTATTTCCTGAAAGTCAAGGTGTTCTCCCAGTTACATATTTGCATGGCACAAGGCTTTATTTTTTCCTGTGAACCCTATATTCAATCCCACTTTTTTGGGAAGAATATCTCTGTTTTCTTTTAGATACCTACCCTTCACATTCCCAATCCATAAGATCAGCCTAAATCTTTCCCCTAAACTTATCAGCAGGCCAAAAATGATAAGTGGGTGTGGTCACAGTGATAATCAAGGGATTACACAATACCCAGGTTGACCAACTAGAGCAATGAACATCACCTTTAGGATTTGTTGATATGATGACACCGTAAAGCTTCTGGAGATGAAAACAGAAGTTATTACCATGGAGTTGTTAGTAAAGCCAGCAGCAAAAAAAACAGGAGATATAATGACACTAAGTTATAATGGCATTGCTTGATCTCCTGGATCCAGCTAAAACTGAAGTCCATTACCTTTAAAATTTTCATTATATGAGCCAATACATTTCCGTTTTGTAATTAAAAGTCTACTGACTACCATACATGAATATTTCTTCAACTTTGCTTAAAGTTGAAGTAAATTAAAATTTTATGAGAACTATTATTTTTTATATAGTTGGGAATGCACCCTGTGTGATTCCACAAGACTTCAGAAAAAAAAAAATTCTGTCTTAAAGAGATGATACTTGAGTAAGATCTAAGGACTAGGTACAACCTGTGGCTAACACATGGTTAATAGGGAGCACTGGAGACCAAAGAGAGCCTGGATAAAAGATAGAGAAACCAGGCCTCCCTGGTGGCACAGTGGGTTAGGCAACACACTATGAAGCAAACTGCAGTCACTGTAGCATGAGTTCGATCCCTGCCGCCGGCCAGGGAAGGGACCCAAATGGCATGGCAGACCTCTCCTGCCTCGCCCGCTGCTCCCCTCAGCAGTGTGTTTCAGTCAGTCTGCCTGTTCTGCTCCCCTCTCTGTCTCTGGTGAATCCTTTCACCTCCCTGGACTCTGGCCTGTACCCCAGCTTTTGTATGTATACATAAATAAAAATCTTTAAAAAAAAAAAAAAAAGGATAGAGAAACCAAAGAAGGAATATCTAGGATCATGGGCAGATGCTGTTCATAGGATAGTTGTTTCCCCCTTTACATCCAAGTGTTTAAATACATCTGACTCATAGTAGCACTGCAGTAATATTATTATCACTGTCTGTTATTACTTATGGATATATATGGCAAGGGAGAAGCAACCCAAGTCAACTAATCAGAAATCATTTGAGTGAAAGTGAACCAAACCCAGGACAAATAGCTTAAACAAGAAGGGAAAATTCTTAAAAGGCTGAGAAGAAAGAATTAACTGTTTATCAAGGAAATGGAACCATGGATTAGAACTCCACAGACATGCACTCATGTCTGCTTCTCCTGATGTGTCAGCCTGGAAGACAAAGAGATACATCTTGTAAACAAAACAAAACAAAAAAGAAAATAATTGTTAAGCTGTGAAACTATTCAGCACCAATTATTTCATAAGTAACAGAAACAATAGAAGCTGCTCTCGTAGAGATTTAACTTCTGTAGGGGGAAACAACTAAGAAAACATGTAAATACCTACATGGTGATTAGTAGTGATCATTCTAGGAACAGAAAGAGCAGTGTGTGGAGAACTATTGAGATGAGTGTGGTCTATATTAGTTGGAAGGGTCAAGGGCTTATAGACTTTTTAACATTTTTTAAAATTTCAAATATTGACGAGGGAATGTTAAAGAGCCTTAGGCACTAGTGTGGTGATCTAATTTAAATTTTAGGGAATAGTGAGCCAAAGAAAGACCTCTTAGGAGGCATTTACATTGAATGAACATAGCTTCCTCTAGGATAGGTACAGAAGATCCCCAAATTACAATGGTTTGACTTATGATTCTTCAACTTTATGATGGTCTGAAAATAATGAATTCAGTCAAAGGTTAAGCCGTGATGTCCCCTAGGTTAGATGTATTAAATGTACTTCTGTCTTATGATATTTTTAACTTACGATGGGTTTATGGGGATGGAGCCCCATTGTAAGTGAGTATTACTCTTTTTTTTTTTTTAAAGATTTATTTATTTATGCATACAAGCACTGGGGTACAGGCCAGAGGTGTGGGGGGGTGAGAGGATTCACCACAGAGAGC
>JAGFMF010012074.1:13656850-13707633 GCA_019455555.1 Galemys pyrenaicus | reverse complement strand
TGAGGGGAGCAGCGGGCACAGCAGGAGAGGTCTGCTGCACCATGTGGGTCCCCGCCCTGGCCGGCAGCAGGGATCGAACTCGTGCTGCAGTGGCTGAGGCTTGCCTCACAGTGCGTTCCTCAACCCACTTCGCCACCGGGGAGGCCCGAGTATTACTCTTACAAGCGATCCGCATTATTATTTCTGTTGTCATGGAAAGCAGGTTCAGAGAAATGAGTAATTCACCCAAACTTCTCTAGTGTCAGAACTAGGCTTCACTGCCAGATCCAGGCCATATTTGAGCCCAGACTCAGCACTAGCATATTCACCAGCAAGTCTGAACTCATTAATTCCTTTGAACCCACCCATCTATCTCCATGCGTAATCAATTCTGACACCTAACACTGCACATAGTTCTGGAAAGACCTGTTGAGGTGTTTTGTTGTTGTTGTTTTGTCTTTTAGATTTAATTTCCAAAAGAAAACTTTAAATAACCCCTCCTGCCTGCTGAGTCCAGCTCCTCCCAGGCACAGACTGAGACTTCCTCCATGCTGGAGGGTGGGGGCGGTTTCAGGGGTTGCTCCTCTCCCTCACCTAACCCCTAACAGACCTTTGAAATGAAGATTAAATCATAAAATCTCATAGAATTTGTTCAACTTCCTTTCCTTTCTTTTTCATATGCCTCTCCATGGATATTCAAAAGGCTTATCTCAATAGGTTGTAAATCTACTTGGTGTCTGCAGTGGGGGGATTTCACATGCAAGAGAGAAATTCTTCACCCCAGTGAGCCTGAGCCTTCCTGGACTAGCTGCCTTGAAGATGTGTGGAAATGGATTCTCAGTCAATACACAGACCCCTGACCCCCACCCCTGGTCTGAATGGGAGGAGGGTGGGGTGCAACACTGCTGACAGTGGAAAGTGCAAGGGTGCTAGCCCCCCTGGGGAGCAGTAGCCTAGTGTATAGTGCCTGCCTTCCTAGGGTCTCAGTTTCCCCAACAGATCTCTTGTAAGTGTAACACCCACTTACAATAACCAGTTTTCCCACTCAACAGTGGCTTTGGCCCCACAGGGGCCAAGTAGAAAAGATGCTGGGTGCATGTTTATTGGATGAATGAATTATTGTCTCTGGAAAAGACATAATGATAGTAGATATCATACAACATTATTGAGGTAATTTAATGAAGTAATAGCACGTGGAAATTCCTAGACAGAAAAGACACAATAAAGAAAAGGAGTTGCTTGCCCATCTCCCTCTTTCTCCCCCCTCCTTCGTCCCCAACCTTCCTCCCTCCTCTCCTCCCCTTCTCTCCTGTCTCCCTTCCTCCCTCCTTCCTTCTCTCCTTTTTCCCTCCCTCTCTTCCCTCTCTCCCTCTGCTCCCTTAGGGGTAACATCTCCTTTATCCCCTTTCTGCCTTCTACTTTTTTCAACACTTCCTCCTCCTCCTGTTTTTAGCAGGAGACAGCCCTACCTTGCAAGCTGACAGAACAGCTGAAAGTGCAACTTTTCAAAGCAGGTCCCTAGAGCCAAGGAGCTCTTAACTTTCCTCCAGCCATATGCAGGAAGATCTAAGAACTCAGGAAAAGACTTCCCTGAGTGTTTCCCACTGCCTGTTAGGAGCCATAGACTATACAACCAAACTGTTCCTTTGGCCGTTCCTCCTGGATTATTTCAGGAATAAGAGAACACTAGGAAGTTTCTAACTTGGTTTACCAGGGGAAGCCACAGAGCCAACCTTTACCATTGCCACCTCCAACTCCAAACATGAAGAATTGTTAACTAAGCTGCATCAGCCACTCTGAGTTCTACTTATATTCATCAATACTAGCACACTGTTTTATCCTTTGTGACTGAACTGTATTTTAATTAATTGGTTTATAAAAATACTTTTCTCCACCTTCTCATAGCTTGACTGAGATAAAAGATTGTCTTAATCATGTCTGTTTCAGTATCTGACTTATAATGGGATTCAAAAAAGAAAAGAAACCATTGAATAAATAAATTTATTTAATGATTGCTATATATAAGACTCTGCTATATAAAGATGAAGGAAGAAAGGATCCAAAACTCAAGAAACTTGCAGACTTTCTGGGAAGACACATATGCATAAACAAGTAGCTGTCATTTTGTCACATATTGATGTGGAAGCCAGTATTTACTATTAGTCAACCAATCATCATTTATACCTTAAAATATAGTCAGTGCTATAATAAAACCATTTTTATCAGCAAGAACAGCAAAACTACCATAAGAGTTAATCATTTTGTAGATCACATTATGCTGAAAAACCAAGCTAAACTGACACATTGCCAGATAACATTTCTATTAATGCTTCATTGGTATTAGTTGTAGAATGGGTGACAGTGTTGCCTAGAAATCAGAAAGTCAGGCTTAAAGCTACCCACATTAAATAAAGCAAGCAAGCTACCCACATGCAGGATCATTCCCAAGGCCTCCTTTGAATCTGTGCTTAATGATCTTGCTCTTCCCTCCTCCCACTCCATCACCATCACTATGAAAATAAATCAGAAGTTCCACATCCTGTCAGAAACCTGCTGGGGAGATGTCTGTCTACTTCTTACTGCTCTCTTCCTTTGAGGTTTCAATATAATCTTAAATTACTATCAGCTCTAAGAGGGAAAAAAAATCAACACTATGAAACATTGAGATCTATAAGGATTTTTCAGTTGCCTCCTTAGAGATTGGGCCTACAGTTTAGAAATGGACCGTGACACAGTTACACACTCCAATTTTCAGCTGGGGACTCATAACTCACTTTCTGTCCTGTGATAGATCACAAGAGAGCTTGTACTACAAGGGTGCATGTTAAATACAAGACATGAAAAAGTAATAACAGTGGATTCTTCCCTCTGCAAAACTAATCAGGCATCCTGGAAAGAGTTGGCATCTTAATAGCAAAAAGGAAAAAAGCCACAAAGGTACCCAGATGTGAAAAGCTTGTGTAATCTCACCGCTAGGAATAAAGTTTGGTTTCCAACATAGGCCTCTACCTAACAGTCATGGACACCAATGATAGTGAATATCAAATAAATGCTTACAGCTAAAAAACTATAGAAACCTAGCCACAAAAAATTATCTATTTCCTTCTCCTTCACTAGAGGCTCCAGATACTAACATATTTGCCTAACAGTGCTGTCATGTTTCACATCAACAACATTCTAGTCTTAAGCTGGCAACCTTTCTGGGAAATAAGCAATTCAGTTTTGATGGAATAGTTTCTGCCTTTTTACTGCTTTCATTATTTTTCTTCTTGTCTTCCCATACTTGCATCATGGTAGATTCTGTCTTCCTTTCCTGCTTTGGGACCACCACTCCATTGGCTTAAGCTAGGCAAATATTTTAATAATAAAACTTAGAAGTAAACTTCACCAAGGAGAAGAAAGATTTACACACTGAAAACTACAAAATCTCTAGAGAAATTAAAGAAGACACCAATAAATGTTCATGGGTTGGAAGACTTAACATATTTAAAATATCTAAACTACCTTAGTGATATAAAAATTCAATGCAATCCCTATCCAAACCAAGTGATATTTTTTTGCTAAAAAGAAGAATCCATCCTAAAATTCTATGGAATCTCAAGAAACTCCAAATAAGGCAATCTTTAAAAAGAAGAATGTTGGAATTCTCATACTTTCTGATTTCAAAGCACACTACAAAGCTACAGTGATCAAAACAGTATAGTACAAGCATAATGTCAGATATAGACCAATGGAATAGAATAGAATAACCAGATACACTCTTGAATATGTACTTAAATGATTTGAAACAAAGATATCAGCCCCATTCAATGGGAAAAGGAAAATCTTTTCAACAAATGATGGAAAAATCAGATAGCCACATGCAAAAGAACAAAGTTGGATCCATATCTGCACCAAAATATGTTAAAGACCTATATATAAGAGCTTACACCATACAATTCTTAGAAGAAAAGTTCAACAGTCCCATACCTGGCTTTGATTTCTTAGATATAACAGCAAAAACACAGGTAACAAATATAAATTGGATTTCATCAAAATTAAAAATGACTCTGCATGAAAGGACACTACCAAGAGAATGAAAGGACAACTCACAAAAATGGGAAAATGTGTAAATCATATGTTTGATAAGTACTTACTGTCAGAATTTATAAAAATTTCCTACAACTCGATAACAACAAAATGAAAGGACCTAATGCTAAAATGGGCAAAAGACTTAAATGGACATTTCTCAAAAGTATATAGCAAATGATCGATTAACATATGCAAAGTTCCTCAACATTAACTAGTATGGCAAATCAAAACCATTGAGATAGTACTTCACACCCATTAGTATGTTACCAAACTAGAAAATTGTTGGCAAACACATGGAAAAGTTAGAAATCTTGTGCATTGCTGGTACGAATTGTGCAGCCACTGCAGAAAATAATATGGCAAGTCCTAAAAAAATTGAACAAGTAATTATTATATAATCTAGCAACTCCATTTCTGGGTATATCTCAAAAATTGAAAATGGGGACTTGAACAGATATTTGTATACCCATGGGCTGGGGGAAAACAGCAATGGAAGTTATTGTTTAATGGATAGAGTTTCTGTTTAGGAAGAGTTTGGAGATGGATGGTGGTGATGGTCACAAAACAATGTGAATGTATTTATTGCTAATGAACAGAACACTAAAATAGCTTAAATAGTAATTTCATATCTATTTTACCACCTTTCTTAAAAGACAACTTTACTACCTTGGAGGAAAAACTCAGGCTATGGCCACACTTGGACAAGGACAAATTTTGAGAATAATGACAAGTTTGAATCTTTATCTTGAGATACAATTTCCCCTAATATATCTGTATTTTGTGATTATGCTTTTGCAGGATATAATTGCCTTTAGTTCTATTCTGACTAGGTAGGATAGTGGATGGCCAGAGCAAGGTAGCATGTTTCTTTTTACAAAGACTTTACTAGAGAACATTGTAGAATAACATAGGGAAATTCTAGAGAAAAATCAGTCTCTTCATAGGGTTGGGTAAGAATCCTCTTAGAAATACTAAACCCAACTATAGAAGATAATTGCTGAGGAGCCATATAAATAGTCCAAGTTATTTTTTTTTTAAATTAAATAAGGTTGTTAATCTAAGGAACAGAAGAATAAAAAGGGAAACCCTGCCTGAAGGTATGGAAAGGATAATGTGCATTCACTAGCTGTGCCCACACACAAGGCAATTCATGGGCACATACATTTTCACAGGAACAGGTAGCAGCCCACCTCCTGAGCAGCCTGACTGGCAGGCATCAGCTTTCCACCATCTTCAGGATCAGTCTCTGTCCCCAGCATTGCAGCTTTGACATGTGATGTATCCCCACATTGACAGGCAGCACACCTCTCAGGAGTTGACTCACTTTACCTCCATTCACAGGATAGATGTAGAGGGAAGAGATCAATTCATGAATTAACAGTGAGATTTATAAATCTCACAGCACCAAAAATACTCAGTCATTTTAGACAACACTTGTGTCTGACCTTAAATCTATGTGGGGAGTCAATTATTAATCAGAAGGTTGGTGAGCATGAAATCCAGGCATTCAGTAGTTACTGACATCAGACTAAAGCAGTTGTTTCTCAGACACCCAAAAGTTTTATTTTATTGTGTAGTTTCACCCTGTCCGTGGGTATAGCTTCAAAAATTGCCCAGATTGTTTTACTGTACAGCCTGGGAAATGAACCACTTGGGTAGTGTATGCTGATGTAACAAAGGGTTAGGCACTATTTGCCAGATACCCTTTGGTGAAGACCCCCTCTAAATCATATTTGGGTATTGCAATGTCTGCTCAGACACTCTTATTAATGGGTGACAGCCCTATTTTTCTTCTAAGTGCTCATTTACAGAACAGGAGGTGACATGACTTGCCTGAGGTAATGCAATTAGAGGAAGAATCAGAACTAAAATTCATTTTTCTGAACTTCACTCAAGGACTTTTGAAGGGCCTGTAGGGATTGTTGTCTAGGGTTGATTTGAAGGAATTTAGGTTCTCACACTGTTGGTCCCAATACTTTGGATGTAATCTGTTTTCACATTCTGGAATTAGGAGTTGGTGGGGACAGAGAGTGAGCTCTAGCTGAGACATACTCAGAGTAACTGAAATTGACACAGACTGGGTCTCCCTCTTTTGCATTCTGTATACTGTGTGTTCATCCCTCCCATGCCAACCAGTTGAGGTGTCTAACTACATGTCCATCTTGCCATCCTATTTGCCTCAGCACCCCTCATTTCCAGAACATGCCAGGCTCATAAATAAGTATTTTTTATAAGTTATGTTAAATTATCATGCAGTAGATGTGAGCATCTAATACTCAGAGAAAGGTCTCAACTGAAGAGTTCAGTATAGGCAACCAAAGATTTATATGATAGGTGAGATTCTATCAGAGAAAGTTTCCATCTTCTAGGCCCTGTAAAGCTGACTCAGCTCTGGTCACAGAGGCTCTCTTACGCACCTGGAAAATATTAGTGTTTTAGGGATCATTTCCCACCTCCCCCACAAGCACCCATTATTAGAGGGGAAATGGGGAAACCGTCTTCATCACATGTAAGTAATATAGTATATGTGCATTGTTTAGGTGTGATACACTTCTAAACCTCTATGACAGGAGAATTTTATAAAGAATGGTTCCTTAAAAAAAAGTTAGAGTTGGACATTCATTGTAAAAGGTACAATGAATTGTCATAAGGAATCTAAGTAACTTCAAAATGTAACACTTCTCCTCTATTTCCTACAAGCTACTTATTTGAACGGACAAACAAAATGTCACCTAGTACTCCAGTGTTTATCAAATAAAGTCAGGAAAGACAGCCCAGTTACACCTTCTCTTAGAGGGTAAGAATCACTAGTGTTTGATTTGATGGACCGGGGAAACTGCAAAATTTGGAGTATCTTCAAACCATCAAAGCAAGATTAGATTTTATTCTGAATCATTTTTATGTAAAATATGCTTTCATATTATAACTTTTTGAAGAATTAGTAATTCATACATGGCATGTGTGGTAACTGCACGTTAAACTGAATGTTCATTCTTTTGCTTACCATTAACAGTGGTAATTTTTTTTTCTATTTAGGATTTCAGTCCTTCCAAAGACTTACCTCAGGTACGTGTCACTGATGCTAAGAAATTTCTATGGTTTGTTGTGTTATTTTTCAAAAAGTGCAGGAATATATCTTATGACTTGCTTTAGTTCTAGTTTTTCCATTTGTCCTCATTTCAGAATGAAAATCTTTAAATTGTTTTTAATTTAATTTTTTATTAAATAATATTAGAGCATTGTTCTTCAAATCAGAATTCTTCCATAATGACTTGGTGCACTGA
The DNA here is from genome assembly GCA_019455555.1 of Galemys pyrenaicus. NCBI lineage: Eukaryota > Metazoa > Chordata > Mammalia > Eulipotyphla > Talpidae > Galemys > Galemys pyrenaicus. The sequence goes on along the minus strand of JAGFMF010012074.1, from coordinate 13,700,299 downwards.
AATGGAGATAAGCATTATTTTCTCCATTTTAGGAGAAGAACAAGGGCTCTGCTTTAACAAAAGAATCTATCTTCTCTATTTCCTGCAGCTAATTAAAATGTTTTGGTTCAAAGAGTAGCAGTAGACCACATTTCTGGGTCTTTATTACTCAAAGGGCAGTGTGAATTTGGAAGATCAGGGATTTTTTTTCCTCTTCTCTCTCTCCATTCTCATTGGCACAGAGGCAAATACTTAAAACAGATTAGCCTGAGATAGAGCTCAATAGCAATCATACAAGATTACAAAATCAAAGAAATCTAGAATTGTAAATAATTGAAGGGAATTTAGTTTAGAGATGACACATGTGATGGGTGATTTAACTCCTCTCACCCTCATCTATGGAAGGATGAATTATTAAGCCTAAATATGGCCCAACAGATGTTTTCTACACAATGCCCCCAAGCAGCCATTACCATGTAATGGTTGCCAAGGAAGCACTATGTAAGCTAAACTAATCATCTTACATTATGAGAACATTGAGGTCCATGAATGGTCACTCAGTAGATGACAGAGAAGCCCTATTTTGTATCATATAAAAACCCATCCTCCTATGAGTCTTCAATCAATTGATGATGTCCCAGAACCCAGCAAGGGCACAAAAGAGTCCATACCAGATGGATTGTTTCTACCTGGAAAGACAGACGGCTTCCTATGGCATCAAGAACCCCATAGAGTAGCTAGAAGACAGAGCAAAAAAGTAGTGTTCCTCCTCCCACCCCAGAGACAGAGCAGAGGATAAAGAAAAAGAAAATTAAGCTCCTTCCACAAGCCTTAAATTGTGGAATTCTTGAAAATGTACCATGACAGAGTGGAGAAGGGAGGAAGATGTTACCTCCACAAACAGCAGTCCAGAAGAGGTAGTACCCTTCCACTTGTTCAGGGTCCCCCAAGAAGGGTTTGGAAAAGTTCTTCAGAAACTAGACACTATCTAAAAGACCTTTTCACTCTCTAGTATAGAATTGGTGGTAACAAAATGACTTGTTGGGTTGGAACGTTGATTCAGATTTGAGGGCTTCCATAAGAAGTCACCAAGATGAGGGCTTTGACTGGATGTAAATTGTTTCTGAGAGCAGGGAACAAGGCAGTTGTTACCCCAGCTCCAGAGATGCTAAAGTGGGCTTCATTTTACAGGGAGGGTGTGATGTGGGTTTGGCAGCAAATGAGCTACAGCTGATTGAGTTTCTCCTGCCTTTCCCTTTGAACTCTGGGTCAGTCCTGCCATCTTGTAATTGGAAGTGAAAAATGATGTGCTGTAAAGCTCACTCAGGAAGCTCCTGGCCTTGGGTGCTTTTAAAGGATGGGGGAAAGGCAGGAATGGGACAAAGGCAGATTTTGAGCATGTTGACATGCTTATCTGCCCCTTAAAATGTACCACCAAACCTTTCTCTACAGAAACATACTCTAAGATGTAAACATAAGCAGCAGTCTGAGGTATGGGGAAATAATCAGAAGCAACTGTGGAGAAAAATGTGGAAAATCTCTAAAGGTAAGACCAAATTTCCCTTCACAAAAGAGAATGAATGAGAAAAAAAATATTTTCTAGCTGAGATAATCTAAGTGTGATTAATTCTCAGTTAAACACTCACCTTCCTTGAGAATTCAGTGACTGGCAGATGTAATGGCTATGGGATTGAAGAAAAAGGAGGGAGTTTCCTTAAACCAATTTGACAAAGGGAAGCTGTTTATAAGTTGCCTGCAGGTATTCCATGCCAACTGATGCTCAGCCTTTTGGTTAGCAACATACTTCTACCTGAATCTCAGAAAAGGAACAGTGAGTTCATAGACTTATGTCGGTTCTCTGTCAGGAGGTTTGTTGGGGGAGGATCTCTTTCATCCATGTTGGAAGGGCCATAAACTAATCTAATATGCAAATGGGACTAAAGTAGCTCATGCTTTTGCTGTTATTTTTATGGCAGTATTATCATTTGCTGAGCACATCCCACTTTACATACACCCCCTGCTAGTAATCCTCCAGCTCCCCAGTGAGAAAAATGAGGCTCAGAGAATTCAGGTACCCAACCCAGTAATCCACAGTGAACAAAAGTCAGAACTGAAATCACCTAATTCCACAAACCCAGCCCCTGCCTGACCAGGGTGCTCACCCAGCAAGTCACAACCCTTCTGCATTCCTAACATTAGGCAGGTGGATTGAATGAGAGAAACCAGTACTTTGTAATGCCATGAAATAAAGTAGAAAGCAACCGATGACATGCTACATAAAGAATAACTGTTGGTTTGTGATGCATTTATTTATTATATATGTGTGTAATTTATATATATGGTATCCTTTGTAATGAAGTTTAAAAGCCATTGTTTTCAGCCACTTGGTGATCCTGCTTCCATTGATAGGTGGGAATTTACAGTTCAGTTTACTTTTAAAGATTTGTAGAGGAAGACAACAAAGAATGGATTCCTCAGAAAGCACTCGAGATCATGATATGAAGATCTTTATTTTTGCTTCCTGGAGACAAAATTTCCATAAAGGCCCTTGTAATAATAATTTGAGGCTTGTTGGTCAGATGGCATCTATCCCCTTTACTCAGTTCTGTGGAAATAGCCGGAGAGGGTATGTAAATGACTGGACTTGTCTGTGTTCCAGTGTAACTTTGCTGACAAGAACAGAGAGCTTGCTGTGGGCCATAGTTGACTCCTCCTTTAGAACCTTAAGAAAATAGATAAGTACCTGGATTCTTATCCATTAGGTCTATAGTAATTAAATGACTGCAAATTATTAGGGCAGCCCCAATGTCAAATGATCATTCCTAGAATTAGAGTTCAGATTTCTATTTCTGAAGCTGTGATCATCATTCCTGTGTTTTAAGTTATGCATAAAAAATTCACTCCAAACCTTTGTAGCTTGGGGGCCTCCCTGGTGGTGCAATGGATTAAGCAACACACTATGAAGCAAAATGCAGCCACTGCAGCACAAGTTCAATCCCGGGCCAGGGAAGTGACCCACATAGAACAACAGACCTCTCCTGTCTCACCCACTGCTCCCCTCAACAGTGTGTTTTGGTCAGTCTGCCTGTTCCCCATGCTGTGTCTGGTGAATCCTCTCACCCCCCACACCTCTGGCCTGTGCCCCAGTTCTTGTATGCATAAATAAATAAATCTTTTTAAAAAACCAAAACTGTATAGCTTAAAGTAACAAACATCATTTCATAGTTGCTGTGGGTCTGTGCCCAGCTTTCCTAGGTACCTCTGCTTCAAAGTCTCTCCCAAGGCTGCTATTGGGATATCACATGGGGGGTGGTCTCATCTGAAAGTTTGACTAAGGGAAGATTCTCTCCCAACTCACCACATGGTTGTAGCAGGATTAGGTTTTTCAGAGCCCCCGCCCCTTGTTCTTACTATGTGGGTCTCTCACAACATGGCCACTGACTTTCATCAGAATGAGCAAATGATAGAATAAAAGAGGCCAAGTATGACAGAAGTCAGAGTCCTTTTATAACCTGCCCTTGGATGTGGCATCCTATTACTGGTTTTGCTTGGCCTAGAAGTAAATTATTAGGTGTGCCGTAATCAAATGGAGAGGATTGCCAAGGGTGGAAATACCAGGAGCCAGGAATGTTGGGAGTCATTTTAATGCTGCCTATATGTAAGACCTAGAAATTTCATTCATTTAACAAATATTTATTGAGCACTTATGAGTCAGTCAATGAAAGGTAGATTTAGGACAAATGGACAGTTTGCTTGTAAGAGGGAAAAATAGGAAATTGCAGAGCTGGGTATTCAAAAAAATTAAAATTATAGGCTAAATGATATCATTGAGAAAACCCCCAAGTTTAACTTTTAGGCAACATGGAGTCTAAGAAAACTGAGCCTGTGCACACTGAACTCTCCCAACACCGAGGAACAAAACAGAATTCAGCTCAAATCACAAAAGAATTTATTCCTTATGAGTAACATGATGTTATGGTTTTACAGACAGTCCAATCACACTAATCTCTCTCTGTGTACCCACATGTCAAGTCCAATGTGCCGTGACAAGACATTGCCCCTCAAATAAAGGGATTAAGGATTATAACTTGCCATCTATGCCACCTGCCACCCCTGGAAATCCACTTCAGGAAGTTGGTAAGAGCCAAATAAGGCAACCTTTAACATTTAATTGAAGCAGGTTTAGACTTGGTGATTGTTGTTCCCAGGGCCTGATCAGGCAGCTTGTCCTAAAGAAAAATCCAATACTTACCATCAGTTACCTTTTTTAATAAAAAAAAATTACAGTTTTTAACTGTTGAGTGAACAATTCAAGTAGTAGCATATTTAATATTTTCATGCTGCCCACATCCCCAGGTTTTCACATATGTTACGTTCTGCCTCACAGTGTTCCTGGGAGGTAGATATTATTTTTCTCATTTTTCAGAGCGGGGAGCTGAGTCTGACTTCCCTGAGTACATGTATGTGCAGAGATGGGATTCTACCCCACAATGTCCTGCTGTTGAGTGTTGTCTCAGCATCTGGTTCTGGGCACTGAATCTTAGTAGTCACTGAGCTCTGACCTGAGCATCGGTCATGTGTTACCCATGAGCTAATCTCAACTGTGTATTAGGGAATTTAAGAGCAGCAAAATGATGCCAGCCCGTAGAAGTGCAAAATTAGTTAAAAGACTGCAGAGAGCGGTTAGACGGTAAAAGTAACCTCCGCGGTCCTACAAGTCTTATTCAAATGTTGATGGCACAAGTTGGTATCCATGTGACCTTGGGTCAAATTAATTAAACACTGAGTCTCAGTATCTTCATGTATATACCAGAAACAATCACTTTCTTCCTCACTAAGTTCTGTGTATGTTAAATACGAAAATTCAGATACACCACCTAGAACCATGCCTAGCACACAGAAAATGCTCCATAAATGTTACATGGTGTTACTGTCTACCTAGAAAGAAATCTTTTTTCAGGTTGCTAAAGCAACTACCTTGTCCTACAGACTTTCCTGGCTGCAGGTTTCTGTGTGTTTGTTTTTTAATAACAAATCTCAGAGATAAACTAGTATAATTCTCTTGCCTCATAAGTCATAGTCTTGATCTTCATGGTCCAATTCCCACTAAATTGATAGTATATCGCTTGTCAATTAAAATCCCACAATAGAAAAATAAACTTGCAACTGTCCTGTGTCTGCCCCAGAACTCTGGCATTAAATCCACATGACTGAAATTGTCGGCAAACTACTTTTTCAGTACATTCCACATGTTGATGCTCTTAAATGACCTCCCAAAAATGGGCTCTGTGACTTTTCTGGTCACAGAATTATGTGGAATGGTCAGGGTGAGTGTTGCCAGAGGGGTTTATGTGAATTATGTAAAGGAGTTGATTTCTTCATGACTTCTGATCAGCCTTTGCCCTACAAGACCCACGAGTTGAAGAAACTGGGAAATCTAGATTTTGGGTTTCCTTTTTTCTTGGTGGTAAAAATGCTATACTTTTCAAATGTTGATACCAAATTCAGTGGGGAGCCACAGGCACCTAACCAAGTATTGATAACTAATTAAATGTTGGCAACTAAACTAGATGAGTTTTTGTTTTGTTTTGTTTTATCTCTGGTAATGTAGCTCAGTAATTTGAAAGTTTGAGAATATTAGTAAAAGAATAAAAGAGGAATGGAAATAGCCTCAGGGAGGGAAAAGTCTTTTAGGAATGTTTTGTGATTTGGGGCCAAGAACTTATTATCCAGGCATATTGGTTTAGACTGGTCCAGAAACTGCCTACAGGAAAAGGTTTTCCTTCAAATTAATTCACCAGCGCAAAACCACTTGAAACCACATGTTTGGGGATGACCTGGAGCTAGTAGAAGATAAGCTGCTCCCGCACTCGCACTCCCCTCCTCACCCATATTAACTCTGAACTTAGAAAGCAGAATGGATTTTGGAGCAGCCAATCTAAACCTGCCTATAGAGGCCAGTTGCCATTTATCACAAGAGCCTGGAAGTGTTCATAGCCCATGTGGAGCTCTGTTGACTTGCATTTTAAAAGCAGCAGATATTGTTCTTTGTATCTGGGCAGTGGGAATAGACGAGGCTGTCAGTGGGTTACTTTGAAGCATATTTTATGTTCTTCCCCCACATTTCTGCAAAGGTAGTGAGTGCCAGTTGGTGGCAGTGGTAACTGACCTCATAATGTCTTCCATATTAGCATCCTTTCCTATTTCACTTTCCCATGCCTCTTATATACCTCAGATGGCCTCCTAAATAACCTCCTTGCACACAAATCTTTGTCGCTAGGTCTGCTTCTGAGAAACTGTAGGCGAACTACTTTTTCACTTTTTCATAGCTACCTTCTATGTACCTTGATGTCATACATAAGATGACATGAATAATAAGTCAGACATACACAAGTGGAGCTATAGTGTAATATAACAGTATTTTGAGGTCTTTTCGTTTGAGGTCTTTTTGATGGTGAAAAGAATTTGTATTTAGAATTACCCAGCTAGACTCAGTTTAAGATGATCCCAATCTCATCAGTGTTGACCTTGGCCACTTCAGTGCCATACTGCATTTTCGCAGCCTATATGATCTGGAGTTTATTCATCTTGACATCTACAACAAACACAAGTGTGCTGTTGTCTTCTGTCTTCTTCATAGCTGACTTGGTGGTCAGGAGAATGTGATGATGACATAGTGGTCAAGCTTGTTCCTCCTGGGACTGCTTTTCAGAGGCTATCCAGTTTGTATTCACAGGGCAATATCTTGAACCATTGGGAGGTGGGTGACAAATTAATCTTTTTACACTGCCTCGGACAATTTCATGTGCAGTTTCTTATTTGGGCCTTATATGGCTGTTGGCAGAGGATATCTCACTAATGTGCAGTAACTCTTTTTATTAGGCATTAAATTAGTTTCAAAGTAAAAAGAGACATGAAAGTTTGGATTCAACCTAATATTTCACAACCGGAATGATTATAACTTCCGGAGATTTAATTTCTCTTTAAATTTTTGTAGTAGGTAAAATTCTTACATGCATTAGGACTGGAATTACCTTATTTAAAAAATAAATGACATTGATCGCACACATAGGAAGCTCAGGAGTAGATTTGGCCTTAGTCATGTTTAAATTAAAGGTCTTAATGATATCAAACCCTCTCTCTCTCTCCAGATGTTTGTTTGTTGAATTCAGCCCCCGCCCCCCCCCCAAAAAAAAATCAGTTCTCTACTATCCATGCCTTTGCTAGACTCTGGGTTTGACCATGAGAATTGCTTTGATGGATGGGACTTAACAAGGAGAGGATTGAGAAAACATTGGAGCTTGCCTCGTGCAACTGCCAACCGCATGTGAAGAAACCTAAGAAATCTAACCTCCTTGGAAAAGAAAGACCTCATGAAGTGAGGTGCCTAGCTGATTTACCAAAAAGAGTAGGGACATTGTCTTAAAAGTCTTCTGTTATCCCTAGATCACCTAGAGAGACATACATAGGAAAGTACAATAAACTTGCTGATAAGTTGATTGAAGAAAATCTCTGGGTAGTCAAGAAGCATTACTTAATGTTGATATGAAGAAAGAAGATGAGTTTGAGGGTAGATGTGTATCAGGTCTTGTGAACCTCAATTCATTTGCATTATCTTTCCTAAGGATTCAGATTGGTAAAAACTACACTGGGTGTCACTGATTAGTTCATCAAATAAATACCTTTATAATTAGCTACATCCAAGTTTAATCACTAACAGATAAATGGGTATTCAGACAGGAGAAATCTCATAATGAGATAAGATGAGCACTTGAAGAGAGTGCTTATGATAAATGAATAGTAAATTGATAGAGGTCGTACATCCATAGAGTGAGTCTGTGTCTGCCTCATTCATTCAAAAAATGCTCCTGCACCTGCTATGTGCTTGTCTCTTATTCCTGGAAAGGACATGAATCATGTCGTCCATCTATTACCCCATCGTTGCCCCATTAGCAGAATGAGAATACCAAGGATGAAAACTCAACCCTCTTTCTTCCCTGGCTAGTGTATTATTGCAGGGTCCCTAAGCACCAGACTAGTTTTGTCCCCATTTGTGTGATCTTGATTCAATCATTCACCTTCTCAGATCTGTAAGATAATGGGACTAGGCCAGCTGAGGTTTGACATCCTTTCCAGGCCCGATCTCCATATAACCCTATCTTCTGAAATAAATTTACTATAAATGTATTTGGAATTTTGAACCACAATTCATCCCTGGAGAAATAACCTTCTTAGAAATTTAAGTCCAAACCAACCCACCATAAAAATAAAAATTAAAAAAAAAGATTTTCTGCGTGCTGGATTTGACAGCCCCTCAGGTGGAAAGGAGGTTTTAGCATGAAGTCCCCTAGTTAAATGGATGGAACTGCTACAGGGGATTATGCTAAGTGAAATAAGTCAAAAAAAAAAGAAAAATATCACATGGTTTCACTTATATGTAGACTATAAAGGAACAATGGGTCAATCCAAACCAATAACAAACCCTAAAAATTGTCTGTAGAATTGTTACCAGAGGGGAAGAAGGAGACTGGAGAGCAAAGTGTGGAGGGTACCCAGTGGACCATAGTGGAGGACTATGAATGCCTTGGTGGGGAGTGTGGTGGGGTGATGTAAATCTGAAGATGTGTGATCCTATACTCTGAATCACATACAGTGTTATAAACTAATGTCACCTCAACTTTTAAAAAAATGTTACCTAGTTGAGAATAATATCTCTTCTTACAATCTAGCTTAAAGAACAGTCTATTCTGAGAGTACAAGAGGAAGGATGGGCGCTGTTTTATTACTATTATTTGTAAAAAATACATAGTGAAATTTACCATCTTACCCATCTATAAGTATATAGTTTGGCACTGTAAAGTAGCTTCACACTGTTGTGAAATATATCTCCAGTCTTTTCATCTTGCAAATCTGAAACTCTATACCCAATAAATAATAATTCCTTCTGCTCCCCTCCCACTCTCCTGGCAAACACCATTCTAAGTTTCAATGAATGTGACCACCTTTGATATTGCATATTAGTGGAATCATACAGTATCTGCTTTTTGTGATGGCTTCTTTCACTTAACTTAATATCCTAAAGGACCATTCACATTGTAGCATATGACAGGACTTCCTTTTTAAGGCTAAATAATGTTTCCTATTAAGTAAGCCACATTCATTCGTTAAAAGAATTTTAAGTTATTTCCACCTCTTGACTATAATTATGACAATTACTGTTCTGAACATAAGTGAGTAGGTATCTCCAGGTCTTGCTTTCAGTTCATCTGGATGCATACCCAGAAATGAGATTGCTAGGTCATACAGTAGTTCTTTTTTTTTTTTTTTTTTTTAATCTGAGGAACTGTCATTCTGTTTTCCTAACAGTTGAACCATTTTACAATCCTACCAACATTATACAAGGATTCAAGTGGCTCTCCACTCTCACCAACAATGTTATTTTATGTTTTGGTTTCTTTTTTTAATAGCAACCATCCTGCTGTGTGTGAGGTAATACCTTGTGGGTTTTATTTGCATATCTCTGGTGACTAGTGATGGGGAGCATCTTCTCACATGCTTATTCATCATTTGTTATCATCTTTGGAGAAATGTCTATGCAAGTCCTTTGCCCATTTGATTTTTTGTAGGAAGGATTTAGATATTCTGGATATGAACCCATATCAGCTATGTGATGTGCACATATTTTCTCCAATCTTAAAGGTTTACTTTTCTGTAGATTGTGTTCTTTATTGTACAGTAGTTTTTAAATTTGATATAGTCTCATTTGAAGCAAGTATTTTCTAGAGCAAATAGCTAAGTCATTTTGCTTCATGTTAGTATTGTTAAACATAGGGGCAGAAAAGTTTACATGGTTCATGTTTTGTTTAATATATATAGAGAAATTACATTACTAAGCCACTTTTCCATTTCTGTGTCTACTTACAGTATTTCCTGCCCTCATAATAAACTGCAAGTTTATTCATTTATCCAATAACCATTTATTGAGCACTTACCATATAATAGGCACTATTCTAGATATTGAGCATCCAAAAAAAAAAGAGGAGGTCCTTGGCCTCAAGGAGCTTACACCTTATTAGGAGAAACAGCAAAGAAATAATTTAATTTTAAACCACAATATGTCCCATAAAGAAAAATAAAGTAAGCAGAGGAGAGAGAATGTGAGTGTAATTTGAGGTTTAGCTATTTTACATAATATGCTGAATACCTACTCATCATTTTAACACCAATTTAATTTGTATTTCTTAAATAAGTCATTGTCAAGCACTACACATATTGAGATGATGTTCTGAAATACTGACTCGTGTTCTTTTCCTCTTAGTAATTTCTTTTTAACCTCCAGAAATTCCTTATTAAAATGCTAATCTTTAGACTAAGCTTATTGTCCCAGCTAAAACAAAAAGTCAAAAATCTTAGTTATGGCTCAAAAATATCAAAAGAAAAGCTTATTATATACTTTATGTATATGGTATTATGTACTTTATGTTATCAACCAGGAGATGGGAAGATTACATGCTGACATAAGATCACTGGCAGAATACAAGAATATTTTCTTGGTTAGAGAAGAAGTAGAAGAAAGAGGAAGGGAGCTTGGAGGTAAGCAACAATTCTGGTCCCTTATCCTCTTTGGAATCAGTCCTGCAAGAGCTGATTCTCATCACTAGCCAGGGATACATTTGGGGAGATTTTAACGCAGGGAGATTGTACCTCTCCTCCCTAAAAAGGCTTCTATCCCCCTGGAGAAGCTCTGCAACCAGCATGCAATGGTTTAGAAATGAACATGGGCATTGCAGAGCTTCCTGGGTACTCGTAAGTAGGACAGGCTGGGAGCCAAATATTTCTATGTTCCAAGAGGCAGTGAGGACTAGGGGAGGAAAGAGGACACTACTGGATACTCAGTCAGTAGATAATATGCAAGTTGATGAAACATGGCAGGGCCTCATACATTATCAGCAGATGCAGTAGAAAGGGCAACATTCAAAGACCAGACTTCAGGGGAGTCTAGAGATAGCATGTGATTGTGCTTCTCCTCTGCAAATACCATATATAGTAGTCTACTAGTAACAGTATGTCACTGTCATAACAAAACACCACAAACTGGGTGGTTAAAACAAGAGAAATTGTTGCCTCACAGTTCTAGACCCTAGAAATGAGTCCAAGATACTGTCAGGATTACTTACTTCTGAGAACTGTTGCTAAATTGTTTCCATGCTTCTCAACCGGCATCTGGTGACTTTTTGACAATCTTTGGTATTTGTTGTCTTATAGAATTATCAACCCTAATCTCTGCCTTCATCTTCATACATTGTACTCCCTGTGCACATGTCTATATCCCAGTTTCCCCTTTATATAAAGACACCAGTCTTCCTGGGTTATAAGAATGACTTCATTGTTACTTGATTACCTCTGCAAAGAGTCTGTCTCCAAATTAATCATATTCTAAGGTATTTGGTGTTAGGATTCCAACATATGAATTTAGGGGGTACAACTCAAGCCATAAAAACACGTATGTGGGGCCTCCCTGATGCTGCAGGGGTTAAGCAATGTACTATGAAGCAAACCACAGCCACTGCAGCACAAGTTCAATCCCCATCCAGAAAGGTGACCCACATAGCACAACAGACCTCTCCTGTCTCACCCACGGCTCCCCTCAGCAGTGTATTTCAGTTAATCTGCCTGTTCTATTCCCTGCTCTGACTCTGGTGGTTCTTCTCACCCCCCCCCCCGCCCCACACCTCTGGCCTATACCCCAAGTCTTGTATGCATAAAAATAAATAAATCTTTAAAAAAACATATATGTAAAACCCTAGGGAAAATAGGAAAAGAAATCTAAATTTGATTGATGACTTAACCAAGAAACTAATGTTCTTATGAGAAACTTCTTGGTTTCTAACCAAGAAACTCTCAGTTCTTATGACTGAGTTACTTTGTCAAACTAGCTTTAGTATGACTCCCATGGCCCCCACGTCCTGGTTCCCAGCCCTTGTACAATGTTAGTTCCTTGAGTGTAGAGGAGACCTGTGACTTATTTCTTACCAGTAGAATTTGGTAAAGATAATAAAATGTTATCCTGTGACTGTTATTTATATAATACAGTCTTGCTGTAAGATTCCATCTTGCCACTAGACAGTCTTTCTGTCTTGCTGGCTTGGAAAAAAGAGTCCATCCTGTAAGAAAGTTTATGAAGAGTGCTCACATGGCACTGAGCAATAGGTGACCTCTTCAAGCTGAGAATGACAGCCAGCAAGACACTGGGGTTCTCAGTCTTACAACCTCTGGAAAGTGAGTTCTGCCACTAACATAGGTTCAGAAGTGGATCCATCTCCACTGATTCTCTCAGTAAGCACCAAGTACTAGTTAACAGCTTGACTGCAGTCTGGCTTGGAGGTAATAAAGGTGTGGTATTTTAAGCTGCTAAATTTGTAGTGGTTTTGAATAAGTAATAGAAAACTTTTACAATCTGAGTTGGGAATATTGAAAGTTCTATCATCAGATGCAGAATCTGTGAGGCAGAAAGTGAGGGGACTGAGGACCTAGTTAATTTTAGTCAGAGAAATTTTAAAAAGTACATTTTACACCTGTGAACACTTAATAAAAATCATAGTTGCCCTAGCAACATAAAATTAATTTCTTCTTTTTCTTTGTTTCTGTTGCTTTCCCCCACCTTCCAGTTTTAGCACTATCTCTGGCATTTGATAGTTTATTGATCCTGAGAATAGTTACTCAAGAAAATTGTCCAAGTTCTGTGATTTGGTAGTTGGTAATTTTGCTCTGATATGAATTTTAATCACAAGTTTTTGAAGATGGCATAAAACCAAAATGGTGAGTCAGCCTAGCAAAGGGGTAGTTACCAATTTTTTTAATAAGATCCTAGGGGCTAAAATCTATTTTCAGGGCTTGCCTGGCCAACATTAAGTTTTACCCAGAAAAATGGCAACATTTTCTAAAGATGCATTTATTCACTCTTTTATATGAGAATCAGATAATATCAGCTGTTCACACCAAATAATCCCATTATTGTTTTTTTCAGTTGGGTGTCTTGGAAGTGGTCTTTTAGAAATTGTGGAGGGGGAGTTTGCTCCGTGCTTCTGATACCGCTCACAGACCACCCAGAATCCAGAGCTCAATGTGGCTTTGTTGTTCTCTTCTCATTATCAAGTATATAGTAATTCTAGAGATGTAACAAAAATGTTCTTTGTGAGAAGAAAGCCAACTGATATTGCTAGTGATGGCAATAAAGTGAAACTAAAGAAGTCTAAGAAAGTGAGGCATTTGCATTTGGAAGATCAGCTACTGGTTTAGGATATGTTTTTGCAAAAGAAATACATTAAGGGGAGGGGGCACATCCATAATTCCATTATCCAAAAATAACAAGAGTAACATTGTGGAATATGTTTCCATATGTTTTTTAATGGGTTTTAAATATAACTGAGACAATACACCCTACTCTTTTTTTAATCTAATGTGCCAAAGGCAAGTTCCCAACAAATCCATCTTAACAAATGTATTCTATGTCATTATATTAAAGTAACATAATTTATGTAATTATTTCCTAATTAGCCATATTTTTCATTTCATTGCTATTATAAATATCACTGTAATGAGCACTTTAACTAAAATTTCATATACTTAGGCATTGGTATGTGTTTATATAGATATAGATACAGGTGTGTGTGTATATATTTATATACACATATATGTCTACAGAAGTATGTTTACATTATCTGTATATGTGTTAAACCACAAGTAGAACCACTGAGTCAAAAGGTTATGAATATTTTAAAATATGTTAATTCATACTATAAAATGCTTTCCAAAAAGGTTGATTTAATTTGTTACCCCTACCAACAAGTAAGATGATAGACATCTCACCATTCCTCACTAGCATTATATATAATCATTGTGAATAATTTGATCTTAGTGATATGAGAGAAGCACCTAATTCATTTTGATCTAAATCTGCTTTACAATATTTTAAGAACTATTTGCTGGATAAACTTTCCCTTCACCAATATTTACTTTTTCTCCTTTGTTGTTAGATGAAGAGCCTTTTCCCAGGCTCTTTCTGTTCCATTTAATTTTTGCATCCCTGCCACACATACTGACTTGGGACAGTTTCCAAATGTGTCTCAGTATCTGGTGGAGCAATATGTCATTAGTCTTTTTTGTATTGTTTGAAGCTAGTTTCACCTTTTTACAGTAACTTTTGGTGTTCACCTCTGCTATAAAGCCAACTGTATTTTATGTGAAGTTATGGAAACATCACTTATCTCCCTGAAGAAACAGAAAACTCTTTAAAACTGGAGATTTTTATCTTTTTTCTTATATCCCCCTTTTCTTTACTCATAAAACAAAGTAAAAGCCTCTCAAATGAAGGCAGTTGGTTTCTCTTGGAATGGTTTCTCTAAAACTAACCATGTTCTTCTCTCTGTATATTCTAGAATCTAGAAGTAGCTACTCTGTTCCCTCTACTTCTCTCTTTCCTCAGTCACAGTCCAGTCACATCCAGCAATCCCTTAAGGAGACAACACAAAGAATTGACAATTACTATTGAGGGTAATTTGTTCAGCACATGGCCCTATACACATCCTCCCTACCCACAGGCACTATTGAAAAATGAACTAATAGATCATTATCATTATACAGGATGAGTGAGGATAGAGCTAAATATTAATGAATCTTATTCAGTAATTGCCCACATAAGAGACAAAATTATCATTTAAAAGAACTGTACTTACTAATTAGGCTCATTATTCCTTCAAGGGTGAAGGTTCCAGTGAACAGAGGTTATTACATATTACTCTAAACTAAAACTAACTCTACATGTCATCTGTGACTTTTGGTGTCTCTAAAAATAGTACAGAAGTTAACTAGGAATATTTTTAAACCAAATAAGTGGACTTTTATTTATTTAAGAAATTCATTTGGTCAAAACAGTCATTCCTAAATCAAGCTACACTTTAGAAATGTGAGGATTAAAAATGCAAATTATTTTGTACTATAGAGTTTTTGACTCTGTAAGACCAGAGTTGGAACAGAAATCTGGGCTATTTTTTTCTTTTTGTTTCATTTTAATTTTTTAATCCCCTGGTGATCATAATACAGTCTATTGGGAACTATAACATGTTGTTAGTAGGCTGAGATCATTGCGATTCATACACGTTTTCTCCAAGACATAGAATTCTAACCAAAACCATTGGGTATTGCAAGAAACCCAGAGGAACTGATTCACAAGTAACTTAACACTTTTGCAGAAGTGGTGAGAAAAATACAGAAGGACTTTCTTTCCATGTTGGAATCACTTTGTTTTCCTGAGTTAGACTGAGATTTTAACTCATTTTTTTCCTGTACTGAGGAAATGTTGGCTTTCTATGATATAGGGGAATTATACCTGAAATCTATGTCACCACACCACACCCCCAGGCCAAAAGTGCCCGTAGTCCTTTACCGGAAATCACTGAGTCCCCTCCAACCTTTATTCCACCTTCAGACTCCCTCACTTCTACAATTATATTTCTAAAGTTTATTTTGGTTTACTGCTGTCAGTTCCTATGTGGGTCTTTTTGAATTTTTGTTTGTTTTGTTTCCTCTGTTCCACATATGAGTGAAATCATCCAGTATTTCTCTCTCTTTCTGACTTAATTTACTTAGTATAATCTTCTTCAATTTCATCCATGTTGTTGCAAATGGAAAGAGTCCATTGTTTTTCATAGCTGAATAGTATTCCATTATGTAATATACCACATCTTCTTGATCCATCAATCTGTTTTGGGGAATTTAGGTTATTTTTCATTACTTGCCTATTGTGCTGCAATCAACATAGGAATGCATGTTTCTTTGAATTAGTGATACTGTATTCTTTAGATAGATACCTAGGAATTGAATTTCTGGATCCTATGGTAGATCTATTTTCAATATTTTGAGAAACATCCACACCATTCTCCATAGGGACTGGGTTAGTCTACATTCCCACTAACAGTGTACAAAGATTCCATTTTCTCCATACTCTTGTCTAAATTTACTGTTCTTGGATTTTTTTATGTGGGCCACTTTCATGAGAGTGAGTATGGTTTTGATTTGCATTTTCATATGCCTGTTGAACATTTTTTCATGTACTTATTGACCACCTGTATATCTTCTCTCATACCATATGCAAAAGTTAACTCAAAATGGATTAAAGACTTAACTATAAAACTGGAAACTAAAATACAAAGAAGATGACATAGGCAAAGCACTACATGACATTGGCTTCAGGAATATTTTGAGGGACTTGACTCCAACAGCAAGGAAAACAAAAACAAAAATAAACAAAGACTACTTCAAGCTGAGAGGCCCTACTGAATGGGAGATTTTTGTACATCATGTAGATAACACAAAGAGCTGATATCCAGTATCTTTGGAGAACGGATACAATTCAACAAAAAGAAAACAAAGAACTTAATCAAAAATGGGCGGAAGAGCTAAATAGACACTTCTCCAAAGACATGCAGAAGAGCTTTTAACTATTACATGAGAGATTTTAACTATTACATCAGAGATTTTTGCCTAGGCCTGGTCTTCATATAAGCAGAGGAGAGAATTTCAGATTTAAGGAATGAACTGAAGGACACCAGGCAGGTACCATTCCTTCTTATCCACTCCTACCCAACCCACACTACGATAAATTAATTATCTCCCTCCTTTCCCACTGTCCATATAGTCATCTGTTTTCTGACAACCCCGTATAATAGAGCATGATGTGTGCAGTGATAGAAGCAGCTTTTGAGTCCAGAAGAGAAGGTTAAATGAAGAAGTAAAAATCTGTCATCCTTGTCAGGAAGTCAACAGGGTTGTTATAATACACAAAAAATAACAAATTTTTGTCATTTACTTGATGCTGTTGTTACTGCAGTTAGAGGGTCCAGGGATAAGTGAGCCAGAATGCCAGCTCTAGATTGCCTTTTTGTTCCATTTCCCAAGGCTCTCTGGCTACAACCCCCAGGCCAAAGCCCTCTGACTAGGCGCATGGCCAGAGGCTGCTGGGATTGGCCATTTATGTCTTTATGAGGGCACCCAGCTGCAGGAACATAGGAGCTGGACATAGAGAATGCAGTAGGAGCAATATAGCTGCACAGGAAGAAGACTAAGGAGACTGTTGGGGGTGAGGCTAACAAAAACAGTGTCAAATTAGAGCCTGCCGGTCACCAGGGTGGTGGCGGACAGCAAGAGTGAGATCATTGAGAACTGACAGACACCAGTGAACTTTCCAAGGAAAGTTCCTGCATCCTTGTGTATTAGCCATTTTCTAGCCTTCTAGTCTCCATAAGATATGCAAAAACTGGGCTCTAATTGAATCCTTTGTCTTCTCTGGGCATGTAACTGTTGTAGCACAACACAACACAATATAGACATCCAGATCATACTCTTGTATTTCTTAGGCATCCTTATCTGTATAAACACTCTGAGCTGCCTTTTTATCTGACCCAGATGGCCTATAATAATTTCCTATGATTAGGCCTGTGCTCCTTTTATCTCTTTATTTCCCCAAATATATTTTGTCCCACTGCCAACTTATTTATTATGTGACATTCTTTCTCCCTTTAGACACAATATCCTCCTTGACCCACGTTGGCATAATTCCCCCAAGCCTGTTGTGTCTATCTCTTATATAAACTTTCCATCTTCAAATTATTCTGGGTCTGTTTCTGGTTTTAGCCTCTCCTTAGTAATCCTTGTTACATAATGTGTCTATTATATCTCTTGGTATTTGTTTTCTTTCAGTTCACTTCTTAGCATGCATATGAAAGTCATTTGTAAGGGGAGCTGTTTAGAATTTGCTTTTATTTTTTTCTTCGGTTTCTTTTAGGGTTCTGCCTTCATCCTCTGAGTTCTTTTAATCTCTGACCCCGCCCCCCTTTCCTGGGGCCTCCCCGATTTCCCCATAACATGCTAGTTTATGCCTTCCTTCCAGATGCGTGCAATTTTCACCATTGTGGCTTTGTGTACTGCTGTGTGGTTTTGCAGAAAGAGCTGGCTGTCTTTCATATAACTTTCCAGTCTCCACCATTCATTGGTTTAGCAGGAACTCCATTCAAAATCAGTTTTATCCCAATCATTAGCATGTGTCTAGAGCCTGAAGGAAGTCTGATAGAGACTGAAAAAAAAAATTTTGTGATAAACTCATTTTATACTTTCATGAGACTTCAGCTGTCTATAAAAAGTTCAGAACAACCAGTTGAAAATAACTATTTGGTTGTAGAGAGTCAAATAATTTGAGCTATTTTTTTCCCTCCAATTGCATAAAACAACTTTATTTCCCCACATCTTCACTTTAGTGCCCCTTTTTGTTGCTTTGTGGTTGTGTGCAGAGGTATGCACAAGTTTTATCAACTATATACATCCTTCACATTATTGGGAAAGATATCAGGTAAGATGTCACATATATACCTGTACTCCCTATCCCATTTAATACAGTCAATAGCGGTGGGGGTTCTTGGTAGAAAGGAAATAAAGCTGTTAGCATGACTGGAAGTTCCAATATTTTCATGGAATGTAAATTTCCTTGGGAAAGGACTATGTCTGTACTCATTATAGCCATTCAGCTTCCCTGGGACTCAGTTTCCTTGTTTGAAAATAGGGGCAATACTCAATGGGACTAATAAGGATTATTGAAATACTGTCTAGAAAGGAACATTTTTTAATGGTAATCAAAATAATAAGATGTGACGATGGAAAGTCACCTGGGTATCATTCAGTAAGTTTTTGTGCCAGGGAACAAGTGAGTAATTCAATATCCTTAAAAAAGAAAATAAAATTTTCCTATGGGACTAATTTTGTGCCTAGGAGAATCCAGATGAGCATAATTAACACATCTCATTGTTTCAAGGACCTGAGGGCAGTTATTCATGTTGAGATTCAGTTTAGAGGGAGCAGAAACCAGGAACAGGGGCTCTGGTTTGAACATTTTGCTGTTTAGACCAGAGCACAAATTTAATCAGCAAAATATTCTTGTCATTAAAATCCTTGAACCAGTCCTCTCTTCAACTTGTTCAGAAATATAAAATCTTCAGGGAAGGAATTCTTTCCATCTGTATTTTTTGAATTTGGAGCAAAGATTCTGGAATCATGCTACTTGCATAAAAATAATAGCAAAAGTGTTTACCAGCTGTGTGATCTTAGGCAGGTTATATAAACTTTCTGGCCTCAGTTTTCTCAGATGTAAAATAAGGACACTGATAATACCTACCAATTAAAGAAACTGACAGAAGTTGTTTTTAATGTATGCAAAGCCCTTGTCACTGTGCTTAGCACAGTAAAAACTTGATATTATTTTAGAAAGTTGGAATCCAAAGAGAATTTCACTTGTCTAAAAACTCATACATATGCTCTGCAAAGAATGAAGTCAAGGTTCATTCATATAATTCCAACTATTTGGACTTTTTCCTGCATAGCACTAGGATGTCAAATGTTTGTTTTTTGTATGCTACCTTCTCTATTACCATTTTGTCACATCTGGTAGTCTTTCTCTACTATGTTTCATAGAAAAGAAAATCCTTATTACTTCTGGCAGAACTTTTAGTCATGGGTAAAAGGCCATTGATTTGGGTAGACAAATTTGACATATTTATAGATAACTGTCAAGTGTTCTTTTACCTATTGGTCACCACAATTCTCTTATCTTTCATATGATAAGTACATTGAAGTAGGGTCCATATCTTATTTGCATGTGTCTATCCCTAAATCTTGCCAACTTCTCACTGTTACCTATGTCTTCATGATAGAAAGAAATAGTAGAAAGAAAGGTAGAAATAGTAGCAATCATATTACATGCTATGACTAGTAATCATATCATAAATTGTTCTTAGCACTTTCCTTATATGTATATTAATGTAGATGTTATTTCTTACTATAATCCATTTTACAACAGAAGACACCAAGGTTCAAAAGAGTTAAGTAAACATTCATGATCACACTACTCATAGCTGACCAGGGTGACTGACACCAAACATTCATTATTATAAAAGAAGGTGGGGGTGAAAATTTCATAGCTTGATTGTACCTATTCAGACACAATTTAATCTTATTAAAAATATATTTCTGGGGCCTCCCTGGTGGTGCAAGGTGTTAAGGTGCAGCACTGTGAAGCTTTCTGCGGCCACTGGAGCACAAGTTCAATCCCCAGCCAGGGAGGGGACACACATGGCACAGCAGACCTCTCCTGTCTCACCCGCTGCTCCCCTTAGCAGTGTATTTCAGTCTATCTGCCTGTTATACTCCCCACTCTGTCTCTGGTGAATCCTCACACCCACCACACCTCTGGCCTATACCATTTCTTGTATGCATGAATAAATAAATCTTTGAAAATATATATATATTTCTACTAAAATACACACATTTTTTGAGAGAAAAACTCATTTCACTTGACTTAATTATCTCAAGTATTGTGAACCCATTTCTTGATACAAGATCAACTATATACCAATACCTTCTATGCAATTCTTTTTATTAAGTTATAGGTTCTGATTGATTTTGTAACCCAAGAGATCAGCTCAGTTTTAGCCTAGAGCTTGGCTGTAGGATAGTGTGTATTTAATCCAACCCACAGTGCCATTTAATTGTAGAAAAATCAAAGTTATCTTTTATATGACATCCTTTCTCTTTTCAAACACTTCATCTTTTTGATCCATCCTGACTTCTTATTGGGGTTAGATTTAGAAACTGTCAAAAACATTTTTTAACAAGCTTGTTATAAACCACTACTCCAAGAGGATCAGCAGATTAAATTAATGTTTCAACACACACGAAAAAATTCTATGATTATTGCAATGTTTGAAAACAGAGATACAGAGAGATAAGAAAGGGAAATAAAGCATAGTGAATTCATTGCAAGTTTATTTACATTTGAAATGATTAATATGTATATTTTGCGAACCCTCATTACATTTTTTACCAACCATATTTTATGACTTCTTGCAATTATATAAACATTCTTCAACATCATGAAGTCTATCCAAATATTGAGGTTAAGAGGTTACACATCAAAAAAGTAATGAGAAGATCAATAGAAAAATAAGTTGTCAACATCAGGTTGTTAGCACTTTGTATTGAGTATCAAGAAAATCAGTGGAGAGTCTTTGTTACTTTTGATAAAAGTAAAAACAGTCTATTTTAATCTTATTTTAGAACTTTACCATGATATCACTAGTCCACATTTAAGTTGTTTTTACAACTCAGATATTAAATATTCTATATTCTTCAGCATTCTTATCAGAAGAGAAAAGGCAATTTATAGAACGTGCTTTTATAAGCAAGTTTGTATACACACACACAAGTACAGAACTTTTCTTCAACTGAGAGAATTTTAATGTTGAGAAGAGACTATATTTTTCTGATTTTAACATTTTTCTTCCCAAGGCAGTTTATATTATTCTGTTTTCTGTATTTTAATATGACCTTGAGATATTAGTGGATTAGGTAATACAGCAGGATTTTATCTTTTAAGAATTGTGCTCTTTGGGGAGTTGAGTGAAAGGACACTGAAATACCTACCTCTCTGGCAGGGTAAAAGGGGTTGTAATATAAAACAATGGGACTCTAGAAAAAAAAAAGAGTACTTAGATCTCACAAAAGGCTACAATCAATCTCCACTAAAATATTTTAAACAAAATTATGGTAATTCTGTTACCCCAAAATAAATTAAGACTTTTGGTAAATTACTGGAAAACTGTTAATACAGGGTTCATTTCCATTATTTGCAAATCAGCACTTATTGAATTTCTATGAAAAAAAATTTGTCCTCTTTTACACTTAACTCATCACAATGGCCAAATTACCATCCCCATTTTAGTTTGTATCACCCTGGAATTTTCCCAGCCCTTTGAGATCTTTGTCTCTAGACTCCCCAGCATCCTCCTGAGTTTCTATGCATCATATTGTAGGAATCAGTAGGAGATGAACTCACCAAAAAAACTTCCTATATTATTTTACAATCAACTACTTAAGCATAAAAAAACTTAAAATGTGAATTCTGAGCTACCAATACCTTTCTGTTATTACATCTATTTTCTTGGTATTTGTCCTATCAAGCATAAGGTATTTAGGTTAATCTGACTAAAATACTTTCAAACCTTTCTAGGACCACTAAGACTACTTAATATACATCATGTTTTTGTTTCATCTAAAAGAGATAATCGTGAGTCATATAATTGTTTTTATGAAAGAAGACTCTGGGATTGGAGTAACACCTATGAAGGCACTTTCTGGGAATAAGTTTTTGTAGTCTTTTGAGTCTGTGCTAGATTTTAAAGTGAACCTAAGCTTCTATTTCCCATACTTGATACCCTCTCACTGTGTGGACACAGAGCTATAGTTATCTTCAAGAACAATGAATAAGAATTTCATATTCCTTTATTTTTTCTATAACAGTATATTTACATTCAGTGTAATGTTCTATCTCTCTTCTTTCTGCCAATTGTGGAAGCCTTATTTCTGTCTAGTTACTATGATATGGTGAGATACCTAGTCATAGTCGTTTTCTGTCTTCTGTTGCTGTCCAGTGAGGTGTTCCTCTTTCCCATTGTTTTTGTTCCTTGGCCTTTATTCCCACTCCCTCTGTTAAGATGGCCTTTGTCTCACCAAGACTTCCAGATGACAAGTCTGTGTACTTCTTATTCCGACCTCAAGACTCCTTTATCTAAACTCCATTCACAGGCAGAGAGCTGACTTCTTACTTCACCTGAGTGCTGGAGTTTTTATGAAGTTGTCATTAGACCACCCCAGAGAGTTGTTTCATTCAGCCATTGCCACTCTCCTGCTTGTCACCAGTCTGAATACAAGTTAGTCTAAACAACTTGACTCTTCCGAACCATGTGCTATAAAGCAAAAATTAGATAGATCCTCTGTTTATTGAGCTATTCCAGGTATTTTTGGAATTTCCACCAGCCCAGAGCAAGAGAAGAGCATAGGATCCCTTCTCTGACACTTTTTCTGTTTGTTTGTGGGGTTTCTTCTATAGTTTGTATGTCCTTTCCCCATCTAACTACAGTTGTCCATTAAACTGCAGTCATTTCAGGGCCTCCCTGGTGGTGCAGTGGGTTGAGCACTGCACTGAGAAGCATCCACAGCACAGCAACACAAGTTCGATCCCTGGCCAGAGAGAGGACCCACATGGTGCAACAGACCTCTCCTGCCTTGCCCACTGCTCCCCTCTGCAGTGTATTTTGGCCAATCTGACTGTTCTGCTCCCCATTCTGGTGAATCCTCTCACCTCCCACGACTCTGGCCTGTACCCCATTTCTTGTATGCATAAATAAATAAATCTTAAAAAAAAAAAAACTGCAACCAATTCACTCTTTGTTCAGGAAAGGGAGTCAGGGGAGAATAGGCAATGTTGGAAAGGTGTTAATGGAAGAGTGATAACCAAACTGGGTTTCTCTAGCCTTGCTTGGAATATGGAAAGACAATTTAAAAAGAAAATAGGGGCCTCCCTGGTGGTGCACTATGAAGCAAACTGCAGCCACTGCAGCACAAGTTTGATCCCCGCCACCGGCAAGGGAGGGGACCCACATGGCTTGGCAGACCTCTCCTGCTGTGCCCGCTGCTCCCCTCAGCAGTGTACTTCTGTTGATCTGCCTGTTCTGCTCCCTGCTCTGTCTCTGGTGAATCCTCTCACCCACCCCCCACACCTCTGTCCTGTACCCCAGTGCTTGTATGCTAAATAAATAAATCTTAAAAAAGAAAAAGAAAATATTTTTCTCACAGAAATGAACTCACGTTTTTACTGTCTTCTACTCCATGGGTGAAATACACCTTACAATCATAAAATAAGTCAGAAATGGAGCCTCTTCCCTATCCTCTATCATCCCCTTTCCACGCTGCCTGAGGACGCATCCCTTTCTCCTCTTGGATGGATCATCTCTACTTCTCTTCCATGGATCACTGATGTTTTCACCCTCGTTGTGCTTATTTTCAGGACCCTGCCTCTGCTGGAGTTCTTAGCTAGGTGGTGAGATCGTGGTTCTTAGAGATAAAAGAGAGAACGGAGTTGGTGGGGCAGGTGATGGTGATTTTGGCGGGTAGAGCCTGTTGTCTTAACCAAGCCTGGTATTCCTGTTCATTAATTCAAACTTGTTTAGTCTTTCTCTCCCTCCCAATTCCATTGTGTTATGGGAGTGCTACTGAGCCAAACGGCTGTTCCTTACACCCTGATAAAAGCCTCAGGTCCCTTTCTTCCTTCACCCTCTTTCCCTTTGGACATGCATCTCCATAGCAAGCTGGATTCTCCAATCTTATACTTTATAACCTTTAGTCTATTATGTCTCTCTAAGGCATTCATAAATAGCAATACTACTTTGTCATTCAATAATGTCCAAAAAGATTTACCCCAAATTTTTTATCTTGTTCACCACTATACCTTGCTAAATTTTGTAATTGTGTGTGTGTGTATGTGTGTGATTTTAATTGAGGTTTATTAGGAGTGTTTATGTTATTCCCACTTGAAAAACAAAAGTCGATGTAACTGAATGATTGTCGCTGCCATTTGTCTCCACTCAGAGGACAAGTCACATGTTTTATCACTTCAGATTATTTCTGGAAATAGGTATTTAAAGTTAATAACAAAGACTTTTTTAGGATAATATTGTGCTAATTAATTTATACCATGAAATCAAGTATTTTCTATGATCTCCATGGCATTGGTAGGTTTTGACTTTCTAATCTAAGACCGTAGGACAAATGTTACAAACACTCTAAAAAAGTATTTCTCAAAGTGTGCTGCTTAAAGCAAGGATACTTCAGGAAATTAGTAGGTAATATATAAAAAAAAGGGCTCCACCATAAAGCCATTTTGAGAAGCAGTGTGTTAAACAAGGTTAACGAATTAAAAATAGCTCATTACTGCACTACCTTTCAGAACTTTTAATGTACTGATGTACACTGTAAATCACAAAGAAGATAACATTTTTCAAATGTATTTGATCACTCCAGGAATACTGGGCCTGGTAACAGCCTTTGTTGTTGAGCATATTACAGGATGTATTCCATGAGGGAGTCCTAAAAATCTTGTTGGTGGGTAGATACTGCAATATATATTGGTCTACTTTCTTTTTCCTGAGATAGAAAAAACAGTAAGCACTTCAGACATCTCTTTTGGAACCATTTGATGTTGATTTTCCACCTATCAGCTGACATAGCTCAATCACAGCCATCTGAAAGAGATGTTCCTTGTCACAGAGTATTGAGTCTGTCTACTCTGAGCAAGCAAAGACCTCCCTACCTGCTTCCCCAGTTGGTCTTCAAAGACAACTCCAACTTGCCTATTCCTGGAATCTACTCCTCATTCTTCACTTTGCTTTTCAACCTTCACGACATTACTTCCATTAAGCTCTGTGCCTTGGGCTTTGGTGGCTGCTGTTATTTCCAAGAATCCATTCTGCTTCTGGCTGTAAGACTTGAATCCTGCAGTGTGTTTTGGGAGAACCATACTTCCTGTCCAACTACCCCCTGCTTTCACCTCCCTATACATCTTTTTCAGTTTCCCTGTGGAAACTTATTCTTTCCTTGTCTTTGACCTTCATCTGTGGCGTTGTCAACAACTGTGAGGTAACATTGACTACAGATGTCTGCCAGCACCACAAAATTTTGAAATGAATTCTTTTGCCATATAAAAGATCATCCTAACTACAGAAAGAGTGTACCTCGAATGCTCAGTTTGATGTTAGTGTTTGTGTCGTTTTGAGAAACTGAAAACTGCATTAGTTACACTGCATTAGTCAGTGATGTCTTAGTATCATTTTGCACCAATAAAAATGACATTATGAAAACTTGTTTCTTCTATATTTTTAATATCTTTTATCTGTTATGCAACACTCCATAAACCTTGCTTATTCACATGTTATTAAGAGTCATGGCAGCTCTCTGCTTGTAGGCCAGAGATTATGAGAAACCTGTCATTTTATTTGATCTTCTTTTGTTTTTAGTTACTTTTTTTTCTGTTTAAGTGCCCAAAGGAGGAGTGCCTTCAAATTAAAATGCATTGTTATTATTCCAGACCACACACATTTGGTTCTTCATGTGGCTTTGAGTTTTGCTACTGAGATGATTGTGCATAATATTCTCAGGGTGAGAAAATGTTCCCAACTCAGGCTACTTTGCAGAACTCTTTTGTTCCCTCAGGCAAACTTGGCAAGATTTTGTTAAATATTCAATTGTGATGACCTATATTCTTTCTCCAAGGTCACTCCTCAAATTCATTGTCAATCAGTTTAATGAAAGACAAGTTATTACCTGACTACAGAAAGCCAAATAATTTCCGTTTCTTGAGATGTGTGTGTATGTGTATGTGTGTATGGGGTGTGCTGTGTGCATGCACACACGTACTCAGAGGGGAGAAGTGAGGGGCTGATATGTCCCTCATTCAGTGACATCATGAGGCAAGAACATTTACAAATTGACAAAGTTATTTATCAGTTAAGAGACAGGTACCATCACAATAGGCTTCTGAAAGGTATCTCAGTGTTTATTTTCATTAACTGAGTTAAGTAAGTTTATAAAGCATTTTAAAAATACTGTAAATCATACTTTTAAGGAGTATGACTTCCCCATGCTGAAGTAAATCAGGTTCTAGCGTTGTCCTCAGAGATACCCAACCTTATCCACACAAATTTGTCTGTGTCTATTCCTTAGACTTGCTTCATTCTACTTAAGAACACTGATCTTCATGCCTGAGCCATGTTCTTATTGTAGGCTGCTCTGTTATGGCCTGACTCATCTACATTCTCCAGATACATCTACATGTTCTCACCTCTCAGTCAAGAGTGCTTGTAGGTTTTTTCCCTGCAGGGATTGGCTCCTCTTCTTCCTATTTACCTGGTCAAAGCTTACTCATCTCTCAATGTCAAACTCAAGCCAATTCAATTGTAAACTCTAAAAGGATATGAACTATGTTTGTTTTATTTCCAATCACTATCCAGCACCTGGCATTTAATAAATTCTCAAAAAATTATTTGTCGAATGAGTACCAAATGAAGGAGTAAGTTTTCTGCAAGTTCTATAGAATCAGGAAACCCTGGGGGTATTTAACAAAAGGTCAAGTTAAGCCCTGCTGAAAGTCACCAATTCTGCATTGAGCAACTCTAATTATTCCCTTGTTCATTCCCTGGGTATGCACTAAGCTCCTACTCTGTACCAGCCCTCCACTAGATTTTGAAAATCTTACACAGTTGCATCAGAATTGAACCCTGTTCTCCAGAAACCTATAGTCTAGTAGGGGAAATTCAATATACACATCAATAACTAAACACAAGGTTGAAAGTGACAAAAACCAGCATAGAAACACTGATAGGTGAGAAGAGGAAAGAGATTAATTATGTAAGAGGATGTTCAAGGGAGACTTTGCTTGTCTCATTTTGAGTAGAACGTGAGAGGTGCCAAGTCCCACAATGACTCCACTCCCTACAGCATCTGCCAGACCATTTACCCAGGGCATGCTGGGAGACAAACTCAAGAGCATGGAAGATTATCCAAGACTAGACCTGAGAAATTTCTTTGGAGAAGAGTCAACGTGCAATGCATTGCCTTCTCAACTGGTCCTCTGGGTGGAGGAAAGGAGTTGCCTTCCTTCACCTCAGTTCAAGTGAGGGAGTTCAAAGAGCACCTCAGAAGTCCGGGTTACACAAGCACCTGTTTATTAACCTAAACTGATCATGTAAATGTGAGCAGCTAGCTGACAGCAGAGTGAGAAGAGGGGAACATACAGCAGGTTCTTAAATAACATCATTTCATTTCATTCCATGAGAATGTTGATGAGAACAAAAATCGACTCCAGCTGGGGCTGCCACCTATGTGGAGTCGCATGTCCTTCCCATGCCTTACCTGGGTTTTCCCAGGTACTCTGGTTTCTTCTCACATCCCATAGATGTGCACATGAGGTTCAATGACTTGGCTCAGTTGTCCCGGTCTCAGTGAGTGTTTGCTTGTCCTGTGATGGAAGAGTGTCCTGTTTAGGGATGAGTTCCACCTTAAGCCCAAGGTAGGTTCTCGCCACCCATGATCCTGAACTAAAACAAATAAGTTGAAAAATGAATAGACAAATGCAAATGCTTGTTTAATATTAAAAGTGTTGTGGGTCTTTTTTTTTTTAAAGATTTATTTGTGCATACAAGTACTGGGGTACAGGCCAGAGGTATGGGGGAGGGGGGAGAGGGTTCACCAGAGACAGAATGGGGTACATAACAGGCAGATTGACTGAAACACTCCTGAGAGGAGCAGTGGGTGAGGCGGGAGAGGTCTGCTGTGCCATGTGGGGCACCTCCCTGGCTGGTGTGGGGATTGAACTAGTTCTGCAGTGGATGTGGTTTGCTTCATAGTGCTGTGCTTATTAACCCATTGTGCCAGTAGGGAGGCCCCTGTTTTGGTCGTTATTTAGAAGCTTGGTGATGTTTTTGTGACCAGAAATATCCCATAGGAACTTCACTGTTGGTTCTATCAACTAGTCTACTGTAAAATTGGTTTTACTATGAATCATTTTGCTTAAAGTCACAATTTCCTAGAACCTACCTATGATATTAAATGAAGACTTATTTATTGGACCTAAGCTGCAGCTTCACAAATAGCTGGGCAAAGGTTATTTATTTATTTGTTTGTTTGTTTGCTTATTTATTTATTTATTTTTAGGAAGAAAAGATCCTTTGAGAAAGAACTGATCTGGAATCTTTTCAAACAGATCCTACTCAAAAAGACTGCCCTTCAGAGGGAGAGGACTCCAACCGAGAAGGTCTGTCTAGGTTGTTTGGAAGCTCAGGCCTGGGACTAGCTTATAAAGACAAGCATTACATAGAAGGTGAGGGGGACGGCCATCTGACATCTCAGTGGGACACTCTCCAGAAAACCCACAAAAGCATTTATTTCATGGGAGCCAGCATCCAAGAGCAATTAATAGCACACCACACCTGCTCCCACCATTTCAGGCAGTGCCATCCCCCTAATCCCCTCTGTCTTGGCCTGACTCTAAAAGTTTAAACAAGTCAGCAGCAGGTGAGCAGAAAGTGGAACTGGGAACTGATAAAGAAGCTAACTGGGCACCTTACTGCCTCTGTGGGTTTCCAGACCCAGGTCAGGCCCCTGCTAGGGGAAGGGAGAAGGTTTTTAATACATTAGATTTGAAGTTTTGATGGTTACCCTGGACCAGGACGACGTTATGTGATTATTAGTCTTCAAATAGATTTTTTAATGCCCAGACAAAGGGACTATTTATTTTCTTTCAAATATCATGGAAATTGCCCAATATTTAATCCAAGGAAGCTTTAAACTAAAGAACAAGAGGAAAGAAAGAAAAATATTCTGTCCGATTGCAACTTCCTAGCGATGGTTGATTCAGTGAAACGTGTTGAGTTTTAGCTGAACACATCCCTGAAGGACACTTTTCCTGAAGGGAAGGAAAAGAAACAGAGGGAAAGATTGCTTATCTTTCCATGAATGCCTAATACACATGGACAAATTACGTTATCATTATGGATAGCTTGATGAATTTCTGTAAAGTGAACACACCCCTGTAACCACCACCCAGATCAACCCTAGAAGAACCCCAGGGACTCCCTTCTAGTCTCTACTCCTCTCCCATGGTAACCACTGTCCTGGACTTCTCACAGCATTGGTGAGTTTTGACCTTTTTGTGCTTTATGTTAATAGAATCATACAGCATGAGCACACTGTATCCTTCCCCATCTTCTTTTGCTTAATATTGTGTTTGTGGCATGCAGCCCCCCTGCTCTGTGTTATTAGAGATCTTTTATCTTTGCTGTGTTGTATCCCTTTGTGTGAATGCACCGCACCATCCATACTTTTGCAGACGAGCAGTTGAATGGTGCTGTTATAAGTGTTCTAAAATACATTTCTATTTTTGGGTATAGACCCAGAATTCTTTGCCCATATACCACACCTGTGTTCGGTTTGAGTAGATGATGCAAAAAAAAAAAAAAGTGTTATATCAATTTTCACTCCCATCCCAGTATATGTGAATCGCTC
This sequence comes from Galemys pyrenaicus, assembly GCA_019455555.1. Classification (NCBI taxonomy): domain Eukaryota; kingdom Metazoa; phylum Chordata; class Mammalia; order Eulipotyphla; family Talpidae; genus Galemys; species Galemys pyrenaicus. The sequence continues at coordinate 13,670,323 of JAGFMF010012074.1, read as the reverse complement.
CACAACCTCATTTGGTATTTTCCTTCCTTTTTGTTGTAGCCATTCAGATGTGCACAGTGGTATCTCATGGCAGTCTTGGTGTGCTTTTACTGAAGATTGATAAAGTTGAGCACGTTTTCATATGTTTCTTGGCCATTTTTCTACCCTCATTTGTGAGGTGAGTGTTCAAGCTTTTACATTTTATTTTAGATACATTTATTTTATTTTATTTTAGATTGTTACTTTGTCTTTGTAAGGGGTTCATTTCATATGTTTGATATGACTCCCTTGTCAGTTATTTGTATTGTGAATAGCTTCGAACAATCTGGACTGCCTTTTAACACTCTTAAGGTATTTTGACGAACAGATGTTATTACTTTTCACATAACCCAATGCATAGTGGGGTACAGAACCAGATAATGTTTTTTTCTCATGTGTATCCAAGTTACCTAACCATTTATGGAAAAAACTGCCTGTCCCTATAGTGTTGTATTTAAAACTAGGAAACACATAACAGTGAGTCATTTTCTGAACTCTCTCTGTCCTATTGATTAGTTACCTAACCTTGCATTGATATTATAATGTTTTACCTGCTTTCTGTAGTTTTCTAATAGAAAGTAATATCTGGTAATGAAATCATTTTTCAAGAATTCCATAGATTCAAAACTTTTTGCATTTCCATATGAAATTTAATATCAGCTATATAATTTCTTACATCAATTATACCTTAATAAAGCTGAAATTCTAAATAAGTAAATATAAATAAAGTGAGTTCAGTTTCTCCAATAAAAAAGAATCTTGCTAGAATTTTGAATGAAATTATTTAGAATTTATACATAGCTTTTGAAAAAATTGATATTTTCAATCCATAATTGGTTTACCCTCCATTTTTGGAGTTCTTACTAATATCTTGGTGTTTTAGCTTTTAATGTAGAACTCATACAGTTTTTGGTATATTCCTATGTATTTTGTGTTTTATGCTATTATAAAAGGTGTCATTTTTCAACTTTCATTTTCTTCCTTTTTTGGCATATAAAAATATAATTTATTTTGTATTGATATTTGTGATTTTTAGGAACTTTTTTTTTTTTAAAGATTTATTTATTTATGCATACAAGCACTGGGGTACAGGCCAGAGTGTGGGGGGATGAGAGGATTCACCACAGAGAGTGGGTTGCAGAACAGGCAGATCAACGGAAGTACACTGCTGAGGGGAGCAGTGGGCACAGCAGGAGAGGTCTGCCGCGCCATGTGGTTCCCACCCTGGCCGGCAGCAGGGATCGAACTCGTGCTGCAGTGGCTGAGGTTTGCCTCATAGTGTGCTGCCTAACCCACTTTGCCACCAGGGAGGCCCCGATTTTTAGGAACTTTTATGCATGAGGTCCTCTATGTTTGCATTTTTACCACAATCCTGCAGATATATTTTATCCTCATTTTTTTAAGAGGAAAACACTGGGGTTCAGAATAATGAAGAATTTTTTCCAACAACACGCAATTATTATATTTGAACTGGTTTTAAAGAATAGACTAGTTTTCATATTTGAAAGTAACAGACAAGGCCATGTGGGTAAAGACACTTTCATAAACAAAAACAAAATGGGCAAGAAAGCAAATGTGTGCTGATCCTTCACCCTAGGTCAGGGAGGTAAGCTGAAGCCTAGATTGTTCAGTTGCCTAAGTGAAGTTTTCAGCTAAGCTATTTAGCCTCCAGCCCTGGAGGATTTTGCCAAATCTGGAAAAGATAATTTGCCAGTAGGATTAAATTTATCAAATCTATAAAATGTATCTCTTTAACCAGATGGAATCTCTAAAACCACTGCTGTTTTTTCTTTCTTTTTTCTCTGCTGTTTTTCTGATTCTAACGATGACTTCTCCCTAAGCAAAGTCTGGATTATCAGCCACTTACTTGCCCAAAAAAGGCAGAATTCACAAAAAGACTCTCTTGCTTCTCATCCCAGTTCTCTTTTCCTGCTTTGAAATCTTTTTTCGTTTTCTAAATTTATTTATTTTCTTACATCATTGTTCATTTTTGTACAATAATTTATTTCTCCCCTCAGGTGTAATCCCCATAGTTCTCCCACCATCATGTCACCCATGATCCATCCCCATAGTCCCTTGTGTTCTTCCCTCCTGTGTTTTAACCCCTCTTCCTCCCTCTCCCATGCTGTATGGCTTAGCTCTATGGTCAGTTTGCAAGTATGGTCTATTTTCTTGATCTTTTGTTCAGTTTTTCTATATTTCACATATAAGTGAAACCATCCAATATTTTATCTTTCTCCTGATTTATTTCATTTATAGTGTAATCCCTTCCAGCTCCATCTATGCTGTTGCAAATGGCATGAGTTTATCTTTTTTGATAGCTGAGAGGTTGAAATCTTAATCCATCTAGTCTTCATTGCTTCCAAAGTTCTCTGAAGCTTTACATAAATGATTTTTTTATTTTATCTGGCATTTTTAATTCTTTTATGGGGATTTAACCTGCCCCATACTTTCCCATTCTAACTAGAAATGGAAGTCAAACTTTGCTTTTCTTTTTTTTGAGAGTTTTTTAAAAATCATATGGTGGTATAATTTATATGTAATCAATGCAAAGATCTCAAGTGTAGAGTTAGAAAAATTTTGACAATATATAAACCCACACATAACCCAATCATGATATAGAATATTTTCATCTCTTCAGAACATTCTTCATGCCCTGTTTGCAAATTAACCTCCAGAAAAGAACAATCTTGCAATCCTGGGGTTAACCCCCTTTGTCATGATGTGTTACACTTTTTATATAAGGGCAAATTTATTAATATTTTGTTAAGGATTTTTGCATCTACAGTGCATGAAGGATATTGATCTCTAGTTTTCTATCTCAGTATTATTTTTGTTAGATTTGGGCATCAGGATTTACTGACCTGTAAAATGAATTGGACAAAGTTTCAGCTCCTTCTGCTTTCAAAAGTAGCTTTCGTAAAATTGCTATTTATTCCTTAAGTGAATGATTGAATTTTTCAGTGACACCATCAGGATGAAAATTTTCTCTGTAGGAAGGTTCTGAATTACATATTATAAATAGATATAGGACTTTTCAGATTTTCTATGTCTCCTTTTGTTAGCTTTGGGTTTGACAATTTTCAATAAATTTTCCCATTTCTTAACAGTTGTTTAACTTACAGCATAAAATTGTTCTTTTTTTAAAAAAAGATTTATTTATTTATGCATACAAGAACTGCACTACAGGCCAGAGGTATGGGTTGGGGGGTGTGGGGCGGTGAGAGAATTCACCAGAGACAGAGTGGGGAACAGAACAGATAAATTGACTGAAATACACTGCAGAGGGGAGCAATGGGCAAGATAGGAGAGGTCTGCTGCTCCATGTGGGTCAGCTCCGTGATAGCTGTGGATGCTTCATAGTGCAATGCTTAACCCCTTGCACCACCAAAGAGGCCCCTACATAAAATTGTTCTTATTTGTCTCTTATCCTATCCTCTTAATGTCTGCAAGATCTGAAGTAATGTCTCCTCTTTCATTCTTGATGTTGATATTTTTTTATTCCTTTTTACTTTTGACTAGTATTGATAGAACTTATTCAACATTTTAAAAAATTTATTTTAAGATTTATTTATTTAAGCATATAAGAACTACATACAAGGCCAGAGGTGCGGGGGGGTCAGAGTATTCACCAGAGACAGAGGAGGGAGCAGAACAGGCAGATTGACTAAAATACACTGCTGACAGGAGCAGTGGGCAAGGCAGGAGAGGTCTGCTGTGCCATGTGGATCATCTCCCTGGCCAGGGACTGGCTGCAGATAGCTTCATAGTGCTGTGCCTTAACCCCTTGCACCACCAGGGAGACCCCTATTCAACTTTTTAAGATACTAGCTGTTGACTTTTTTCTTTATTTCTTGTTTACTCTTTTATTTATTTCCATTCCTTTCAATTTCCTATTTTGTCCAAATATTTTGTATTCAATTTGCTGTTCTTTTTCTACATCTTATGTAAGTTTCAGATCATTGCTTTAAACCTATCTTCTTTTGTAATATACTCATAAAGTCACCAATTTTTCTCTAATCACCACTTCACCGATAGCCTACAAATTGTTGTCTTCTCATTATCATTTTTTCCAATTCTTTTCTATATTCTTTGTGAATTTTCTCTGATCCATAATTTATATGGAAATGTTTTGCTTAATTTTTGGATATTTTGGAATATTCTAGATATTTTTTTCATTATTGGTTTAGAATTTAATTCCATTGTGATTAAATAAGTATAAAGTTAGCATGTTATCTAACTTTTAAAATCCATTGAATATTACCTGTTCAGTAAATGTCTCATGGATATTTGAAAAGAATGTCAAAGAATAAAAAAAAAAAAAAGGAAAGAATGCTTACACTGATAATGTGTATATTATCTTATTAATGTCAGTTAGGTGATAGGTTATCTTACCATAGTCTTTTTTAATTTGTTTTTATACTACTTGTTTTATCAACCACTAAGAAGAGGAATGCTAAAATGTCCAGTTTCTATTGTAATTTTAATCTACGTTATCTTCTGAAATGTTTTTGCTTTATGTAATTTCAACTGCTAGTTTATGATGCTTAGATATTTAGAATTGTTATGTCTTGAACTGACATTTATATCATTATTAAATATCACTCTTTATGCCAATATTCCTTAGTTAGAAGGCTATTTTTATCATTTTAACATAACCACACCAGCTCTCTTAGCATTTTCATTATATCGGTTTTCATTATTTGAAAATAATTATCAACATCCTTATATTTTTAAAGTATCTCTTATAAACAATGTTACATCTTGTGTTTTTATCTAACCTAATAGTCTAATCATTTTAATTTCAATCCATTATATTTTATGAAATTATTGATATGGTTGGACTTAAATCTTGCATTTTCTTTGCTATTCCTCTTGATTACTGTTTCTTCCTTTCGTATCCTCTTATTGGTTTATTTTGTATCTTTTATTGTTTTATTTATCTTCTTTATCATTTTCTCAGCTATAATTCTGTGTATGACCTTTTTATGTACAAAGTAAATTACAACAGTATAAATCCATCTACTTCCTTATTTTCTTTGTGCAGTTATTACATATATTACTTTTATGTATGTTATGCATTTCCAAAGAAGTTATTACTTTTAAAATTTTAATTGTTCTTAATGAAATTAAGAGTAAAGTATTTACCATTTGGGGTGCTCCCAAGTCCTTCTTAAAGATCCACCTTTCTACCCAGTGTCTTTTCTTTTCAGATTCATTAACTTTCTTTAGCATTTCTTTTAGTGAGTTTTTTTAAAAAAATTATTTATTTATGCATACAAAAGCTGGGGTACAGACTAGAGTCCAGGGAGGTGAGAGGATTCACCAGACAGAGTTGGGAGCATAACAGGCAGACTGACTGAAACACACTGCCTAGGGCAGCAGGGGGTGGCAGGAAAGGTCTGCCATGTGGGTCCCCTCCCTGGCTGGCAGCAGGGATTGAACTCATGCTGCAGTGGCTGCGGTCTGCTTTATAGTGCGTTGCTTAACCCACTGCGCTACCAGGGAGGTCCTCTTTTAGTGAGTTTTTGTAGAAAGTAAATCATCTCAGTATTACTTTATCTAAAAAATTCCTTATTTTTCTCCTTTATATTTTTACCAGATATAAAATGCCAAATTGGTAGTTTTCCATTTTAACACTTTAGAGATGTTATTCCTACATTTTGGCACCATTATTTTCTGATGGAAGATGAGATATCATTCTTATGTGATGTATATTTTTCTCAGATTGTTAAGTGTTTCTCTTTGGGTTTTAGCAATGGGACTATGGTTTGCTTAAATATGGTATCCTTGGACTGGGGGTGGGAGTTATGTGTTTCCACTAAATTAAGGATTTTTAAAAATTTTAATTTCTTAAAAAAAGAAAAATCTTACCACATATTCTCTCTCTCCTATTTTCCTGCTACTCCACTACACTTGTGACTGTCAGCTTGTTGTCCTGCACATCTCTGTAGTTTAGCTAGTCTTTTTTAATCATTTGTTCTTTCAGTTGTTCAGGTTGGATAATTTCTATTCACTTGTCTTCAGACCGGTCCCTTCTGCAGTGTCATCTTTGAACTTCTAGCCCATACATTTTTCTTTTATGCTGTTATAGTTTTCATCTCCAGAATTTCAAGTTGGCTCTTTGGTAACTTCCATTTCTTTTCTGGAATTCCTCATCCACATTCTGCTCCTCTATTATTTTTCACTCTTTAACATATATAATAGCTTTTTAAAAATCTGTCTTGAGGCTAATATATGAATCATCTATGGGTTTGCTTCTTTTGACTATGTTTTTTCTTTGATTAATCATTTACATTTTCCTGCTTCCCCAAATGGCTAGTAGTAAATTATTTTGTCCTAGATGCTACCTATGATTGATAGGTATAGAGATCCAGTGTTTTTATATACTTCCTCTAAAAATGTTGAATTTGTGCTAGCAAGCAATAATACTATTAGTGAGTACATCATACTTAAATAAGGCTTGTTTAAAGTTTTGTTGGGGTGAATTCATTTCCATTTTGTATTTAATTCTAGAGTATTTAGTCCTCATCTTACTCAGGTGTGTTTTTTCTGAGTTTTTAGCAAGAAGTAGACTTCTTTATTATAGTAGATGTTTATTGAAGTCTTCTAACTTGGCAGAACTTGATCTTCAAACTCTCTTTCTAGCTCCATGCAGCTACTAAAACTTCTGATTCCTATCTGTTACTTTTTGCTAGACTTTCTGAATTGTCTGTGCATTTCTAAAGTTTGCAGGGGGTTGTAAATGCAGAATTTGAGGGTTGGTATCTAACTAATAATATGTGTTTTATGACTTATCACTCAGATACTCTATTCTGAAATTACCAAAAAACAAAACAAAACCCTCAGTTTTCAGTAATTCAAAAGCAACCAGAGTCGCAGTTTGCCTGAACTTATACTCCGCTGTAACAGTTATAAACTGGATTCTGGGATTTATTTTGAAGTTTATTTGACAAAATATAACTGTCATACGAATCCCTTGATTTTTATATTATTGTCAGGTTAATTAAAACAAAATTAGTCAATATTAGCAAAATGTGAAAGATCAAATAGTTCAATTGATGCCTGGAAATGGAAAAAATTTCTCAGGGTAGTATCTAAGTCACTGATGTTCGATAAACAGTGGTGCAGATTATTTTCCTTAGTTTAAAGCAAATTTAGAGTCCAGAGGAGTTTGAGACAGTTGCTTGAATAATAACAATCAATTAGTTCCCTTTCCATTAAAAATTGACTATGTTTTTGGTGGTATACCAATAAGGAGGTATAATCTAATAAAAATATTAGGTACATTCATAAATATTAAGGAATAATGGTACAAGTTAATATTTAAACTATGGTAACATGATACTATAATGGCATTAACTTTTCTGTCGTTTAGGTAAGGTGTAACAATGAACCATGTCATGATCTCTATACTTTGGATTTCTTAGTGTTTGGTTTAAAGTTCATAGAATAAACCATTAGTGTAATATATTTTGAACTCTACCAATGACGAGTAAAAAGAATTAGGGTTTCTTATCAAACTTACATAATTTTGACTTTGGCCATGAATATTTTACTCCATTTCAGCTCCCCTTTCTGCTGTTTCTTAAATGGTATCCCCATGCAAGATTGATGAAAGATGGCAAAGATCCACATGCCACTATTGTTTAAATGCAAGCCCATGACAACCTGAATCTAAAATGAAAGCTCAAGTCAGTGTTAATGAATCAGTACATTCATAATTGGAAAATAAACCCTTTTCTCCCTCCCCTTGACTTGCTGATACCTCTCATTAGCTGGAGGTTCTGAGAATGCCTGTGATAAGCATCTGAAGGCAAAGTTGGGTAGAGAAATATTCTAATCCTATTGATAGCAGAAGAAAAGGGAAAGAAGCTGGGAATTTTCTCCCCTATTTGTAGTATTTTAATTAAACTAAGACTTTGTTGTGTTGTTTATAAGTAGGAGGAATACACAGGCAGCTGCATTTTGCAGACTGAGTGGCTATAAATAGAAGAATTAATAAAGAAAAGATTAAGAAGATAATGGGTGTCTGTTACCTCGTGGAACACTATTATGTTTTTATTAAAGAAAGCTGGTCTGAATACCTGCTTTTTTAAATTGAATTTTCTAAGCTAGAAAGCATGGGTCCAGAATTCCAGAGGCATATAACCAAACCTACCTTTCAGTTCTCATTTAAAACTCTCCAGCACAGTTCATAATTATATTCATTCATGTGGCGTTTTATTTCAAAGCTCTTATCCTACATAGCTAGTTCTCTTTTTGTTCTGGCACAGCACCTAGTACAATATAAATTCTCAACAAATATTTGGAATAAGTGAAAGGATAATTTTAAAGAGATCGACTACATAAAAGTGTTATAAATAGTCGTCTGACAGCAAATAACATGTAGGAACAAACACCTCAACATGTCAGAAAAAGAGAGAAATGAGAAAAGATGAAGTCACTAACGTGCCCATTTTTTCTAGTGAAAATGCTAAAGTTATGAACAGGTTTAATAAATTTTGTAAGAAATTTACTATAAATAAAATTTTACCAGGAATTAGTTTACTACTACTTTTTAAAAATATTTCTCACCAAAACCTATATGCCAAATTTTGTGTCACTTTTTCTGTGGGATTCTCATATCTGAAAACTCAAATTTAACTTTCTGGTGTTGCATATGGAGCAGAATCAGAGCTCCCCAACTTGCCCTCCAATTGAATGTAAACTACTAGACATGAGAGGCCATCTTAAGCTAGCAAGCTCTAACTGGTCAACCAGATGTCTACAACTGAATGAACAATCCCTGGTGAGACTGGGATTGAACCTTCTCCACCCCAGTAGATCACAACCCACACTATCAACTCAGAGAAGTGTGAGCTGTGTGAGTGTTCTGGGTGGTGCCTTAAACAGGACAAGTGAACTGAAATATCACTCTCCAGTATCGCCACTCTCCAGTATCGCCACTTATATACATGAAAGAGTGGGAAATGAAGTCTGACACAGTGAAAGACAGTCTCCACTATATTGAGTCTATTCTACATATCATATCAGCCAGTCTAACTTGAGTAATCAATATTACCTGAACTCATGCTGTTTTATCTTTCTTTGCACTTTGTTAATGAATTTTAGGTACTTGGGAATATACTTCTCTCTCTTACTTATTTAGATAAGCAATTAGATAAATCTCAAATGTCTCTTTCTTCATAAAATTTTCATGAAATGGATTTGAATTCTAACTCTATGCTACCATTTAACCAGGTATGCAATCTAAGTTAACTGTTTTTATTACTTTTCTGAATTCTGTCTTCCACCCCTATAAAAATTACTTCTCGTGAGGGTTAAATGAGAATATAAAACACTATACAACATTTTTATGCTAACCTGTAATATCCACTCAACATTTGTTATTTCCTTTCTTCCCTCCCTCCCCTAAGCTCCCACCACTCTATCTGTCACACCTCCCAGTACATAGCATGTTCTGCATTTGATTATAATTTTGAGTACTATTTTATACCCTTCTTAGGGGAAAAAAGTAGTTTTATTTATCCTGGAGTCCTATACAGTACCTTATATGGCAGTTTTCACATGGTAAACACTCAATAAATATTTATTGCATTGAAATTTTTTCATTGCCAAATTACACACGCAAAGCTAGAAGAGAAAGAGCTCATTTTTGCTGGGTGGTCAGGGTGGGATTTGCAGAGAACTTGGATTCAAAAAATTTTTGGGGTTTTTTTTTTTTTTCTAATGAGAAAATTTGAGAGATGAATCCCAGGAAGATGCAAGTCCAAACAGAGTTGGAACTTGCGTGACTGTTCAGGAGATAGAATCTAACAGTGTGGGCTCAGTAAGGATTGAAGACAAGATTGATGACAAGATTGAAAAATAAGGGTGGAAGACCAGGTGGCACCTTGTTTGACAGGTGAAGGGTTTTATTATATAGGACAGAGTTACTAAAAGATTGTTATTATTTTCTCTTTTTGCTGTTTCCCCTTATAAAAACAATATATGGGTGTTATATAAACCCATAAAAAGCATATAAAACAAAAAATAGCAATTAAGAAGTATAATCTCCTGATGCAGAGATCACTATTGTCAAAACTTTTTCCTAACTTTTGATAATTAAATAATTTCAAACTCACAGATAAGATGCAAAAGTATGGCCAAAATGTTATGTGTACCTTTTACCTAGATTTTTCACTTGTTAACATTTCAAATGCTTGCTCCCTCATCTGCTTTCTCTTTTTTGAACCATTTAAAAGTAAGTAGCTAACAATGAAGCTCCTTTACCCCTAAATAATTCAGCACCTATTTCATTAAAATAAGCATACCTTTTTACATGACAATAATACAACAATCCAAATAAGCAAGTGAACATAGATATGAAACTATCATCTCTACAAGATTCTATTCAAACTTTGCTAATTGCCCAGTAGCTTCCAGAATCGACCCAGTATCATATATTTTTTTTCTCATCACTTTTTAGTTTCCTTCAATTCTAGAAAAATTTATCAGTGTTTGATTATAGCTCATGATCTTTAAATATAAACAGGATATGCTGTATTTGCCTAATGTTTCCTCCTAATTATGTTCACACTGCATTTTTTTTTTACGAACACCCCAGAATATATGTCTATCAGAGGTATACATCAATGTATTTAACTACTGGCAATTAACTGATCACTCAGCTAAGGTGGTGTCTACCCAGTATCCCCACTGATAGTTACTATTTTCTCTTTCATAATTAATAAACAATTTGTGGGGAAATTGTTTGACACCATGCAAATATTCTGTTTCTCGTAAAATTTCACTTTCTAACTGTAGCAAGCAGTGCTGATTCTTGCCTGAATCAGTTATTACTAGGATGATTCTCAAAGAGTCATTTTCTAATTTCCTCATTCCTTCGACATCTATTAGTTCATCTTCTATTATAAAGAAGTGCTTTCCTGTCCTTTATATAATCATTTATGTCAGTGTGAGCACATGGGTTCTTACTTTATTTCATGGGTTATAACTTGTTAACAATCATTAGTTATTTTGATGCTCAAATTGTCCCAAATTTCTATAGGAGCTTCTTCATGTGTTGCTTTGAAATGTTTCCATGGTTCTTTGGGGACTTCTTTATTCTCTTTTATTGTATTTATACAATAAAAAGTTCCAGGCTCACCTAGCATTTCTCCTGCCCCACTACTGGGTTCTATCACTTGCAGGCTTTCCCAGTAGACAGTACTAACAACTATGCCTGTGTAATACATGTATATTTTACACACACATGCATGCATCTGTTTCTATACATCATAATGTGTAAGTTGTTACCAACTCTCTAATTCCATTCCACTGATATAAAGATTGCTCTAGTCTTCCTTCTCTCCATAGTCCCCTGTCTTCAACAAGAGAAACATGGCTCCTGTTATCTTCAGTATACTCAGAGGTTCATTCTCTCCAGTTGGAACTCATATTCTTTAACAACAACCACAAGACATAGATCAGCAAATTGCTGTGACCCCAGGGATCCCTGCTTCTTCCCACCAACAAAATTGGAGATTAGATGTGAGAATTCTGCTACTGAAAAGTCTGCTGTCCCTTCAAATCACTGGTCAGCAAAAAGGAGTCAAGAACAGCACTACATGTTACATCTCATCTCTAATTTTTGGACTTTTGAAATGTACATTTAATTGACAGAACCAACATCTCATTCAGAACCTTACCTGAAAAGAACCTGGAATATGTAGTTTGGTAATTTCTTGCCTTTCCGGAATGGTAAGGCTTAATAATGGGGTGGTAAATGGATACTGAATGGATATTGTCCACATCCATAACTGCACCTCATAGAGAAATGTGCAAATTAAAAATGTTATCCCTTCAATGCCTTACTCACAATAAACATCAAGTAGATATTAGTATTATTATAAAAATTTAAGGCTGGGCTCCTGGTATGCATTATGCTGTGGGTTTAAGGTAGAACAGTTTTAGTAAACCCTGGAAACCCTTAGAGTGTTCATTTTCTTTTTTTTTTTTTTTAAAGATTTATTTATTTATGCATACAAGCACTGGGGCACAGGCCAGAGGTGTGGGGGGGGGGTGAGAGGATTCACCACAGAGAGCTGGGAGCAGAACAGGCAGATCAACAGAAGTACACTGCTGAGGGGAGCAGCGGGCACAGTAGGAGAGGTCTGCCGCACCATGTGGGTCCCCCCCCTGGCCGGCAGCAGGGATTGAACTCGTGCTGCAGTGGCTGTGATTTGCTTCGTAGTGCGTTGCTTAACCCACTGCGCCACCAGGGGAGGCCCTAGAGTGTTCATTTTCTACAGACAGATGACATAAAACTCTTCTTGGAAATGGTTGTCAAATGAGTGGTAGGTGTTTGCAGGATCAAATAGAGAAGGGAAAGAGAGATTAAAATACTGAATCCAGTGAATCAGCTACGTTGAACTGTTTACGAGATAGAAAGAAATAGAGGAATCGATGTAAGTGTGGGAAGCACAAATGGAGATAAAGAGAAAAGTAACAAGAGCACTGAGTATGAAAAACCATAGGACCTAGAAGTTTATTAATATGGGAAAAGAGAGATGAAAGGCTAGAAGTTACTTTGTTTAATGATTTCCTATCAGTCTGATGAATGTGTATGACCTAGATGCCTGTTAAGTTCTCCTGGTCCCTGGAGATCAAGATAAGATTGGTTGATGAATCATTACATTGAAAAGGGAGTCTAAAGTCCTTTCCAAGTTGTTTCTGAATCCCCAGGGAAGTACATGTCCTCTTGTAAGCTCTTAGTCAAAGTCAACTACTTTTTCCCAGTATCCTATCTGTCATATAACCATGGCAACCACATGTGAAATGCTGTTCTTTCCATGACCACAGCCAAAAGCCACCAACAATAAACACTTTGGCCAGTGTAGACTTTTAACTTTCTCAAACTGACAAATATTTCTAATGTAAATGAATTTTTTCCCTTTAATTTATATATATTTGACATTAATTGTAATCCCCATGTATCCCCCATCACTATATCACCAGTGCACCATCACTTCAGTCCCCTATGCTCCCATCTTCCCTCAACCCTCCCCCCCCTCCCCACCAAGTATCCCCAATTTGTCCTTATCTTTTCATTTTTGGTTTTTGTGTCTTTATTATTATTATTGTTGTTCTTATTCCTTTCCTTGATCCTTATTTGGTTCCCTTATGTTCCTCCTAGGGGAGGAACCATCTGGTATTTTTCTTTTGCCTTCTGACTTATTTCGCTAAGCATAATCCCCTCCAGTTCCATCCATGTTCCTATGAATGCGTCTAGTTTTTCATTTTTGATTGCTGAATAGTATTCCATCGTGTATATGTACCATAGCTTCTCGATCCACTCATCTGTTTTTGGACATTTAGGTTGTTTCCAGGCCTTACCTATTGTAAAGAGTGCTGCTATAAACATAGGGGTGCAGGTATTCTTTTGAATCAGTGTATTTGTGTCTTTTGGGT
>JAGFMF010012074.1:13606386-13643372 GCA_019455555.1 Galemys pyrenaicus | reverse complement strand
CAATGTTTTGTAGTTTTCTTTGTAGAGGTCCTTCACTTCTTTTGTTAGATTTATTCCCAAGTATTTAAATTTTTTAGTTTCAATTATAAAGGGGGTGGTATTTGCCTTTCTTTTCCCTAACCTGACTCTGGACTGTAGGGTGAAGTTATAATACCTGGTACATACACCTATTGTGGTAGGGGTTCTAGAATTTTCAAGCATTGTGGAGCCAGTACAAAAGGAGCGCTGAGCTGGAAGTGTTTGTCTTTCATAAAATTCCTTTCTTGCAGTTACTTGTTCTCACAGTTACTAGTTCAGTATCTATCTTTGCCACCAAGCGATAACTCCTAAGGGTATGGAGTCTGTTTTTCACATCCCTGCTCTCTAGGATATAGCAAAATTCCTTGTGTGAAGGAATGATAATGATTTTTTTTTTAAAGATTTATTTATGCATACAAGCACAGGGGTACAGGTCAGAAGTGTGGGGGGTGAGAGGATTCACCACAGAGAGCAGGGAGCAGAACAGGCAGATCAACGAAGTACACTGCTGAGGGGAGCAGCGGGCACAGCAGGAGAGGTCTGCCAAGCCATGTGGGTCCCCCTCCTGGCCGGCGGCAGGGATCGAACTCGTGCTGCAGCGGCTGCGGTTTACTTCATAGTGTGTTGCTTAACCCACTGCGCCACCAGGGAGGCCCAGGAATGATAATGATTTTTAAATCTGAATCTGGTTTTCCTCATTACACCGCTAAGTTGCTCACATTCAAGTCAGCTGGATGACGTTGATGAAATATAAAATATATACCACGAATATCTATTATCCTTCCATATGTTCTGTGGTTAAGTCTCTGTGTTTTGGCTTTCTTACAGACATGCGTTCATGGTTCCAAATTTCCAAGCATTAGTTCCAAAATGGATCTGGTAATACCTACTTGCAGATTTGAAGCAGGATAGCACAATAATTAAGAGTGATGGCCCAAATTTAAATAATGACACCATTGCATATTTCTTGTGAAACCTTGGGCAAAGAATTCAATCTCACTAAACCTCAGTTTCTTAATCTTTAATATGGGGATGATTATACCTACTAAATAGGGTCTTTGCAAAGATAAAAGAAAATAATCCATTTAAAACTCTTAGCATAGTACCTGGAACCTAGGGAGAGCTTCATAAATGTTAGCTGTTATTATGATGACTCATAGAGGTTTAGGGATTAAATGAGATAATTCCATTTAAAACACAGCATCATTCCTAGAATCTAGTAAACACAAAGTATTAACTATTAATACTATTTCCATACATAGTCATCCTCTCACTATGAAGTTACTATTGGTGTAATTCATGTTCCTTATTCTGTCCCTCCAATAGCAGTTAAACTATGATTTAAATCCTTCACTGCTTTTTCACTTTCTGTATTTCTAGGCCTTGTCTCCCCAGCCAGAATATAAACTCAGGTGTATCACAGTGCTTTGCACATAGTAGATGTTCACCCTGTAGTTATTTTGATTTGACTTATTGATAATTCCATTACTCTTAAACTTCTGGTAAGATGAGAAGAACTATACTTCTTACTGTGTTCAAATAGTGGCCCACTGAGCCCATGGAAATTGTCATTTGATTTCAGTCTAAAAAAGTTGTTAGTTGAGGATCAATTCTTGCTCTTTGCCATCTAGGACTCCCTAAGTTATGTTTCAATTATTACTTTTATGTGTATCAGTCATAAAGGGTCTGGCTAAAGCTCTGGTTGTTTTGTATTTTTTGTCTGTTTTGATTTTTAAACTAAACTCTTATTTCAGACTTTTCCCTTAGAAAGTTCCACATGCTAATTAGAAATATTTTAATATTTTGAGTTGCTATTTAGATCAGTCAGTGAATTCCTAACTTAAGTCCATCCTCCACATAATCATGGTTTGAATCTTCCTAAAATACCACTTTGCAACTTTAAATTCTTTTGTGGATCCCCAGCCCTCTCAGGAGAAAATCCAAATCCCTTGGCCAAAGACCATGACCTCTGTCCTCACCAAAACCTGTCTGCTAACTTTTCCCATTTCATGTGTAGAAATACCAAACTTCTAGTTCCTTTCCTTGCATTGTCTTGTTTTGGTTCTGGTGCATTTTTTTAAATGCTTTTCTTTCCTCCAAGAATGGCTTTATTTGCTTTTCCCCAAATAGCCCTTAGTTATCTTTGATGACAGTCCCAGTTAACAGACCCTCTAGGGATTCTTCTCTGACCTCTAGCCTATGAGAGAGGAAGTATACATTACCTCTTCCTCTAGAGCAGTCCATTTTTATTAATTCAACAACTATTTCTTGACTACTTACTATATACAGATATTATGTTAGACACCAAGGATAGATTAACAAAACACACAAAAGTGGTTGCTGTCATGGAACTTAGAATAAACAAGTAAGCAAATATATGTGATGTTGGATGGTGTAAGTACAATGGAGAGGTAGGGTACAAGGAGCACCTGAGGAGAGCTGTCAGGGTTACAATCTTAAATGAGAGGCTTCACATTGTGTTTGAGTCCATTCTAGAAAAGAGTAATGTGGGAAGACAATTTTCCATGGATTTCTTGCATTTTTGCATGCCTAATGAGCAAGACACAAACTGCTCTTTTGTTCTGCACTACACTTTCAAGAATGTTTATTTAGTGACCAGCCTAAAGAGAGCTAATGTCTCTCTTTAGAACAAAGGGAAAAACAAACTTTCTCTCCCATACATTAAAGATCTCGCCTTCTAGGGCAAAGGGTGGTTTTGTTTGTATTTCATTATAAATAAAATTTGTGTTATCTAAGCTAGGGATTCCTCTTCTTCAATGCTGCCTGACATTTGCAGGTGTCACCTGGTCCTTTTCATGTTGTCAGTGCGAACTGAGGCTTGGAGAACAGATGATACAAATGTGTCACTCTGGCTACTGTTATTGCTGTAATAACATCTTTTTTCTCTAAAGGAGGTTCAGGCCTTCTGCCAGCATCTATAAGGCTGTGGTAGATTAACTTGTTGACTTGAAAATGGAGTGAAGTCTCAGACTCTCCACAGTTCTGGACAATTACATGTAGATGTCTTGAAGAGCTGTATTCAAGACTTAGGAACAGCAAGTGAAAAACCCTAAGTCACTTGCTTTTTGTGATATTAACCACTTTTAAAGTCTCTGACCTCCCCAATAACTATAAAGTTCTTAAGGCAACCAATCTTATTCATGTTTGTATCCTTGGCACCTAGTACAATTATTGGTACATAAGAAATGTTCAGTAAATATTTGTAGACATTAATAATTAGAGTTGTCACCTTGAAAATAAGGATACTTCTTAGGCAGGGAACTATGAGTGTCAATTATTATTTTCTTTTATCTTCATTCAGAAAGAAGCACCTGATAGATTGGCAAAAGAATTAATTTGGAGTTGCTCATTTCCAATTTGAAGGAGAGTGGAAATTTGACTTATAAAGTCAGTGGAATGCATATGAAAAATAGAGAGGAGCTGTGTTCTCTGATTCTGCCTTAACTATCTATTTAACAATAAAGCATATTGCTGAGATGTGAATTCTTGTAGAAGTTAATGAGCAAGGGCTAATTTCTGCCCTTGAAGTTACTGATTCTAGTCTCCTGAGCTCCCTGAGTTCAGAGTCAGTATACTTTGCAACCAGTTATTTTTTTGAATGGAGACTTCTCAGCAGCAGCATCAGGCTGAGAATTTGTTGCTAACTTCACCCTGTTTCTACCTTAGAGGATGCAAAAGGGAATTGTGGGGCCTTGGAAACTCCACACAACTCCATACATTGTTAGAAATCAGACCAAGAGATACTTAGAGCAATTTGACATAGAGTTTTTCTGTGGTGAAAATCTTGGCCCATGAGTACCATGAGATCTAAAATGGTTTTATAGTTCTTAAAATATGGAAGAGCAGTCAGCTTGATGAAGACTTTTGGTTCATTCATCTTTAACAGTCAATATCTTTAATGGTCTGTGCTTTATTTTTTTAAAATAATTATTTATACATAGAAGAACTGGGGTACAGGCCAGAAGTGTGTGTGTGGGGGAGGGTGGTGGTGGTGGTGGTGAGAGGATTCACCATAGCCATAGTGAGGACAGAACACATAGATTAACTAAAACACACTGACAGGAGCAGTGGGCAAGGCAGAGAGACCCACTGTGCCATGTGGGCCAGCTCCCTGGCCAGGGACCGAACCCATGCTGCTGAGGCTGTGGACAGCCTCACAGTGCTTTGACTCAACCCCTTGCGCCACCACTGATGCCCAGTCTGTGCTTTATGCAGAGAGTTATTGATTCATGGATTTTCCTAATTCTTTTTCTATCCTTCACTCCATCATTTCTTGGGTTGCTACTCTGGATCTGGAATTGTGCTTACTCCATGGCAGTGAATAAGTTAGTGAATCATAGTTCCTGACAGGTGATTTTGTTGTAGTTGGTTCAAGACCACCTCGAGAAACATTAAAATGGAGAAAACAGACATACAGATGGACAATTACAAGGCTGCCTGTTAAGTGCTGAAGCTTCTGAAGAGGAAACATAATAAACCTGTGTCCAACAAGGTGATTTCCAAGGAATACAGGAGCACTCTGGGGAGAAGATCACACTATCAGACAAGTTTCATGGGTCTGTGGTTTTGTACGGACAGTTGTGGCCACCTACCAGTCTTTTCATCATTCTGTAGTTGAAAGAGTTACAGTCAATAGTGCCTTCTCTTACAGAATGGATGATTCATCTTGACCTAACTTACAGTTATATCAGGACAAAGAAGAAAAAGAAATCTGTTATTAGTAGAACATGTGAAGTAGAATGGGAAGGTTCTGACTAAAATGGGTGATGGTCTCTCAGAAGCTACATGTTTTTTGTACTTCACTGTCTCTTTGCACTAATTGGTTTTCTTAGTTATTTGTAATGTTTGTTTCCCTAAAGTTACAGTTTGCCAAATCATGCCTACTGTCTCTTAGTGGGTCCTTGTATGTATCAGGTACTATACTGAATGTTTTATGTGCTTTTGCACAAAAACTCTGGGAGTTACTGGTTATAACTAGAATGTTGCTGTTTGGTATATTTGTAGATTATTTTGGGAGTCTGGGAATGCTAAAATTTTTTTCTATATAAATTAATGTTAATAGTGTACAGAGATGATACAGCTAATAAGAATTGTCCTAGGGAGCCAATCCCAGGTTTTTTGCTGGGCTTTCAAGATCCTGCTCTTAGCTACTATGCTATAGCTGTATGCATTTAGGAATGGGTCATACACGCACGCACGACTGTATATTTAGCCATATATAGCAATAAGTATATAGCCATGTTGTCTTGCGTGTAATCTTTGTGTATGTATCCCCTGCTATGTGTTTGTGGGACTCAGTATTACTTCTTATGTTCTTTTAGTTTCAGCTGCTACTTCTAATTCTGTTTCTCTTAGCATTTCCTAACTTTTCAAGATTGAAAACTTGCTTGCCCCAGCTCAGCTCTTGGATGAGCTTGACAGCACCAGTCTTGGCTGACTGCTGTAGATTGGCTGCCTTGATGTCATATGCCCACCCTGGTCCAATCAGTTACCCTCTGGGAAATGCTCAAGTAGTGCTGAGCAGGGGTTGATGATAGGGAAATTTCACTATATGCCCTAGGTACATTAAGGATACATAGTTTCTTAGACAACCTTTTATTCGTCAGTCATGTACTTGTATACATATGTGTAAACATATTCTCTGACACCAGACTAGTAGCTCAAAGCTTCCCATTTGGTGTTCGAAGACATGGGTTTGCACACTGGCAACACCATCTAAATGTGGTTTTACTTTGGGCAACTGACTATTCTTCTGAGACTTTCCCCCACTGTTGACATAGGAAAAATCATTCTTCCTGGATACTGAAAATCTACCAGTTATATATACTAGACAAATGGTAGAGCTTCAGGTGAATGAGCTACCATCCCAGGAGCTTATTGGCAATCTAAAAGCATTTCGCAAGGGAGGCGTTCTGTTAAATATATATTCCAGGAACCAGAGATTCTCCTTCAGTAGACCTGGGATAGAGTATGGGGATTTGCACTTTATTGAGAGTGCCACAAGGCTATAGATGGTTTGCAGACCAAAGGAGAAGCATTAGGTGGTTAAAACAAGAATTTCAAATGGGCAATCACAATGTGGCTTGTTAAATGCTGGGACTTAAGTTCTGAGAGAAGAAACAAGAGCTTTGGAGTACCAAAGAAGGATCAATAAAATCCACAGGGGGTGATGTCACAGGGGTTTCAAAGAGGTGACATCTCAGCTGAAGTGGGGCTTGCCAGGTGGAGAGAAGGAGAAGGCTTTCAAGAGGGCCAGCAAAGGTGTTTTCTTCAGGTGGTGAGGACTGAGATGGGGAGGGGATAGAGTAGCTTCAATAAAGGCAGAAAAGCAGACTCCTGAAACACAAAGTGCCTTGTTTGTTAAGTTTATACTCTGTGATGGACATCAGAAATACTTAAGTTATTTAGTGACAAGTTCAGATTTAATTTCTAAAAAGACCATTTTGAGTTCAGTGTAAAGAAGAGAGTAAAGGGAATGAGATTAACTGCAGGGAGGCTTGGGAGCTGGTGGTTATAAAGCAGATAAACTGGATGAGGAGCTGGAGTCAGCCAGTGAGCTACAGAGAGCAGGAGACAGACAAGAGACATATAGGGAATGAGTGTAGCCAGCGCAGTACCTAGCTAGGGGAGTGGGTGACAGATTTAGGTGCAGAGTGGAGAAAGCAGGAATAAATTTTAGTTCTGGTTTATATAAAGGAGAGACTCCAATAAATGGTCGGTTTTCTAACTTAAAGAGGAGGTAGAGCTTTGTTTACAGGTATGTATGTAAAACTCTGACGTCTTGGTGATACTTGAAGACATAGGTGTATATGAGAGTTCTTGAAAATAAAGTGGAAAAAAAAGGACGTAGGACTAAAATCTCAAGAAACAGGTTCTTACGAAATATTAATGTACAAAAGATGGTCAAAGAACGAGAAGCCATTTTGAAGGCGTTTCAGAAGGATAGCTGAGAAATGTGAGACAACTTTTGTGATGAAAACCTTGAAGAATCCAATATAAAAAATTCATAATGTTAGTCACCATTATTTTTGTTCTTTGCTTAAAACACTACATGGATTATTTAAGATTAGCTATCACATGCTAAGATATAACAATAAAAAACAGTATAGGATCCTCTTTCTACCAAATGTCGATTCTTGGAACAGAATAAAAGTCGACTTTTATTTTTTTTTAAATCCTATTCCAAAATCATTTTTTTGAAGATTTATTTATTATGTATACAAGCACTGGGGTACAGGCGGTGAGAGGATCCACCAGAGACAGAGTGGGGAACAGAATAGGCAGATTGACTGAAATACACTGCTGAAGGGAGCAACTGGCGAGGCAGGAGAAGTCTGCGGCGCCATGTGAGTCATCTCTCCCACCGGCTGGTAGGTGGACAGGCGGGCATCGGGCATCGAACTCATGCTGCAGTGGCTGAGGTTTGCTTCTTAGTGCGATGCTTAACCCACTGCGCCACCAGGGAGGCCCTAATTCCAGAATCATTCTGGAATTCTATGTGCTTAGTACTAAGCTAAATGTGGGTGATGGACCAGTTCCTACCTTCAACAAGCTTACCCTAGTTGCAGTTTCTGTGAGTCATGCAAAGCAAACACCCATCACTAAGGGATGGCGCTGCAAGAGTCCGATGTGCCTGTCCCAAGAGGGGTCAGTGTCAGAAAATGAGAAGTACCACATAGCAGAGACCACACGGACCGGGAATTGAGAATAGAGAAATAAAAACAACGAGGTAAAATGGGTGAGGGAACGCTTACAGGAGGTTAAGTTTTTAGTTCAATATAGTCGACGTAAAACGTAAGGTTTTGCGGCGAAGAAAAAGGCCTCTAAATCCAGGTTCTGACCCTGCTGCCACCTCTGCGAGCCCCCCCCCCCCCCCCCCCCCCCCCCCCCCCCNCTGCGCGCCCCCCCCCCCCCCCCCGCAAGTCCCTCATTTTTCAGGACAAGGTTCTGCTCCTAGGAAGCTGCAAGCAGCAACCTCCCAGGCTGGGAAGAATGGCGGCCTTGAGCTCGCCCCTCCCCGCCCTCCACCATCCGCTAGTTCCAGGTGCTTCCAACAGGTGATTTCTCAGCGAACCCGGGCGAGTCAGGAGCCGCTGGAAGGCTAACCTTGTCTCCCCGTGCTTGGGAGGATGTGCGGGGTGAACTCCGGTTCAGTGGTTTGTGTGGGCTTTCCCCTTTTGTTTTTGTTTTGATGGGATCAGATGCTTCATTTCCAAAGAGACAGAAAGAACTGTGTCGTATTTAAGAGCAAAAGCCTTGGAGTCAGACTTGTGCTTAGATTCTGGATCTGCCTCTTATCCCCTGGGTGACCTTCGACAATTTATTCCATCTCTCTAAGCTTCAGTCTTTGTTACCTAAAAATTGGGGATAAAGATACGTACCTCACAGGGATGTGGTGGGGATTAAAGGATAATCTATACAAACCCCAGAGCCCGGTGCCGGGCACAGAGTAACTGGCTTTTTTTAAAAAAAAAAAAAAAAATGTTGCTCCAACGAGTGCTAGCTATTGTTATTAGTAATCGCGAGGAAAAGCAGTGGACGTACAAACGGCGCTCCCTGCTTCCCAAATCTCTGCCGGGCAGAAAGCCAGCGTCCTAAAACTTAAAGGGACTTCACAGGGGTGAGGCCGTGATCGGTGGGCTCCCGGGGCGCCTGGCGTGGGCGGCGGCTGGGAGAACCCGGCGGGTCGTAGTCGCAGGGGACGAGAAGGTCGAAGTGACCCCACCCCCGGCTGGGCCGGTACCCGAGAAAAGGTCTGCTTTCCGGCCCCCAGCGTCTCGGGGGCCGGGGGGTGGGGGGCGGTTCTGAGGCGGGAGCGAGGGAAAGAGGAGGGGCGACCGGGGGAATTTCCCCGCCTCTCTCCCTCGTTCCATAAATCACCGCAGCTGCGGCGGCGGCCGAGCCGGGAAGTGCACGGAGCTGGGGCGCAGCGTGGTGGCACCAGACACCTCCCTTCCCCGCCGCTTTCTTTCTTTCAGTTTTTTTTTTTTTTTTTTAACCTCCCGCTTTCCCTCCTCGCTCGGGCTGCTCCAGCCTCTCAGCCGCGTCGCCGCTCCTCGGCGGGTGCCGCCGCCCGCCCCCTCCTTCGCCTTCTCACTGCGCCGGCACTCGGGAAGCGAAAGCTCGTCTGCTCGCGGCTCCGACTGTCAGCTCCGCGGCAGCGCGGCCCGGGCACCCGGGGTGGGCGCCAGCGCTTCCCGAGACACCCGCCTCACCGCGCCGCGGGGGCAGCCCCGGCGCCGGGTCCTGGGGACCGCTTGGGCGGCTGCTTCCTCTCCCGCCCGCCTCGGGAGCCCGGCGATGGTGGCCGCCCGCGCTCCCGCGCTGTAGCCGGGCGCCCCCTAAGTTTGGGAGCCGCCGCTGCCGCGCCGCGCAGAGGCGTCTGCAGAGAAGGAAGAAAGTTTTGCGGGGTGCGCCGAGCGGGCCCTAGGCGCACCTCTCGTCGTTCCCTCCCCGCTTCCCGGCGCCTGGAGCCCGTCGGCGGGGAATCGGGGGAGGCCGCATGGCTCGCGAGTCAGAGGAAGAAGAGACGGCGGGGGCGGCCGCCCTGGCTGGCTACTGCCGGGGCTCGCCCGACCGGGCCGGGGCCGGGGCGCGGCGGCCGCCCCTGTGGCTGCTCTGCCTGGTCGCATGCTGGCTTCTGGGCGCCGTGGCCGACGCGGACTTCTCCATCCTGGACGAGGCGCAAGTACTGGCGAGCCAGATGCGGAGACTCGCGGCTGAGGAGCTGGGGGTTGTCACCATGCAGGTAAGTGACCCCCCACCTCGCGCTCCGGAATTTGCCAGGCATCTTGCTTTACCCCTCTGCGCCGAGTCGGGTCTCCTTCTCCAGTACAAATCCCCTTGGCGGTGCAACGACTTCTCTGAGGAGCACAGACCCTTCTCGACTACACACCAACTCCTCTTCCATGCCCCGAGGCACCCCTCCCTTTCTCCTACAGAATTCCTTGCCCTATGCACGCAACCCATTCCTCATGCACACACAGTCAGCATGCTCTTTTATCTGGGCAGGGATTCTCCGATTTCTCTTGCATTTGCACATACTTCTCCTGAAGATTTTTCCCCTCCCCGCCACCTTTGCAAACTCCTCTTCCTTCTTTGTGTACCCAACCCGGGGAAGACAGCCGGCCTGGCGCGGACAGTTTTCCGAGGTCCCCAGCCCTTGACACACTTCCTCGCGTCCCCCACCCCCCGCCCTCGGCCGCGACGCACCGCACGGGAGGGCGCGCTGATGGGCGCAGGGAGGGAAGGCGCCACTGCGTGCGCAGCTGCTCCAGGGCCACCTGGGTCCGGCCGAGAATGGACTCTGGGCTTCTCCCTGCCCGGCTGTTGGGGGAGAGGCTGGCGTGGTAGATTCTTAGGAAATTCCCGACTGCTGTCCTGTTTGAGGGACTTTTTTTGCTGTTGCTTTCCGCTGTTACTGTAGTCGGTTGCAAGCTGCTACCTGATGTTTGTATTGTGTATGGGGGTGGGAAGTCATGGGGGAGAGCAGGCGGAGAAAAGGGAACGGGGTGCTTAAGGGTTCCATCTTCTCTAGCTTGTTTACCACTTCAGTTCTCCCTAGGAGGTGGGGGCTTAGGAAAGATTGACTGCGGCTAATAAGATATCCTGACGATGTTACTAATAATTAAAAATAGTAAAAATGCTCAACAGCAACCACCAGGAGAGCCTAACCAGCCGTTATTTTAATCTGTTGGTCACAAAGGTATACTATTAGAGGAGCTTAAGGTGACATTCAGATTCAGGAGCCTATGGTATAACATTCTTTCGTAAAATAGTCGCATTCTTTCAGGCATTCTAACAACAATAAAGGCGATGAATGTAGTAGTCTTCGAAAGAGCGAAGTTTCCAGGAATGTATTCTTGAAATGGGTTTCTGATTCCGATTCTACTGTGACCACCCTTCCACCTCCCACCGGGAGAGATGTTTTGAGTCTGGGATTCAAGTTTCCGACGTCTCTTTTTTTAAACCTCCATAGCATGCTCACTCCCCCTTTCTCCTTTCCAGAGGATACAGTTTTCCTGAAGTCAGTTTTTCAGACCTTTTCCAGTATGGTGAAAGATTATTGGGATGAGGAGTGAATGGCTTGCTTGAAAAGGTAATTGTGTATTTGCAGACACCCAGTCCTGAAGTGCAATAGTGTCGGATTTTTCTTATTTTGCATAATAGACAAGCTTTTAAAATACATCATTTAACTGTTCTGTGCAGATCGTTGGGATTTAGATTCAGTTATAGTTTTTCCCATACGTGTGATTGCTGATAGAGTTCTTAGGTTTGAAGTAACTCTTAGAGGAAACAGAGCTAAATGACAGGGGAAGAAACCTGAGATTTTCCTGCACATACTGGTGAATGTTTCAGTTAATTGTATTTTTTGCATAGAGACACCTCTTTTAATAAAGGAAATCTAATATATTGGCGTTTGGGACTGCCTGATAGGTATTTATCATCTTCACCTCTTCACTAAGGGATAGTCAGGGCTTTTTTCCCTAGTGTGGGTAAAGCTAAGGGTTTGCTTTCCCTAAGATGCTGACTGCAATTTTACTGTTTCTCACTTGGTCTTTGACAAAAGGTGAAATCGGATCCCAACACATTGTCATTCAGGTAGAGATCCAAAGCAAATGTAGTTTTAAAAGGCTTCCCTGTTGAAAAGGAGACACTTTAGAAAAAAGCTCTGGTCGGTGGGGGGTTTGTGCCCAAATGGCCCTTTATCTCCTCCCTACTGGCCTCTTTCTAACACCTTTGCAACCTCATTGTGGAAACTGACCTCCTGGGGACAGGGTTTTTTGTCTGGCAAAATGTGAAGTGGTTTCTCTCTGTTTTTTGAAAGGAAAAGCACATACTGTATTTAAATTCCTCTTCTGCTATACATTGATCTGCCACTTCATCTGGGAAAATTGGGGAGAGTCGTCGCTTTAATTTCCTTAGACTGCTGGCATTTTGGAGGGAATACTTGTAAAATAATATCTAAGACAGGTTAGATTTCTAACCCTTAGTAACAAAGATTTTTGAACCTCACATTTACCTCTGTAAACCTTTGGGATTTGTTCAGTGGCTCTGAAATTATGTGGGTTTAGTTACTGAAAGTGCAGATTATATAGTCATATCTTGTGGAATGTTGGATTTTGCAAATAACTGTAGAGCTAATTTGTTGAAAGGTAGGTTACTTCAAGTGGTCATTAAGGTAAGCGGTGTCAGACTCAAATGCAGATAGAAAGGGCTTGGAAAGAGACTGTTTGCAAGAAAAGAATGTCCTCACTTGCTTAAGGAATGGACTTCTTTCATTTGACCTTGGCATTTCAAGCATAGTACAGACCTTTCAGGACAGCATCAAGATCAGAACCTTTCTGTAGTTTATATGTAAAAAGTCTGTTTTTGGTTGCTTCTGCTGCTTCAAAAATTGTCCAAAGATAATTTTTTTAATTTTGAGAAATAACAAAATAGCCCTCCAGCAAGGCCTGCTGCATTATTTTGGATGGCAGCACATCACTGCTCATAGGAAGTTGCAAAGGGTAATTTTACAAAAACAAAAATCAGGCTAACTTTCAGCGCTGTAGTTTCCCATGACAGATTTTGTGCTTGCTGATAGACCACTTTTCAAGCTGTCTTCTCCATCTTAAAGATGTTCTTCTAAGGGTCTTCTCATGGAGGCTGCCCAGTCATGTATTTTTGTTGTTGTTCTCGCTAATAATGGGGGGGAAAAAAAAACAAGACAAACTTTCAGTGACTTGCACCAACTAATTTTGTCAGTGATCCCAGAAAGCTTCCACAGAATACTGCCCCCCTGGCAGCAGACATCACACATTCTGGGCGTGAGTCAAAAACCTAATCATCTACTCCTCGGGGGTCTGGTGGAGTGAGCCATGGATGTTGAGATCTGGGGAGCAGAGTGTCTGTGTCCAGGGAGACTTGGCTTCTGCTTATTCATTCAATCAACAAGTTTTTATCAGGCAGCATTATGGAAAGTGTAAAGAATCCCAGCGGGTATTTGGTTCCCAGCTCTGCCACTTAAAAGTTGAGTGGCCGTTATTGTAAAATTGGGGAGGATGATTCTTCCTACAGATTTGGCTCTGTGGGCTGAATGGAAATAGTGTGTAAAAGCACCTGTACATGCGAAGCTGGGCCTGGGAGGTGTTGATGGTGTGGTTGTTCTTAAATGGAAAGATAGTCCTTGAAAGTTTACCATGCACAGAGCACTCTGTTAGGTGTTTAGGGGATTTACAATGAGGTCTTTGAGTATGACCCTTTAAAGAACTTATAATCTAGCAGGGGAGGTAAGATTGCACAGTTAAAACAGTTAAGTAACAATGTTTGCTTGTTAGAAGGCATATCTGGCTCTGGGAGTCATTTCACCAGGCACTTATAAGGCCCATTTAACATTATATGACAATACAGGCTTCCTAACAGCAAGGGCCTGGCACTTGGCCAGCGTGTCTGCCTTGATGTTAGCTCTAATACAGCTCTGCTGGGCTGGGCATAGTCACTGCACTTGGCAGACATACCAGCAGGTTGGTCAGACAGCTGCTGGAGGGGTTGGAGGTAGAGGGGTAAGCACAAAAAAATAACCAGGAGCACAAACTAGAGCTTCAGTTCAAATTGAGAAAGAGCAGCAGCCAGGCCAAATGTGACTTCAGGAACTGAAGGGCTCAACTAGGGCTGAGGTGTTTGGCTAAAAATATAGAGCAGTGTTGTAAATAGTGGCTGCAGCTGAAAGTGAAAGAGGCAGTAGAACTGCATTGCGTGCATTCATTGTTCAGTGTTACATACATCCCATAGACTTTGCATATATCCCACAATCTTTGGCTTCTACACCATGAGGGATCTTGGTTAGACTAAACTGAGAATACAAGGTGAATAAAGTCTGGTCTGCATCCTCATGTTTTCAAGTGATGATGGAGACAGATAAGGAAGGAGGTATTATAAATGATACACGGGTTAGCAAGAGCTATAGTGGTGTTAGAGTGTACTGGATTAGTGCGGTGGTAGAGAGTGCAGCAGGGCATTGTGGGAGTCCAGAGGGCTGCCCAAGCCCATCTGGTAAGGTCACAAAGTCGGCAACTTCTCCTCGTTCAGTGACTGCCCACACACAGAGGCCAGCCCTGAAAAGAACAGCAGCCTCAAAGAGGAAGGATAAATCAGTCATCATCAGATATTTCTAATTCTTTTTGGTGGCACTGGTGTATCTTGAATACCTGAATAGGAGTGTGGCCCCTTGTCTTACCTCATTTCAGAAATAAATTTTTTGCTGGCTCTACTGTGTGTTGATTTGCATTCATGCTTATGTACAGTTTGTATTTTCCCCTAAATCATGTTCATCACACCGGGAATGACATGTTTCAGGATGATTTGAATGTGTGTTTAGGCAATAGTGGATGTTTTAGAGGAAAATACCTGTATCTGAAGATAATGTGGTTTGATTGTATGCCCTGTGTCCTATATAAGCCCTATTGGAAAACTTACTGCCTTGCTGTCTTCTGAAATAAATATTTGAGGTAAAAGAAAATTGACTGTTGATGGATGATACAGAGTTGAACTTGGTAAGAATGCCTGTTTTGATAAAATATCCCTGTTGTGTTTAGTTCTTGTTCTACTTCTTCTGCACCAATATCTGCCTTCTCTGGCATCAGCCCATGTGCTTGTTTTTCTTGCCAGTCCAAATCCACTTGGGTCTGGAGAGGTTGGGGGAGGGGAAAGAGATAGTTTCACACTTTATAACTTGGAGCTATTTCTGGTTGCTGCTTGAGGAGTTCCTTCCTTGAGCTTAAGTGGGTGTGCAGACAGGAACCTTGCAAAACTCTGGAATTTTGGTATTATGTGGATTGGGATTTATTTGGACCTGGTGTGAAAATGTAATGAAAGTCAAAATAAGAATGACAACAGTATCAACAGAACTGAAGAAACAACCAGCAATCTTGACTCAGTTATTGATGGTGTAACTTCCTGCTATTAAGTCACTCTGAACTTTATAGTGTTCTTGCTTCATTTGGTTAATGGAGGGAAATACAGCACAAGGCCTAATGTCAGACCAGGTTGTAAACAGAAATATAGCGCTGTCTGTTCAATGTCAAGATCCAGAACCTGGAAGGTAGCACATGTAGCTCCTAAGCCTGAAGAAACCTAAACCTGATCTGTAGAACCTGCCATTTCAATCTGGGCTGTCCCCTCTCTCCGAGGTTACCAAAATGTGGCCTAGAGTTCCCAGAGATGTGCTGGAAACCATGATTTGGGGTTAATGTACCAAATATTAGACCTATTTACTTGTTTTTGAACATTTTTTTACTATAGAGATTTGGGGAAAAAGTACTAACGAGAGAAAGAATTTCCATGAGATCTTATCCTGCCTAAACAGTAATCTGTCATCAACTGTGGGCAGGCTGGCTTCATCTCTACCTCTCCCCACTCTTCCCCTTCCCCCACATTGTTTTGAAGCAAATTCCATACCTTTTATGATTTCACTTATAACATTTTGTATCCTTATAAATTCTGTATTTTTCAGATTGTATAATATCCACAGTATATTGGTACATTCATTTATAGCCTTTCTAATTGGCAAATATAAATTGTTGGAGGATATATACTTTAATTTTTACAATGACAATGTGCTTGACCACAAAAGCATTGCTGTGTCTCGTAGCCTATTACTAATAGCTGGCACCTTTGCCCAGCAGGCACCTCAGTCTTGTCAAGGTAATGCCCAAGCTTTTGAGAGGCATCTAGGAGCATTTACTCTCCCTTGCACATGCCACATGGCCCCTGTTTTCATGCTTGGTTTTCCCCAGAAAGTTGTGAGGTTTCTTATTTTCCTTGTGGCCTCTGCACGGATATGTGACTTAGGTTGCATGGACCCTGTCTTCCACTCACTCCTCTCACCCTTCCAAAGGAGGCAGGAGTGAGAAAGGGATGGGGCAAGATAAGCTGTTAAGTGGAGATAGTGAAGGATTAAAGAAGGAAAGCTGGGCTGTAAACATCTTTGTCTTGATCACTTTGTCAGCAAGTATTCACGGGGTGCCTCATGGCAGAATTGGAGCCTGGGAGAGAAAGGACCTCTAGTATTTTCCTTCCTAATTTCATGTCTTTTCAGGAAGGCTAAACCACATGTATGGGTCAAGGCACCCAAAGGAAGAAATACTAAAATGTGGGATCTAGATGGTACTTGGGGTCATGATGTTTACAGGTGAGCCAAGTACAGGTGCAGAGGGAATGGTCTTGGCTGTTGTCAACCACAGGCAATGTGCCATGGCTGAAGGTGGCAGGACTTATTTAGCTCCTCCAGCTGTGCCAGTGGAGTGTGGGTCTGGGGTTGCCATAGGACTGCTTTTTAGGAGAAGCTGGATATCTGGTTTGTAATCGAAATCTTTTTATTCTTAAAATGTTGCCAACTAATTCAGAGTTTTAAAACAACACTGTGTGGGCCAAATCAAACATGTCTATAGACTGGATCAGTCCAGAGGCCACCAACTTGCCGAGTAGAATTATTCTGTGGTCTCCGGGAGGTAAAACCAGTGCTTGCCTCTCAAAGTTATAGGGCAGCAAGTTTCTGTGTAGTAGAAAGGAAAAGTTTCTGACAACAGTGTTCTAAATTGGATTGTTTTGGGAGATGCATCATCATAATAACTCTAACAAATGGTTCTTGAATGTTTATGTGCCAGGGAGTATGTTAGGTCTGAGATACCCATCACTTCATTTCTGATGCAGTGAATGTTACAAGAGAGGAAGTTCTGGATGCTTAGAAAATATACCAGAGATCTTAACCTGTTTGGGGATGGAGGGGGATTCTGGGAAGCCTCCCAGAAAAAAGTGGTGTTGGAGTTGGTTAATCAATGATTGGAGTTCCCAAAAGGCTCCTGGTGATGGCATCTTCTAAGAACAGATAAATAGGATTTCCCTTTCATTTTATTTAAAATGATTAGCAGTAGCTACCAGTGCTTGAGTTGGAACCTGAGTACTTCTTATGCCCAAGTGTCATGTATTTAGAAAAGGTACTCTCTGGGAGAGGAACCTAGGAACCTGGAGAAAACAAGGTATCTAGGAATAGCCGAATTGATTTAGCATCAAAGACAGCAAGCAGCCACCAGCAGTCAGCATCTGCTCCGTATCTTAGTCTCTGCCTCCCCAAGTCCAGTCCAGGAAGGACCTTCTCTGCTCTCCCTGTTTCTGGCAGGATGGCTTGGCTGCCTGGAAGGCTTCCCACAGTGGTCCACCCTGAGGGGTTGTATAAACCCAGGCTCAGCAGAGCGACCCTTGGCTTGCCTTTCCTCCCTGACCTTTCACATCTGCAGCCCATTCTGTGCCATGAGAACTGGGGAGCTGTTCCAGAGAGAAAGTCAAATCTACCTCTTTCTTACATGAAATACTGAGGCCTGGAGATCACACCACTTGTAAGTGGTAGACTGAAAACTCACACCTTAGTCTTCATGGCCCTTGGGTTTTGACCCCTTTCATAATACTAACCTGTTAGAGTCCTTTTTTTTTTTCAAGAGAAGTTTCCCTTACAATGGAATGGAAACTTGACTTAAGGGCCTTTATCTTAGCTTTGGGTAGTAAAATGGTTGACTTAGTTATGATTGAGAACTTAAAGCCAATAGTCTAATTTGACAGCTGACTGGTTTTTTTAATGTTCAGTTATTATTGGAATACCTAGGAGTCAGTGATGTGCAGTAATTCTGAGATTTACTATAATACTAGGTTTTTTTAAAGAGCAAATGTAAGTGGTCAATAGCTATTTTTAACTATGAACCTGTACCACCAAAGCCATCTTCATTAAAAAGAGCAAAGCTTTAGAGGAGAAAAAGCTTTAGTTCCTTGGTGTTTATTTATGTAAATGCCACAGAAGGCAATTCTACCTGAAATTTTAAGGCAAAGTTCTATTTAGGATTTGAATGTCAAGACCTGCATCTCTCTCCCTAGTCATTAGGAGTATGAACTTCTTTCCTTTTTTAGTTATGGGAGGGCTTTGAAAACTGCAATATTATTACTTTGGAAGTATGTTTTTATATAATGATGAAACAAAATGTCATTTGAGTGCCTTTTTATCTCACCCTCTCTTTTCTGAGTTCAAAAGTAGTTTCTCTTCAGATATATATATGCATATACACACATAAATATGTGTATATTATATAGTCAAATGATTTATGATTTAGTTAGAAAAGTCCCCAAACTAAATACTAGAGTGAGTCAACTGAAAAGTAGTTTATAGTCTCTATTTTTCTGGAAATAGTATGCTTTATTGAAATTGCAGAATGGAAGCCAGGGAAGTAAATTCTTATCTGCTATGTGTGATAATGTCCTGATTCTGTTCCAACCATAATAGTTATTTTAAAGACTTAGTCAAAGCCCAAACTGTAGCACTTATTTCTTGATTCCCTTTGGATATTTCCTTAAATTTTGTTTTCACATGGAGTATTTTAAAACATACTTCGGGCCCTGGTGGAAGGGCAGTGAAAATCTGCAAGCCAGTGAGAATGAATCTGAATTTTTAATTAGGCTTTGAGTTGTTTCTTCAAAGTGTGGAGCCATCATTAGTGATGTAAGTCTTGTTGCATTAGCAAAGACTGACATTTTACTTCAAACAGGGAGAGTGCAGCTGTCCTATGCAGATAAAAGTTGCCAAGTGTGGAATAGCAAGGTGGATTGGTAGATAATTAGCTGTCCCACATTACTGCAATGTGGAAGAAGCCTGCCAGTCATGAGCAGGAAGGAGGAATTATTAGCAGGAGAAAAATCCAAGTGTGTCATAAAGCAATTTGGAATCACTTCAGCTGTGGCAGAGCTGATAAGGCGTATGTTAAGAAAACAAGACAAACTGAATCTAGTATATGATGGCCAACTTTCTTTTTTTAAATCTTAATTCAAAAGAGGAATGGCTAGAAATTAATGATCCATAAATACACTGAAGTACAGATTCATTGGTCTGCCCCAACTCGGTGTATAAAATAATTAACCAGCTTAAAATAGTCTTCATATTTCCCTGTCTCTTGAAAATAAAATGAGGATTCTGTGTAAGAAAAAAGAAATCACAGGGAATCTTTAAAGCCTTAACAATTACTGTACTGTGTATGACCATGAAAAGATATTTGAAGAAGAAATTTTGAAGAGTATTCCTTTTCTGATATAAATGTTACAATATTTATAAATGACTTGAGGATATTTTTATGGCCTAATTGGTGGATGTTTGTGTATATTTAAATATTAACAGTGTTTCTGTGATCATCACATTCATCTCTGGGAAATGAGAGATGTAGAAAGACCTGTTAGTTTTATGACACTTTATGGGATTGTTTTGTCCATGTGGATTATTCCCCAACCCTGGGTCCCTGGCCAGGATACTGAACTCCTTTGTCCTGATTCCGCCATGTTGATCGAATGGCTTTCTCCAGTAAGGATATTGAGAACCTTTAGAAATATTTTCAAAAATGTGCGTGTACTTGGAAGTTATAAATTTGCTTTATCCTAGAAGTTAGAATTCATTGATCTGGTTAATAAGCTTTATTGAGCACATTCTATGTGTCTTGTAATATGCTTGGATTTAGATGTAAGTGGATAAAAAGAGACATGGTCTCTATTCTAATAGATTGAACTACCTACTAGGTTCATTAGGGGAGATAGACCTATTTATTTGATTATTTCCTTGTATTGTAATTTTGGGTAGTATTACAAAGGAAACAGGCTAGTAGGAAGAGTACTGGAGGATCCTTTTAAGAATATATCCAATATGTCACTTCTCTGCTTAAAGTTCTCAGAAGATTCCCATCTGGTTAAGAATAAAATCCTAAATAGGGCCTCCCTGGTGGCGCAGTGGGTTAAGCAACACACTATGAAGCAAACCACAGCCACTGCAGCATGAATTCGATCCCTGACTCAGGCCAGGGAGGGGACCCACATGGCACAATAGACCTCTTCTGCTTCGCCCACTGCTCCCCTCAGCAGTATATTTCAGTCCATTTGCCTGTTCTGCTCCCCACTTTGTCTCTGGTGAATCCTCTCACCTCCCATGACTCTGGCCTGTACCCCAGCTCCTGTATACATAAATAAATAAATAAATGTTTTTTTTAAAAAAAATGAATAAAATCCCAAACAACAGTGACCTTCACAGCCCAGTGATCTAGCCCCAGCTACCTTTGTGACCTTCTCTCTATTTTCACCCTCCCCCCAAATCCCAGAGCCCCTATCCTGTTCCTTCAGGACTGTGCACATCTGCCCCAGAGCCTTTGAACTTGCAAGTCTCTTTGCCTGGGAATAACAAGAAGGGTCTCATATTCCTATACTGCTCCTCACTCTGCCTCCTTATCCTCTTCATTTTATCGTCACACTCCCCAATCTCCACAGGTAAGCTGTGCATTTATTGCTGTTTTCCTGTGGAATGGGACTTGTCACTTAGAATCACTTAGTAAATAATTCCTGGACAACGATAAATGAAATGACACCTTTGAACTGGAGAGTATAGAAAGGAATCTGAGGGGGTACTGGGAAAGAGATTCCAGTCAGGGAACAATTGGGAGTGGGGGTAGAGGACGATTGAATTGGGATTAAAGGGAGACCAGCATTCCATGAATTGGGATTAAAGGGGGACCAGCATTCCAGTAGATGGAAGAGCCTGTAGAAAGGTCTTAAGAGGCAGGACTTTGGCATACTTGAACCAAAAGAAAGTAGGTGACCGACCTAGCATGTCAGGAGAAGGGTGCTGTGAAGTGAGAAATTTGGATTCATATTCCTCATCCATGCAAGTATTATTGTTTCACGGTCATGTTTTTGGTTAAGCCTTTAGTGATAATACTGATTAAGTGACTAGTGAGAGACATTGTTGGCTGCAGAAAAATCTGTGTAGTTGGAAAAATCTGTGGTGTAGGCTGTTTGAGAGAGACGTAAGGGCTGGGGGAGGAAAAGAGACTACAGTTTTATTAAAGTATATTCTGGAGAAAAAAGTAAACTTCATTCTTCTGTGTCCTTAAGTTTTTTTCAAACTTATACTTCCTATGTCATTTTTTTTTCTCTTGGTAAAAAAAACTCCTAGCGCCAACTCCAAATACAATAATGGACTCCTTCAGTAGTGACGTAGATACACTTTCCCTCATTTTGTTACGTTAGTGTTTATTTTAGATTTACTAACTATAAAATACATCTTTTTCCCTCTCTGCAGATAGTAATGATCTCTTTTTAATGTGGCTTTGAAATTTTAGAACCATATTTACCTGGCTGGGGGAAATACCATGATCATGAAAGTGGTTTTCTCAGGTGTACTGACCTCTGTGATTTTGCCAAACGTGGAAAGCTCCACTATGTAATTGGCGGTATTGGGGGACTGTGTTCACACTCACAGGGTAAAGAAAAGAAATTTCAGAACCAAACCTTTGTGAAGTGGGTCAAACATTTTTTATTATATTTTGAAAATTATAAAATGTACATAATATGAAAATTTCTTTTTTTATAACTTTTGAGTTTACAGTTATGCATCATTGAATTCATGGTCAGTTTTTATGCAGCCATCACCACCATGTATCTGCAGAACTTTCTCATCTTTCCAAACTGCAACTGTGTCCATTCAACAACTCCCATTTTCCCCTCCCTCCAGTCCTTAGAAACCACTATTTACTTTCTGTTCCTGAATTTAATTATTCTAGGTCCCTCATAAAAATGGTACCATATGATCTTTGTCCTTTTGCACTGCTTTATTTCACTTAACTTAGTGAACTCAGGATTCATCCTTCTGGCATCAATCAGAATTTCCTTCTCTAGCCTTTTGAAGGCTGAATTGTAGTCCACTGTACCTGCGTATTCTATTTTGTCCTGTTATCAATTGATGGACATTTGGACTTGGTTGCTGCCACCATTTATTTGTTTCTTTTATCGCTAATCTAAAAATTTTGTTTTATTAGGAGGTTGTCACAAGGAGATACCATATTTATTGGGACAAGTATGTCTAAAAAGGTTAAGGTCAAAAAGGAACATCACAGGATTACAAAATTAGGAAAGTCATAATAAGGAAACCTGAATAAAAGAAGCACTCTTTAAAAAGCTGAGCATTGTAGTGCTTTGTATATAGAGTACATGTAGTGCCAGCAAGGGGCACAGAGCAAGTTCTGGATGGTTCTAGTATACCGGGTAAAGGAAGAGTCCTAGAGCCCTCAGTGACTTTTTAGTTTTATTTACAGAGGCAGCCAGGTACATGGCAGGTGGGGGTGGGGGTGGGGTGGTGGTGCAGGAGGCTGGCAGGCCTCCCAGCCCCCGGTGCATCTCACCCTCTCAGCTGCTTGCTGCTTCTTCTCTCTGTTTCTACTGCTGGCATCCTGTTCCTCCCACTGCTGCCGTTGCTCTTGCTCCTCTACCTGGCATCCTCATGACGCCGCCCTTATACGCCCATGTCCAAACCCAGGTGCATCCACCTGCGCATGCCCACTTAGGCATGTGCACAGCACTGCAGGTGTCCATCATTATACCAATGGCGGGAGGGTGGAAAAGCCTGACTTTTCTCTGACCCTACAGTATGTAATACATTTATAGGTTGGTAGTAGAAATACAGGGTTATTTTCTTTTCTTTCTTTTTTTTTTTTTAAAGATTTATTTATTTATGCATACAAGAGCTGGGGCACAGGCCAGAGTCGCGGAAAGTGAGAGGATTCACCAGAGACAGAGCAGGTTGCAGAACAGGCAGACAGACTGAAACACACTGCTGAGGGGAGCAGCAGGCACAACAGGAGAGGTCTGCTGCGCCATGGGGGTCCCCTCCCTGGTCGGCAGCAGGGATCAAACTCTTGCTGCAGTGGCTGTGGTTTGCTTCATAGTGCGTTGCTTAACCAGCTGCGCCACCAGGGAGGCCCCAGAAATACAGGGTTATTTTCTAATGGCATAGAAAATGTATTAAAATTTGGAGGCACATAACTATAGCTACAAATAAAGTTGGAATATATCTAATCCTCAGAATGGTTATGAGGGAGGTCACTGCAGATGGCTTATAGCAGGACCATCAATTCCATATCACTAAAATCAAGGCAAAAGTTTTTAAACATTTATCTAATAATTCAGCATTAACCAATCCCTATTGTTTGTATATTCTGAAAGCAGAATAGTTGACTTTAATGAATGATAACACTGGGAATACCTGCCTTAATTGTCTGTCTCATCCACTAAACCTGAGGTTGATTTTTACCTTACAGAAAACAACCATTTAAAATTGCCAAGACAATTTTTAAAAAGTCAAACATAACATACAAATGTAGAAAGACCTACATCAAGTAACAAATGAATGATATAACCCAAGATGATGTATGCATACTGACAGGAAATATATTTGTTTACTCTATACAGAACAATGTGAGAGTTTGCAAACACTTGGTAATGTAAAACAGTGGTTTCTAAATGTTACTCAGACCTTTTGAGTGCCCTAGAAATCTTCATTTTTAATAAGGACCCCAGATAATTTTAGGTTTTGATTAAAAGTGTGATTTGGGGAAGCAGTTTGAAACTTCATGTGTGTCAGATCACATAGGCAATAAAATTAAATTATAAATCATGTAATTTGCACACACAAAAATTCTTTCTACAAAGTATTCACCTCTAAATACAATGTGGTTTTTAAAGTAAAATAAAATTAAATCACATGCATATTGTTATGTTCATGAATTATGCTAATAAAAACTGTTTAATGAGGAACATCAACAGTAAATACAAATGCAAAAAAAGACATTCCTCTGAATCCCACATGTCATTGAGAATCAAAAACCACCAATCTTTTAGTCCTTTTCTGGTACATTATGCTGAATTTACATTCTCTGCATTTGCTTGGATTCCTGGATTTTATTTCATTTTTTTTGTGACATTCTTCAACAGATATGTCACTGGCTGGTACTTTGGGGGTTGAAGTCCTTCTGAGTGTCCATTATTAGTTCCCTATACTCAACAACCTACCAGTTCTCTCCCTATGCCGCACAGAGAAGCTTCTCACCTTTCCTTAGCACATCTACCTATGGATTACTGTAAATAATGTTACTGTGAACATGAGTGTGAAAATATTGGAGTCCCTGCTTCCACTTCTTTTAAGTTACACAAATGGAATTAATAGTTCATGAATAATGTTTAATTTTTTGAGGAATGGCCATACTGTTCTCCATAGTGGTCACACCATTTTATATTCCACCAGCAATGCGCAGGAATCCTAAGTTATCTTGCAAACACTTACTTTCTTTAAAAATAAAAATCCTTATGAATGTGAAAATGTACTTTTTTGGTATAAAGTCCATGATTTTTAATAAATGCTAGTTATGTAATTACCACAACAGTTTCAAAATAGTTTCACCACCTCCAAAATTCTCTGATGTGACTCCTTATTCCTTTGCAGTCAGTTCTTCTTTTCCCAGCATGGAAGTCACTAGGATAGTCTCATCTTTATAGTCTTGCCTTTCTCAGAATGTCACACAAATGGATGCATTCTAGAATGCAATTTGAGTCTGGCATTTTAAATTTACCATAAAGCACATGAACTTCACCCAAGTTGTGTTATTTCAATAGTTCATTAGTTTATCAATACACTATGATGGAATATAAAAAATATGAAAGGTCCTTGGGCCTCCCTGGTGGCACAGTGGGCTGAGTGCTGCCCTGTGAAGCATCTGCGGCACAGCAGCACGAGTTCATTCCCTGGCCAGGGAGAGGACCCACATGGCACAGCAGACCTCTCCTACCTTGCCCACTGCTCCCCTCACCAGTGTTTTTCAGTCATTCTGCCTGTTCTGCTCCCCACTCTATCTCTGGTGAGTCTTCTCACCTCCCACCACTCTGGCCTGTACCCCAGCTCTTGTATGCATAAATCAATAAATCTTTAAAAATTAAAAAAAAAAAAAGGGGGCCTCCCTGGTGGCGCAGTGGGTTGAGCAGCGCACTATGAGGCAGGCCGCAGCCACTGTAGCGCGAGTTCGATCCCTGCTGCCGGCCAGGGAGGGGACCCACATGGCTTGGCAGACCTCTCCTGCTGTGCCTGCTGCTCCCCTCAGCAGTGTACTTCAGTTGATCTGCCTGTTCTGCTCCCCGCTCTCTGTGGTGAATCCTCTCACCCCCCACACCTCTGGCCTGTACCCCAGTGCTTGTGTGCATGGATGGATAAATCTTTTAAAAAAAAAAATTAAAAAAAAAAAAGAGAGGTCCTTGGTAGTCTTTATATTTACAGATATTCTTTGTTGATTGTTTACAAAAGGCAGTCAAGATCATACCTTAGGTGTTTTATAATTTCTGGCAAGTTCTTTCCCTCCCCCTCCTTTCATAGTCTCATTTTTCCTCATTTTATAGATAGAAAAATAATACCTGGATCGATCCTAAATTAAGGGTGACAGTGCATGTATGTCAGTCTCCATCATCATCATCATCTCTGATTCCATTAGGATGTTCTGAATTAAAAGATAATTGATGGTGTCCTATTATGCCCATGAGTATTGGGGACTGCTTAATCTGCTTAGTTAGAAGAAAATCTTTCAATATAGAAGGAGGTTCTGACACTAACTTTCTGTGGTGTGATTTTAGTTTGGAATTGACCACCTCTAATTGCTTGTTTGACAGTGTCTGTTTCATGGTGTGAATTGCTAGAGTGTGTTATTAAACAGCCTATATTTTGCTCATTTAGCTTTAGAAAGTAAATGACAGTAATTTATTTTCACATGAATAACTACAAATTTTATTGGATTTTAGTAAATGATATTTGAGAGGTTTGTCTTTACAAAAACCAGCACTATCTATTTTGAACAGTTATCAAGAATTCATTGTGTAAGTAATCTTATGACATAGTAAAATATTAGCAAAGTGGTGACGTGTGAAAAGGTCTTCTAAGTTCACCCTCAAAAATTTTGTCTTTTGTTTGATCTAATTCAAGAATTATAGCACTTGAATGTAACAATGAATTTCTTGTTAAATTTTCATTAAACATAGGTGCTAATAAATTATTGAAGTTAAGGTCTATTTTCCAAAATCTCTCACACTGAATTGAAAAATGGAAGTCTGCTAACATAGGTCCATTATTCATCCATCCATTCTTTCAGAACACTTCAAATGTACATGAATCTATCAGGCAGTATGCGTTATTCCATGATTTGAGGTATCTTCCATTTCACTAGAATTTGAATTTTACCCCTTGTTGTCTTATGCAAGTAGGATCAAAATTGTATAGAGAAACATTTCACTATTCTTAGTTTTATCATCCCATTAGAATTCTCTAAATGCTTCTTTCCAAAACGTTCAAATCACTACATTACACCTTTAAAGTTTTAAGTTGTTGTAACTAAACAGTCTAACCAAGAAAATTAAGGAAATAAGTAATCCTTTGTTTCACATATATTTAATGCGTACTACTGGCCAGGCATTCTTGTAAGTGTTGAAGATAGTCAGTAAAATGCAGCTCTGCTTTGCTGGAATGGACATTCTGCTGGAGAGATTAGTCAGCAGGCTGGAAACAGCAGGAGATGAGTGTTTCGTTCAAGGAAATTATGGGAATGCAGTGGTCAAGACTTGCTTGATGGATGCTGAAGGGTCACATGGCCTGAAGGAATTGTTTGAGGGATTAACTCTTTTCAGACTCGTCTCTCCCAAACTGCATTTCTTATTTACAGCATTTTTTAAAGAAGACTCAAAGTGGTCTGTAAATTACGGTGCATCCTTCCCCCACGTGTGTTTCTTACAAACCATAACTTGGATTTTTCCCCTCTCTTTTTTTCCCAGCTGAACTGCCGGTCGTCCTGACTCTCCTAGGACAGTCCTATTAGGAAAGGCAATGCTTACAAATTACCTTCTTGTAGGCACTGTGAATGTGCTTTTAAAGGTGGAGTGAGTCTTTCAAACAACTAGCTCTTTTAAAGTAGTGCAGTAGCCTTCCCTAACAATTGCAAGAGATGTGAACAGCTCCAACTATCCTCAGTTTACAGTCTGGTTTCCAAAGCTCATTTCCAAGTCTGTTGTTTGGAACAACATTCACCCAGAGGGGCATTAAAAGCAGACCCAGTTCTCAGGCCAACTCACAAAAGCCTCTTAGAGAAACTCAGATGTTAATTCAAGCTTTCTCCCTACCCTCTGGGCCTCAGGTTCCTCACTGTTAAAAAGGAGGAGGAGGAGGATGTGCATTCATGGTTATTGTAGGGTTAAGTAAGAGAAAGTCTGTGAGAACATCTAGCACAACTGTTAGGAGTCTCATGAAGGGTTAGGCTTTTCTTTCCATGAAGGGAGTTGTCGCTGAGTCTAAGGATTTGATACTCCATCCTTCACTTGAGGGTTTTAAGTGACAATCAGGGTCCTTATGTGGATGGAGGCAAGGTCCATAGGCTGGATCTCATATGTTATTAAGACAAGGAAAAAGGACGTATTCTAATATAAATATTATTATATTATTAAGTATCACTAATTGCGTGCTTAATATGTGCTAAACCCAGATTAAGTATTAGCCATTATTATTTCAATTAGATATCCTCCAGTGGACCAAGTTTATTATGAAAATATCTTCCTAATCACCTTGGCCAAAGGGAGTAAGTCTTTTAGGTACAAATGACTATCTGTCAGCCCTACCCACTTCCCCCCCACCTCATTTCTTTCCTTTCTAGATCAAGAATAACAATATGAGGACATTTTTGTCAGTCACTAAGCAATTTCAGCAAAAAGGACGATGCTTCTCAAATTCCCAAAGGGCAGAACAGCCTTCTCTCTGGTACTGACTGGGCCTGGTTTTCCTCTTGAAATGTCTCTCTGTGATGTTATAACTTAAAAGATGGAGGGCTGTTTGATCCAAGCCCAGGATTTGTTGGCTACAGGGTTTTTGTTAATAGAAAACACTCATGCACCTCTAGGGGGGAGAAATTAAAGCACATACTTCTTCCTCTTTGACCTTCGAACCCTTGCCATTTACATCAAACACTCACTGGGAGAGAAGGCTAAATTAATAATCTGTGATAGCTCCCTCTCTAACAAGCCTCACTTTAAACTTGGCATTTTCTCCTCAAGCTGATGAGTTTCTATCTTCTCAGAGGTTTGTGTGCCCTTCAGACATCGGAGGGGAGGGACTGCCCTTTGTGGGAGGTTCTGTGCTTAGTTTAGCTCTCACACCGCCCTCCAGTCAGTGAATTTCAAAAATATTTTGTTTTCCAAGAACAATTGCAAAGTGGTTGCACAAAGGCTGAGTGGCTTGGCTTCCAGCCTCAATCACCTTATCTGTAAAATGGGGATTACTAGCAAAAGAGGGTGGTGACAACCAATTGAAACCATGGATATGAAGTACTTTATCACACTTCTCAGTTTTCAGGGAAGGTCAGCACATGGTAGTGGGAATACATGTGCAGGGAAGCAGCTTTTTGTTCAACATGTGGGACTGAAAGCTCCTGTGCATTAATTTCCAACTCAGCAGAGTCCTCATGTAAAAGTTAAAGGGTGAAATCTAGGAAAACTTGCTCCCTAACTTTTAAACAGTAAAATACACCTGTTGGTCTCCATAGAGACTAGTATGCTATGACTAATATGATGAATACTTTAGACATGAAATGAGATACACTTCTTCAAGGACTCTCTCTTTTTTTATTATAACAAAAGTTAATAGTGAGACACTAGCTTTGCTGTCTTAAAATCATACAATGTACTTGATTTCCGTAAAAGCATCTTAATTTTAATTTTTAAAGATTTATTTATGCATATAAAAACTGGAGTACAAGCCAGAGGTGTAGGTAGTGAGAGGATTCATCAGAGACAGAGTGGGGAGCAGAACAGGCAGATCTACTGAAATACACTACTGAGGGGAACATCAGGCAAGGCAGGAGAGGTCTGCTGCATCATGTACGTCACCTCCCTGGCTGGGGATCAGATTGTCCTGTAGTGTCTGCAGACAGCTACACTGTGCTGCACTTTAACCCTCTGCGCCACCAGAGAGGCCCCTTAATTTTCATTCTTGACCATAGAGAGTTTGTGGCTCTGGAACTCCTAAACATTTCTCCATGAATTTTGAATAGAAGTTTGGGCTTTTTTTTTTTTTAATTTATTTATTTATGCATACAAGCACTGGGGTACAGGCCAGAGGTGTGGGGGGGGGGGTGAGAGGATTCACCACAGAGAGCAGAACAGGCAGATCAACAGAAGTACACTGCTGAGGGGAGCAGCGGGCACAGCAGAGAAGGTCTGCTGTACCATGTGGGTCCCCTCCCTGGCCGGCAACAGGGATCGAACTCATGCTGCAGTGGCTGCGGTTTGCTTCATAGCGCGTTGCTTAACCCACTGCGCCACCAGGGAGGCCAGAAGTTTGGGCTTTTCATTAGAAGTTTAGAGTCAACATTGATGAGCTAGTATTTTTTTTCCCCACCTGGGTAGAGTATTCCTTTTGCTGGGGAGGAGGGCTAAAGAAGATGATCTGTAGCAGTATAAACAGCTTGCATTTGGACCATGTTTTCATCTTGGTGAAAGGACTCTGAAATTTTCTGTTGCTTGAAGAATAAGGGTGTTTTATAACTTGTGGAGAATACAGGGCAGTATAGCCTTTATTTTGATCCCATGGAGCTGGGTTCAGCCATTGTTTTCTTAGAAAAAGCTTTGACCTGCACCGCTGACCTCCTTGTCCCCTTTCTTAGCCT
The DNA here is from genome assembly GCA_019455555.1 of Galemys pyrenaicus. Taxonomy (NCBI): domain Eukaryota; kingdom Metazoa; phylum Chordata; class Mammalia; order Eulipotyphla; family Talpidae; genus Galemys; species Galemys pyrenaicus. The sequence goes on along the minus strand of JAGFMF010012074.1, from coordinate 13,613,763 downwards.
TTACTCAGTATCCAACCCATGCCTTTGGACACCATCCTATGGATTCTGGCTACAGGTCTCACCAGGCTCATCTCAGGAATGAGTTTCTTGCTTATCACATCCCTTCTTGAAGGGACCTTCCCCTGTTCTGAAATCTTTGCTTATACGTCACACAGGAACAATAAGTTACCTTTTGTAGATAACCTGCAAGTGCCCAGCCACGCTGTGCTGGCACTTCACTTAGCTTATTTTTTACTGTCAGCACAAATGTAAAAGGCAGCAATACTACTAGGACTTCCTGGTGTACTGAGCGATTATTTGCCTTCAGGAACAAATGCTATCATCGGGTCCACTTTGTGTTAGTTCAAGAGAACTCTGGGTTTATCCTTGAGGACTCATTTCTGACATTTTCTACTCTCCTAAGTCATCTGTTTTCTCACACCTGAGTTTGGATTGAGTACTGCTCCTTTGTGACCCTTAGAACACTGTACTTCCCCTTGTGCATGATTTACAGGTAATAACTAAGCTGCTTTCCCTGAATCTTCACTACCCATTGTGCCCAAGATGAGAGGAAGCCTTCTTTGAAGCGATGAATGAATGATAGATGAGTGAATTTGAGAGCAAAGACCCAGAACTCCACCTTAATCTCTCTGGGTATCTTTCTTCATCTATAAAATGGGAGAAAGAAGTCATACTTAACTTCACAGAGCTGTTCTTATACCAGATGATATATGGCTCTCAAGATCTCTGAGAATTATATATTATGAACTCAGAGTAATTTTTGAATGAAACTTTTTATCCTCTATGTCCAAGTAAATAAAAGCTTATTCCCTTTTATTACTAGGGGTAGACTGCCTCTATGTAATCATTTTATTGTCCAGGAGGAAATAATCATGAAGAAATAATGTGGTGAAAAGCTTAATCATTCATTAAGCCAATGATGGGCCCATCAATGGTATAATAACTTAAATATATAGCTGGGCACTGCACTTATACTGTTACATAATCTGAGAAAATGTATCATAATTTTATTGGAAAATTACTTATTACCTTTGGTACTTACTGCTTCCAGAGATTTGAGGAGCAGTTACAGAAGGGCACATTACTGCACAGGGAATTGTTATGACTTCTGTAAAGGGAGGAAGATTGCACATGGGTTGTGGCCCACGGCTGGGCAGTGTGAGAAGGCAAGTGCAGAAGAGGAGTTATGTGGATGCCACTTTGCTCACTCAACCACAGAGCTGCAGAAGCCACCCGGGACACTTTGTCTCTGCCGTCATTTCCCCTGGGAATTACCAAGGAGGCGGGAGGCCCCCTGTCTCTAATTTTAAGTCTTCCCTCCTCCCTGCCACATACACCTTTTCTCCTCCCCGCAGTGGATTTAAACACATTTTGTGGAGCTAATTTAGTGAGCTTGTGGTCCTCATAATCTCCTTAGAGAAGTGTATGCACACTAAGGGGACGTATTTAATAGACACGGCTGCCTCTGTGAAAGAATGCTTTGTGGAAGGGAGCCTTTGTGTATTTCTCCATCTCTCAGCAGTTCCTGGGGTGCTTCCCAAGTCTCCCTGACACCGAATGGCAGAGCTGGGAAGGACCTGCCCCAGAATAATGGGAGGGAGGGGGCTGAGCTGTGGAATGCTGAGACCCCTGGTCTTAGTACTCAGACCAGAGCATCTTAACATTTTCCCCTCTTCTTACCCCCAGCTGGGGATTTTGCATTTTCAATGAGGGCCTCACCACCCTGCGCTCTAGTGAAAGTGGATCACTTTAAGCCTGCAACAATAGTGGCTTCTTATTCTCTTTAGTCAAAGCTTTAGATAACTTTTCTTTTAGACCAGGTAAGGGTTTGTAAAGTGGTCTGTGGTTCTAGGGCTTTGCTTGCTAAGACAGATGAAATTTTCTCATCTTTTCCAGCAATCTTTCTTTCCCTGCTTGCTCTTAATTTGAAGGGATTTTTGACATGCTTATTTGTGGACAAGTTAAAGCTGTATTAGTGACATATCTTAAGTGGTCTCAGAGAGGATTTACTTATATAGGATGGCAATTCTCGAGTTTCCAAACAACAACCTCCCAAAACGTTGTTAAGCAAAGGATTTACACTTTCTCTTTAACCAAAGTGAAAGCTGCTTTTTACCTACCAGCAGAATCATAGGGATTATGCCTGATACGGTTTCTTAAGTTGCTAAGGAAGGGAAAAAAAATCTCATAAGGACATCATTTTCCTGGTAAGTATGATTTCTCAAGTGGCACATGTTTGGGGAGCGCCATCTATGTACTAGACACTGTGCTAAGGGTGAGAGTTCTGTTTTTAGCGCAGAATGTTCGTGACCCCAGAGTAAGCAGCTTGTCTAATTTGAAAGTCGCAAAGTGGAAGAGATTGAAATAGAAATGATCAGCTTTTAAGACTCAGATTAACTGACTGCTTGATTTTGCCTTTAATGAGCCCTCCCTGAATAATTTCTGCATGAATCTTGTTTTTTGGTATAGGGGGTTCTAGACAATATGGGAGTGGTTTACAGGAGAGATGGCATTGACTGCATCTCAGTCAACAGAAAACAGGTACAGAGCCAGTGGTTAAAGACATCTGTTTAGTTCATTCCTCTGTCTTAAGTTGGCATATATGGTAAGCCAGCCCCTCCCCTGCTTGGAAAGAGTGAGAGATTTATGTTTACATATATACACACACAGGATATTATATATATGTAATTGAAAAAGGGAAATGGATGTAAATGTAAAGTGTCCATCACCCTTGGCAGGGTGTGAGGAAGGAAAGGTTGTGGAAGAAAAAGAAAAGGTAAGAAAATATGAAAACAGAATACCATATATTACTTTCAGTTATATGTTGTAGTATGTGCAGTATTGGTAGTATATGGCATTTATCCTGTATCCTGAATTCTTCCTGATGCTGTCTTAGGAAAAGCTCCTATATGTAATCTAAATTTATTTCTTCTTGGCCTTCTCTATTGAAGCAGATACGATGGTTGCTGTTACTGGTCATATAATCTCTTTATATACTTGAAAAACTCTTAAGTTCTCCATTAACTTCCAGTTGATTTACCATACAAAAGGTTATTTCCCCAGTGTATTTGCTCTGTCTGCCTGGATGGAGGTTGGTGGAAGGACTTTGTCCCATCTCTCAGTTGTTGATCTGGGGGAGAGATGGGAGGATACACCTAGACTGAAAGAAGGCAGTTCCTTTACTTGACTCAGACCTAAGAGAATTAGCATATTTTTAAAAATCCATTTGGAACCTTGAGTTGCTGTAATGAGTTTTCAAAGGGTCCCTTAGCACTGAAGTCCTCCGATTTCTTCACCTCAGCTATAAGTTTAATCTTTTTCTACAAGTTTGTGGCTGGGTCTCCCCTTTCTGCATTTTTCCCCGGTTTCCTTTCATAAGGAAACAGAACAAAAGTTGAACACCGAAACAAATTAAACAACAACAAAAACCCCAACGTGTATGGACTTCTTTCCCTCTTTGGCTGAGACCTTGGTAGCTATATTTCAGTTTTACTATAATATATTTGAATAGCTTTGAGTACACAGCCAAAGGCAAGAGGGCACTTAATACCTTTGCATTTTATAATCATTTGTTTGCCAACCTGGCTGATGTCCCAGACAGTGCATCCTAGAACTTGGGTGGTTGTGAAAGTGACTTAATATTTGGTGCTTGTTTGAACTGCTTTAGACGTAATCCTTTGAAATGTGTGGCATATTTCACTCCAGCAAATAAGCTGAAGATTTATTAATGATATCAGGATTTTGCACAATTGTCTTTCCTTGTTCTTATTGAAAATATTTCATTGCACTTTAGCAAATTGTAATTATTAAGTTTAGCCAGCCTGGAGTATCTTAAGAGGAGGTATATTTAAGAGTCAAGAAAAATCTAACAATCTTTGAGGTAGGAAACTATATTGCACACCTGCCAGTGCATAGAGCTCCTCATTTAGCCTCTTTGTACACCAGTATCCTCCTGTCATCTACTAGTTACCCTTCCAAATCTAATTTGTTTGGATTATGTGTTGACTCAACATTTTCTCAGTCTTTTGACGACAAAGGCATCACATTTAGGTGCCTGTCATACTTGAAAATTACAACTTGCAAAATTCATTGACTGAACAAGAATCTTAATAGTGGAGGTGGTACTCTGAGACTTGAGAACAAGAATTTGTTAGAGAGGTGAAGTGAATCAAAATTTCTTCCAGCTGGGCCAAAGTTGGAAAGCTTTCTTTGTGGATCAATTTATGGGTCAATGAAATCACATGACTTGGACTACCTTTCTGTGGGATAGTCCTGCATGGAAGCCCAGTTTCCTCAAAAACCTAGATTTTCCTTAGAAGTTGCCTCAAAAAAAAGAGAGAGCGAGCTTTGCCTAAGTGGTTTCCTGTCCTTAAGGTTTCCATGGAGAGAGCATTTTCAAGATTAAAGGACTCTAGCTGTCATTTTTAACCTGAGGGGTCTTAAGATTTATGTTTCAAAGCAGGGTAGACAATTTACTACTCTGTTCCCCATCCCCCATCATGTGTTTATTTGTTTGAGCAAGTTTACTTTTTATTCCAAGAGTGATCAGTCCATTGTATACTGATTAGTTAATTAGCTATGCAGTAAAGAGAGAGTGAGAAAGAGAAATAACTTGATTATATAGTGTCTCTGTCCCACCATGAAGGCAGATTTTTTTTTCTTTCAGCCCATAATGCTGCAGGGCTTTAGCCCATTGTGGTCCTTGGATCATCCATTCATTAAGCCAGCATTTGTCTACCCCTAAGATGTGCTCCACTGTGCCTTGGGTGACCAACCCCAGGTAGACAGAAAAGGATACAGGCCCAACATCTGCTTATTGTACTCATAAGCTGGGAAGAATCTAAGAGTCTTTCCTGGCTTGAGGTTGCACTTCCATCATTAGAGCCAGCAGGTGGTTGGCAAGACCAAAAGGAAAACCAAAGGTAGGAAGACCAAAGAGGTTTCAAAGTCCAGTGAAATGAATGTGATGGTTATATGAGCTGAAGCTATTCGGAGTCATAGTTCATAAAAAAAACATGCCCAAGAAAATTCCTGGAACAGCACTGTTTGAGGAACCCTAGCTTCTAGTGAATGGGTCAGTCCCTGGCAATAAAATAACAAAGGAATGCACTGGGATCTCTACAGGGGGCAGGAGAACTTATGGGAAGCATTTCAAACCCTTTGATAGGTCGACAAGCATTTTTCCTTTCTCCAGAAAAATCTTCCTGCTTCTTCTAAAACTGGTGGAATATACCCATAAACAAAACAGCGGTGCACCTTCAGGGTGGTAATGGACAATGAAGCCAGCAGTTAGGCAGAGAGAGGAAACATCAGGACTAGTAGCATCTGGACAGTGACTCATGCAACTTTTAAACTCAGGTGTGTACAGAGCCAAATACAATGCCCGGGACAGCATTGTGGTTTGGTTCATGGAAACTATTCATTTCTGTTCATTATTTTCTCACTGTGTGAAAGTGAAATACTCTTGTTTCACAAAACATTAGGTTTACATCGTGTTTGATTGCATTTTTACAGTAATGTTATGTATTCTTTTTATCACTGTCTTCCTGAGATTTCAGAAGTGACCAAATGTTTATTTTTGTGTGCAAAGGGACCATTGAAGTCTATTTCCTCACTTTAAAGAAGGAAACTCTGAAACTTAGAGAATAAGGGCTTCTGGCCCACATTTGCTCAGGTAATTGGTCTTGAGCCAAGATTAAAAGTCCTCCCCTGGGCCCTCCCCTGGTGGCACAGTGGGTTAAGCAGTGCACTATGAAACAAAATGAAGCACGAGTTCGACCCCTGCCGCTGGTCAGAGAGGTGACCCACATGGCACGCCAGACCTCTCCTGTCTTTCCTGCTGTTCCCCTCAGCAGTATATTTCAGTCAGTCTGCCTGTTCTGCTCTCCACTCTCTGGTGGATGCGCTCACCCCTAGCACTTCTGGCCTGTACCCCAGTTCTTAATATGAATTTTAAAAAAAAATAAATCTTTAAAAAAGAAAGCCCTCCCCTGGCTTTAAATCTGGGGTACTTTTGCCATACTATCTACCTCTCTGTATCTGAATCATGAATCAAGATAGATTCCCATGCCTCTGAAGGCTTGCTTGCAGAGTTTACTACTTGAGTTCAGATGTTCTGATTCTCTGATTCCTTGTTTCTGGTCAGGAGCTGCTTGTGTCATGTATTCTAGAGTAGGGCTCAACTACTGTGGGGATGGCTTAAGACAGTACAGCAATGGGGTTTATGTTCATGTATATAAGATCATTTCTCTGTCTCCCCAACTTACAGAATGGAGGACCTCAGAAAGTATGAAATATTTTAGTTTGCTTTTACTCAGCTTATTAAGTTGACCTTGTTCCCCAGTTAGCTAGGGTACACATTCCTGGAAGTTATTCTGACTAGCTCAGGACTGGATGGCCTCCTGATCCAGTGACCCCAACACGCTATAATGGCCCTTTCCAGGAGTCTTGTTTCCGGAAGTTACGACAAGTCTCTGGACAGGGTATTTTACGAGCTGCCTTTCATGCAACTAGTCATTTTTCCCAGACTGGGTGATATTTATCATCAAAAGGCATGACCATTCTCTCACTTGTTAATAAGGCTGATCTTTATTAGGTTTTTTTTGAACCATTCCCTTAAAGGTGCTCAAGTCTATTTAAAATTACAATTTAATAACTGACTGATGCTCTTTCATAGTCGATTGCCACTGTGTTCAAAAACAGTTGAGTACACAAAATAATATAGGAACTCATTGTCAGAAGAGGTGTCACAGAGAAATTTGCCACATACACCTCAGTGTAGTCAATTCTAGAGACCAACAGAACTTTTTTTTTAAGGCTTATTTATTGGGGACCTCCCTGGTGGCTCAAGGGGTTAAACACCACACTATGAAGCATCCACAACCACTGCAGCACTGAGCTCTCTCCCAGGCCAGAGAGGTGACCCACATGGTGCAGCAGACCTCTCCTGTCTTGCCAGCTGCTCCCCTCAGCAGTGTGTTTCAGTCAGTCTCCCTGCTCTGCTCCCTACTCTGTGTCTGGTGAAGCCTCTCACAACCCTGTACCTCTAGCCTGCACCCCAGCTCTTGTACGCATAAATAAAATTTATAATAATAAATATAAATATAAATATAAAATTTATGCGTACAAGAGCTGGGGTGCAGGCCAGAGGTACGGGGTTGTGAGAGGCTTCACCAGACACAGAGCGGAGAATAGAACAGGCAGATCTACTAAAGTACACCCAGCAGAACTTTGCCTAAGAGTTTGTAATATGGTTGGAGTTCTTGTTCCGGGCTTGACAGAATTTAGGGAACCCATGAACTTCATAAGCAAAACAAAACTTTTTTTTTTTTTAAGATTTATTTATTTATGCATACAAGCACTGGGGTACAGGCCAGA